>CM040433.1:42807013-43407013 GCA_022702705.1 Papilionanthe hookeriana x Papilionanthe teres | reverse complement strand
TTCCTCACTTTGAATGACCTTACAATCCTTACAATCTCGACGATTTCTTCTTCTCATAAGAAAATAATCAATTTGTGTTTTATTAGATCCATTATTATAAGTAATAAGATGCTCATCTCTTTTCTTGAATAAAGTATTAGAAATAATCATATCATACACTAAAGCAAAATCTAAAATGCGCTCTACCTATCTTCATTAATCGCTCCATAATCAGTAACCACCTAGTGAATATTTACGAAATCTTCTACCACTCTACCGACATGTCCATTTAAATCTCCTCTAATAAAAATTTTTTCTTGAGGGTATCGAGTGTATTAAGTTTTCTAAATCATTCCAAAATTTATCTTTAGAACTTATATCTAAACTAACTTGAGGAAGCATAAAGACTTATAATATTAAAAATTTTAGTATCAATAATAATCTTAAGTCGTTATAATTCTATCTCCAACTCTATTAATTTTAACAACATTATCTTTCAAACTCTTATATATAATTACACCTACACCATTTCTAAGTACGTACTCTTACTGAATACCAAAGTTTAAAACCCAAGTTATCAATCTCCTTTGCTTTTCTCCAACCCATTTAGTTTCTTGAATACATAAGATATTTATCTTTCTATGGATCATAATATCAACCAATTCCATTAATTTACCATCGAGAGTACCTATATTCCAAGATTCTATCCTAATACTAAGTATCGTAGACTAACCTCTTTACCCGCATCCGTCCGTAATGTGGGAACCCTCGCTTACTCGACACTATACCTCGGGCGCAGGTGTAGCGACCCTTACACACTTTCCATCGTATTTAGAGCACAAGAGAGCGTCGCTTCCAGGGGACGCCCTAGCACTTACTCAATGATCAAAAGGATTCATGTCATGATTTTTGTTTCGCTGGCTGTCGACTACCTAACGCAACCCTCCACTTTTCACATCCGGGCTTGGGACCGGCAACGGCAGTGTTCATATTATGAATAATACAAAAGAAAAAAATAAGAATAACATTAAATTTAAAAAATTAGGTTTGTTTGACATTACTTTTATTTTTTGTTTTAGTTGTTTTAGTTGATATAATTTTTATATATTTTATTTTTTTTAAAATAAATCAAATTATATTTAAGAATAATCATACTATATAAAAGTGATTTTAAATGTTTCTAAAAATAACTATCTTAATCAAATATATTTTAATTTAAATCAAATCATAAGTTAAAAATAAAAATAAGAATAACATTAACTTTAAAAAATTAAGTTTGTTTGACATTACTTTTATTTTTTGTTTTAGTTGTTTTAGTTAATATAATTTTTATATATTTTATTTTTTTTAAAATAAATCAAATTATATTTAAGAATAATCATACTATGTAAAAGTTATTTTGAATGTTTCTAAAAATAACTATCTCAATCAAATATGTTTTAATTTAAATCAAAGCATAAATTAAAAATAAAAATAAAAATATAAAATATAAAACAAAAATAAAATGAACCCAAACGACCCTTAAGTTGTTCATAGATAATTGTTTAATTTATGACATACAATTATCTTATATGACATCAAGATTGAAGTCCTCTTATTCATTTATTTATTTAAACAAAAAAGGATAAGTGGCTTCTTTGACATCGAATCTTATGTATTTACATATGTTATACTTATATTTTGATTTTTACATTTATTCCACCCAAATATTCATATTGCATTTAATATACCACGAATTTTAGTTTTAAAACGTGAAGTACACCATTTCATATATATATATATATATGTGTGTGTGTGTGTGAGGCGACGTATATAAAATTTGAAATTTTAGCATTAGATACAAAAGTACATAAAGATTGAGTGGTATTTATGTAAATCTTCCTTAAAAATTTAAAATTTTGGTATTAGATACAAAAATACATAAAGATTGAGTGGTATTTATGTAAATCTTTCTTAAAAGTTTCATAAAAATATACTTCTTTTTAATTTTTGTCTTAAAAAATATTTTTCAAATTTAGGATAACTTGTTTGACACTCGAGTCGTTCGTGCATTTGATTTTTTTATCAGACATTTTTTTCCATGTTTGACACTTGTCGGAGTCGTGTTAGTGTCTAATATATGTCCGACACTGCACAACTCCTTACTTAGAGGTGTCTGTGCATTATAGCTCAACACTATGACAATCTCTTTTATTAATTCTAAGTACGGAAGACAAACAATGGGGTTCAATAAATTAACACGACTCAAAATCTAAGGATGATAATTGTTGAAATTGGGGACATAAAATTTTCAACATTGATAGTGATGGATGTCCTAATCGATAATGGATCTCAAAAGAAGATGAGGTGTTGGAACATGCTACGAGTCGAGGTACATTATCCATAATGTGTAGGCCCTCATGCTCGTCCTTTACCAATAATCTTCTTCCTCATAAGATCTTGAAATAGACAATGATCGGAAAGGATAAGATACAACTAAGAGCACGTGTGATTTTGTTGACAGAGATAAGATTAAAAATGAATCGAGGTAAATTGAGAACTGGAGTTAGCAGCAATGTGGGTGTAACATTGATGGTGCTAGAACCAAGAACATTAAAGGTAGATCCATCTGCTAAAGTGACGAAAGAAAGACACTTAAGAAATGTAGAAAAGAGTCTTGGATTACCTGTCATGTGATCTATAACACCAGAATTAGTGATCTATTATGTGGAAGAGAAAAGAAGGTGAGTATCATTGTTACTTGACTCAACAAGAGTGGTGATATATGAGAATTTCCTGGATGCATCTTGAAATTTGATGACTTTATTATATTCATTTGCCAAGGTCGAGAGATTCTGACTTTGAGAGGTCTTATTATTAGTGACCATGTGAGTTGATTGTGCTTTAGTACCCTTATGGTTTTTTTTTAGCAACTTCGGATATGTTCTTTTCGTATGACTAGGTTCGGGCAGTTATAGCACATTATGTTCGATCCTTGATTTCCTGAATTTGAAGTTTCACTTTTGTAATTATCTTGATATTGAGTTTTCCTGATGTTTGTATTTTTTTGACTAGCGGGAGCAATAGTTTGTTATACAGACGAGGCTTAAAAACTCAGAATTGTATGCAATGTTTAGGTAGGCTTCTTTCAGAGTAGTACATCTAGGGTTATAAGATTTGTGATTTAACACCTTCATACTGAAAGTTGAGGCCGAGTAAAAAACTCATCATGGTAATTTGTCCTCTTTGAGCCCGTTGAGTTAAAACATCGGTACTAAATGACAATAATAGTGCATTCATTTCTTCATATACACGTTTAAACTACACATGATATGTGTTAAATGACTGATCTTGTTGTTCAACTCGATAAAACTTACAAACATAAAAAATTCGAAAAATATTCTTCCAGAAAACACAAGCATCATTTCCTTCATTGCATTTTTAACATAGTCACAATGAGTATTGCCTTTTTAACACACTCTCAGTGAGTAATATGACCATATTGGTCATGTTTGATAGAGTTCCGTATTTGTATCAATAGTTGGGCATCCACCCTCCTTCATTTAGAATAATTTGAGTCAGTCTCAGCTGGGGAATTATCAGTGAGGCGACTCTCTGTTGAGAAATACTCTTTAAATAAAGTCTCATAGTTTCATTCAGTAAAAATAATTGATATCATTTACCTTTTCATTTGTAATATTAGCCATTGATGAAATCAAACCTGTCACAATATCTTTTTTTTTTCATTAACCATAATTGATGCCATTGTGCGCTGAAGAACAAATGACCAAAATACTTGGAGATGAATAACTTGACCACCCACAATCGTGGAATAAATAAAAGACTTGAATCGACAACTGCATCCAAAAAAAGCCAAAAACAAAAGCTGAGGGAATTGACCTAGCAAGACAAAGCTGATAGAGTGAAACACAACAAATGTGGTCGACGACCTAATTTTGTTGACGTAGATAGGGCGGTTGAAGTAGATGCAGACGAACGATAATACGAAATAGAGGCGTCACAAACAAAGCAAGCACATACGCGTTCAATTCGGTTTAAAGTGGATGTCGCAGATGAAGTAGAAGCCGAAGGAAGCAAACGATGCAGTTGGTGTTGTTCGAAGCAAGCGAAGACTTGATGAAGCCAGAATGCGCTCGAGCTGAAGCCGATCGAGTCTGTCGCAGGAAGAAGATGATGACGTCACAGGAAGTAGATAGACATCAAGGAAGTTGGAACGAGTCCGAGCCAAAAAATGAATGATTCCCAAAGGCTAACATCTAAGATTAAAGATCTAAAGGGGAAGGATTCAACGAAGCTCCGATATCATGTGAGCGAAAACTTTCTGTCTTCTTATTTTCTAATTGAAATCATATGTTACATATTTATAGATACTCCTCTTTCTACGAATTAGGAATAATGTTTATAGAAGTTTCTAATATACAAGTTACCTAATATACAAGCTTTATATTTAGTATAATTGTGCCAGTGCCCAGTCCAAGGGAAGTTTTGTCTTCTACGCGCCTAAGGGCAATTTAGTCTTTTATCATTTATTATTATTTAATATAAATAGGGTTAACATGTTTAGGATTAGGGTTATGCATAAGGTTTATTGTTGTGAGTCTTAAGTTTATGATTTGAGAGAGATTTCCTACCTCTTGAATTGTAGGAATTAAGAAAGAACACCTATCGGTCGAATTATAGGTGTTCATCTTTTATTTTATATGTTCGTGGTTGTATTGTTTGCTTTGGAGAAATAAAATATTTATTTTACCCTAACTACGAAGAATCTTATCAAATTGATATCAAAGCAATGTTATGGGAAGATGCCACCGGATCGTTGCATACTAGGTCGGACAGGAAGGGATTCAGCTACGGAGAAAGCCAAAATACAGATTGTTGTGTCTTTGTCTAGCTAGGAAGAAATGCACGAGATCGTGGCGTACTGTGAAGCTAGCGATGGGATCGACATAGTCACAAGGACCGAGACACCTCCTTGGTGATACAGTCGTGATTTGGAGCTAGCAGTGTCAAGATTGAGTGTAAAGGTGTGATTCATATACTACAAAGATCGTGTGACCATTCCTGCAATACAATCGCGATCACCGGAAGAAAATGATTTGGTTGCGGCTACTGTGACTGAACTTTGCCAATACAATTGCAATTTGATCTTATCGTCATGATTTAATTTCTTTGTGAAGCATCATGATTTGAGCTGATTTTTCCACGAGCTGGTTGGGAAGACTGCTGCTTGCTCTAATGGTAGAAAAGTTGCGATTGCGATCAAACCAAGAAAAATAGTTATGACTCAAATCAATTATGGGATTGCGGTACACAGACTTCGAAAATGATAGAAGTCATAACAACCAAAAAATAGATGATTTGGAGAAAGGAATTGGAGGAAGAGATGAGTCAAATCAGATATGGGATGGAGAAATGGTTCTCCACCGTAGGAGGAAGGATCTTCTCTATAGATGATAGGTTTTCTTCCATGGAAAATTGAATTGAAAGCCGATTTGAGCTCTTGAAGGAGACGATGTGGAAACTTATCGAAAATGATAGAAGTCATAACAACCAAAAAAATAGATGATTTGGAGAAAGGAATTGGAGGAAGAGATGAGTCAAATCAGATCTGGGATGGAGAAATGGTTCTCCACCGTAGGAGGAAGGATTTTCTCTATAGATGATAGGTTTTCTTCCATGGAAAACTGAATTGAAAGCCGATATGAGCTCTTGAAGGAGACGATGTGGAAACTTATCGAGATGCAATTCAAGACCCCACTTACAGTTCAGTTTGTAAACCCTAAACAGGGGTTGATCAGGGAATCTTTAGCTGATATCGAATGAGAGAAACACGAGGAGGAAAGCATCCCACATCGAGAACTCCCTTTGAAAGCTTTGGTTGGGGTGTTTTTGAGATCTTTGATGGAGGCGGTTGGGTCGAAACATGGAGAAGAGGTTGTGCAAGGGGTATGGAGGAGCACAATGAAGAAAGATAGAAGCAGAGTTGAGATATGACTATGATTGAAGGAGGGAGCTTTACCATTGATACATGAGGGGACAACAAAGAGAGAGGAAGTTGGGGTGGAGATGCTAGGGTTAGAAAGTTGAAGATGCCGATCATCGATGGGGAAGACACACATGGATGGGTGTACCGAATGGATCAATATTTTACGATGAATGGGCAAAATGAGGAGGAGAAGTTCATACTAGATACCTGATTCATTTGTGGGTAGAATTTAAGGATTGCTTGTTGGAACATTTTGGAGCTATTCAGAAAAAAGACCTATATGAGCAATTCTTTGCTTTGACTCGGGAAGGGTCTGTCATGGAGTATAGGGACATATTCAAGCTCTTGTCGATAAAGGTCTAAAGCCTAACATATGTGCTACACTTCATCCGTTGAAGCCACCAGGCTTAGGAAAATAAATAGAATTAGAGCAATTGGTTGAAGATCATAATGCAATGGATTAGACTAATATGAGCAGCACAAGTAGAGCGTCATACCAAACTACTACAACCAAAAAGATACCAATAGATCAAATAGTTGAAATTCAAGAGAATGCTTCACATAACAAGAATCATAGGTCACGACCGAGAGCAATACTCAAGTGCCTTACAGAGAGAGATTCAGGAAAAGCGAGCCAAGAGGTTATGTTTTCGGTGTAATGAGAAGTTTTTCCCAGGATACCATTGCAAGCATCAAACATTACAGTTTCTTACAGTGTGTGACTAGGAGGCAGATGATGAAGAAACAAAGATGGCTGTGGTGGAGAACCGCCCTCATTTTTCTCACTTGGAGGATAAGATGTCTTTTAGGAGGGGAGTATTGTTAAGCCGGTGCTTAGCCCAAGGGCAATTTTGTTATTTGTGCATCTGGGTACAATTTTGTCTTTTGTAATTTTTTATTGTTTAGTATAAATAAGACTAATATGTTTAGGGTTAGGGTTATAATGAGATTATTATTGTGAGCTTTATATTTAGTATTTTCCATAACATTATAGGGGTGCACCTCTTTGCATGCCACAAAAATTTAGCTGTATATTCCTCTTTCCTCCCTCTATGAGCATGCTCCTTGAGGCAATTTGCTTGCGCCTCACCCAGAGGCGCCTCTCAAATTATGCAATTTTAATTAGTTAATCTAGAATGTGAAGTTGATGGATGTCTTATCAAGAATGGATGGTGAAAGATTCAAAATTTAATTTATGTAGTTTGCTAAGACTTATGCAGTTATGATGGCTGATAAAAAGTGAAACTTATGAAAAATGGTTATAGAACCAAATTAGCGCGTTTCATGCATTAAAAAATAAAACAATCTGATTACTAATTCTGTTTTGCTAAGACTGGTGCAGTTATGATGTATTATCAAGAATGGATGATGACAAGATCCAAAAGTTAATTTAAGTAGTTTGCTAAGACTGATGCAGTTGTGATTGCTGATAAAAAGTTAAGCTTATGAGAAATGGTTATAAAACCAAATTAGTGCGTTTCATGCATTTAAAAAATAATAATAAAATAAAAAACCTGATTACGAATTCTGTATTGCAGTGCTAACCCATCCTTCAGGGCTGGAGAATGTGTATGCTTTGCAGGCCTTGGATGGTTCTAAATTGTCATTTTCATGTTTCTTCTGTAGGGCTCTCATTTGCTTATCAACTGTTATATTTGCTGGATGCTACTGGTTTCTTTACCCTAGGACTACATGCTCTCGGCATCCATGTATGTCGTGCTACAGGACAAGAATTGGTATGGAGTATATGCTTTTAATTTTAAATTGTGTCGTTATCCCTATCTACTATGCGATGGCACATTGAGATTCTCAAGTACAGTTGTTGGAATTACAATGCTTCAAACATTGTCGATTAGCGAATAATTTATGTCTTTGTTTTGTATTTGTGATACCAATAACGTCATCCTATCACTTAAAAATCCATTTTTTCTTGCATAACATTTTTACCACATTTTCATTTACTGGGAGAAATCTTCCTGATTATTTTAAATTTTTATATGACTTCTTATTTTGTTTTGTTTTATGACGTTTTGTTCTAGTTTATAATTGTATTTTTTAGAGTTTCAATATGATAGAAGTTTTTGCTGTGGCATGAAGTTTTCTATATGATGTATTGCGTTCTAATGATGTCAAGTTAGATGGATTCTTCGTCCAGATTATCAAAGATTAGAAGTGGTGAGCTAGAGAGGCTTCGCGGCCCCCCTTGGTTGAAGGTACATCTTTTAAAGCACTTGACATATTTCTATAGCTTCACATAATAAAATATTTGGTGTATACTATGGCGTATGTTCATTTCGGTTGTTTGATTAAATGCTCATTGCTGCAGTCATTTCAGAGAGCAGTGCTCAATTTTGTATACACGACTCTGGACTATGCTCAAACTGGCCTAATTGCTGCTGTTTTCTTTTTCAAGGTGAGGCCGTGTCTTCAGCCATTATTCCCACAAAAATGATTTTAGGGAAATTCTTCTTGATTATTTAAATTCTCCAACTTATTTTAGTTTTGGCACTTTTTGATGATTTGTTGAACTAGAATTACTTGATAAGCTGCTAGTATTCTATCGCACCAGGGGCTGTGCTTGACTGCTGTAATTAACTAATTATGTATTACATAGGAGCTTGACTATACTTTTTGTATTTCCATATATACTCCTGTGCTTGTTTGTCCATGGCATGGGCCTGCTAAAAAATGCCATACGAAGTTTTATAGTATGGATGGACCACAAGTATGCTTTCTTTTCTTTTTTTTTTTCATTTATTTGCAAGTGCACGTGTGAAATGTAAATGCTGCACGTGTGATGCATCTCTTATTGCCTGGACATTTATGGCACATATGAGTTTGTACGTCTCTATAGCCTTTGCGTTTCTTGCACCTTTTGCATGTTAAGTGCCATTGATCATCTGCATTGAGTATTTGATTGGTGAGATTTAGTTCATTCGCATATTGAGCATGTTCAAATAAGTTTTAAGTAGCATTTACATTCATAGCACACATTCTTATGTATACTCATCTCACGTATAAACTTTTATATTTTCACACATAGCACTCAAATCTTTTATTTCACATAAAAATAGCACTATTACCACTTTTTAAAAGGAAAATCCACCTTAGGTGTGAGATTGATACCATCCAAGATAATTTTTCCACAAAAAATTAGGGCAAACAAATGTTTTATTCCAAGAACATTAAACATCTTAATACAAATATATAAGCTGAGCACCTACGATACAAGAGATAGGTGATCTATTCCAAATCCTATAATTCGAGAGGTAGTAAATCTCCCCCAAACTCTACCCTAAGATTCAAGACAACAATCTCTTGTGTAACCCCAAACCTAAACATATTAACCCTATTTATACCAAATAGGAAAATAATAAAAGACTAAATTGCCCATAGGCTAATAAATGACAAAATTGCCCTTAAACATTTACGTAATAATATTTCCTTCCCAAATAAGACCTTATCCTCAAGGTGGATAAAAGAAAATTGATGTATGGTCAAGCTCTCCTGCCTCCTTGTCACACACTATGTGAACCTGTAATGTCCAATCCTTACAATAGTGTCCTGGGGTCAAATTTTCATCACACCAAAAACATAACTCTTTTGCTCGCTTCTCTTGAATTTTTGTCTCAATAAGGTGTTTGAATGTCACTCTCAGTCATTAACCATTATTCATGTCTTGTGGAGCCTCCCATCTGTACTTTAATTATTTGTGTTTTTAATATTATCGTGATTGTAGCAGTTCAGTATGACACTTCACCTGTGCTGCTCCTATTAGACCGTTCAATTGTATTTTTATCTTTAACCAACTGTGCTAATTTCATAGTTTCCCCCTATCTTTGCACTCTCAACATACGAGGGATGCTCGAATCAGTGGCTTCAATTCTATTGTGAAGTTTTCTTCCAACACTTCTTTTGATATCCCTCCGGACTTTCACTGTTCGATTTTTTGGTATCATCGTGATTGTAGCAGTTTGGTATGACACTTCATCTGTGCTGCTCCTATTAGGCCAGTCAATTCTATTTTTATTTTTAACCAACTGTGCTAATTTCATAGTTTTCCCCTATCTTTGCGGTCTCAACATACGAGGGATGCTTGAATCAGTGGCTTCAATTCTATTGTGAAGTTTTCGTCCGATACTTCTTCTGATATCCCTCTCAAGCGACTGGATAACATCTGAAATTTCTCCATATACTCTGTGATGGTCCTCTCTTGAGTCAAGGCAAAGAATTACATGTGTAGGTATCATTCCTGAATGATTAGAAAATGTTCCAACAAACAATCTTTAAATTCCTCCCACGGTCGAATTAGATATCTAGCTTCCCTCCACTGAAACCATGCTAGGGCATTCCCCTCCAAATATAACCCTGCCGTCATGCACTTCTCCTCATTTAGCCCATTCACCGTGAAATATATCTTCACCTAGTACGGCCACTCATGTGCATCTTCCCCTTCTAAGATCGACATCTTCAACTTCCTAACCCTAGCATCCTCTCCCTCCCGTGTTTCCCCCATTCATATTGGGTAAAACTTCTATCTTCAATCATAGTCATACCCCATTTCGGCTTCTCACTTCATTTTTCACACTCCTTCATACCCTTTGCATAACCCATTCTTCATGTTTCGGGCCAACAACCTCCATCGGAAAACTCTAATCCACCCCCCATTAGAGCTCTGAGAGGGGGTTCTTAATGGTGGATGCTTTCCTCATGTTCATCTCGTCCATTCTCTTTCCCAATTTATTGAGCCAAGAATTATTCTGTCAATCTTTGGTTAGAGTTTGCAAATTAAACAATCGGCAAAGTCTTGGACTACATCTCGATTAGCCTCCTCATCTCCTCTAAGTTCGTGAATCAGTTGTCAATGTGTGAAAACTTTTCATTTATGGTTGAGAACCTTTTTTTATCCTTGATTTGATTTGGCTCACCTTTTCCTCCAATTTCTTCTCGAAATTATCAATTTTCTTGGCCGCCATTAGTTGGACGGATTTTGATCAAGAGATGTATGTCGTGATTAAGTCGGCTTCCCAGCTAGCTCAAATCACGACTATTTCATGAGGTCATGGAAGTGACATCGTAGGGCCTCGATTTCGTCTACTTCGTCAAATCACAACTGTTCCGATTTTGATCGTAATAAAGACTCCTTCACGTTTCGTGATGCTTTCCGGCGAGTGTTGGCCGCTGAAATGCGTTTTTGAGATTTAATTTAATATATATATATATATAGATTTTGAAAATAAAATTTTAAATTTGAAAATATGAGAATGAGAATGGACGGATCTCATTCGTTTAGCAGTTTGAATGAACGAGCGTAATATCGCAAGTAACGCATCTATTCCGAAGAATAGACACCCTACTTGACGATATCGCTCGATCAAATAAACTACAGAATTCATGACATCCGTTATGGTCTGCGAACTTTTATGTGGACCGACAAATTCCCTTATTTAATACAAAAAGAATTAAACAGGGTTTATATTACTTTGGTTCATAAAACTCCCTATAGAGGCAAGCCCCTATAGTCAATTACCCCTCAACTGACCGAAGTCACCTGAGATAACTCTCGATTTAGATCAGGGGTTTTTATCTTTATGAATTCAAGGGTAGGGTTTTCAACGAAGTGTGGTAGTAAGAAATCCAATAGGTGAAAGACACAATGTGGAACAGTTATTTCCAGAGTCAAAGGAAAGAGAGATAGGGGACGTCACGGATCTCGAGGAGAACCTCGATGACTTCCCAAACTATCCTAATGTTGGGCTTCAAATTTTGGAAATGAATTTATTTTAAGTTTAAATCCTGCCAATTAATTATAAGAATTACATTTGCATAATATATGATTATGCAAACAACTCGAAGATAGGAGGATTTACGTCGTATCGACGACAATATCTGAATCCTAAGCGAGTTAGGGCTTATATCGCACAAAGAAGATTATGCAAAGCTTAAAAGAACATGTGAGGATTTATGTCGCACTGTGCGAACTACCTCGAAGTCCTATGGCTTGTTATTTAGACTAAAGGGATGGTTTTGTTGATGTCGACACAGGTTTTGCTGTTGAAGATGGCCGTGCTGCCCACCATGCTCCAAGCTCCACGTCGTAGCAAGATTGAAGTTTAGGTTTAAAGTTTAGGTTAAAGTGAACATGCAAATTGCTTTATTTCGTTTATTATTATTATCATTACCATTGCAAACGTGAGTGTGTCGCTGAATGACAGGAGAACGATAGCGTAGTAAAAGAAAGCGAGAAAACAGTACACATGAACATGCCAGTAGTGAATAACGAGAAGCTGATGCATCACAAGCAAGTTATGCTAAGTATGTTATAGTAAACATGTTATGCTAAGCAAGAGTACATGCTACGGGAAAGTAAAACATGCTACACTAGCAGAAGCAGATACGAAGAAAAGTAAAGCATGCTATGCTAACAGGTATATATGCTGAAAAAGTGAAACACGCTATACTAACTGAAGCAAGTACTGAGGAAAGTAAAACATGCTACGCTAGTAGGTGTATATGCTAAAAAGTAAAGCAGGTAACGCAGTAAATAAAAGAAATGACAGTGCTACAAGTGAACCGTAGGCGCTGATTACCCGCGGCGTATTGTTACATGTTTATTATTATCGCTTTTATTTCCTGCAAGAAAGGTGTCAGTACCAAAACAAAGCAAGAGTGAACGTAGTAAGGAAAACCTGACTAAGTAGGGGTACTACCGTACGTGCAAGAAAAGTGAAGTGTGAAATCCGGGAATAAATCCAAAAGAAAGGCGAGAGGACGAAAAAGAAGACCCAAAAGAAAGACGAAAGGAAGACAGAAAATCGTGAAAGAAAAGCAAAGAACTCTTGTGGAAAACCTCGAATAAAATCACGAACGAAAACAAAACAAAGTCGTAGCGAAAACCACAAAAACACCGAAAGAAGAAACTCACAGATGTCCCGCTAAACTCACGGCGAATCGTAAGAAAGCCATGGGGCATCTGAAAGGACCGTAAGCATGGTAGCAGAGAGGACTCAGAGCTGGACTATGTGCTTCCCAATCTTGGACAAGAGCTACCGGACCGACACCCTACAGAGGACAGTCCTAACCTCGACTCGAGTAATTAGCCGTGGACCTTTGCTAATTTTAATTCATTTTAGTTTACATGCATATAAATTTATAAGTGAAAAGTAATTTTGTTGTAGGTGGAAATTTTATTTCAAAAGTATTTTTTTTATAAAGTAAGATACATCATGCGCTAACCACCTTAATCGAACCAGACTACTAACAACTTAAGCAGTATTAGTGTAATGATCTCTCCAAGAATTAGCGAATAGTATCGTCGGTCCCATGCCGCGACTCCAACGGAGATTTTACGCATTGGCAAAAGGGATAATATTCTAAACCCTCTTTTATTAAGCACACATAAGCATTATCGTCGCCGTCTTAACCCCAACCACCTTACTTACACACTGTTGATGGCTCCACATATAGCTCTAAAGCGAGCTATATGTGCACACCTACACGTCCTCCGTAGGTGCGGACATTAGCGCAAGTAAGGAGAAAACAAGCGGACGGTGAACAAGCGCAAGGAAAGAGGAAAGAGCCCCACCTAACGCAATTCTTGTAAAAGAGGTGAATTGATTTCCAACATCAGTCAAAACAAGTCAATCACCCTGGACTCCCGACTATCCTTACACGACCTACAAAGACCTAAAGAAATATCGGCACTCTGGGAGAGGATGAGGACTAGACTCCTAGGGAAAACACTCCCTTTTCCCAAGTAACGACAGTAAATAACGAAAATGGACATAAAGCCATCGACAGAGCCCTCAGACTCTAGACCACCGCTAAAGAAAGCTAGACTCAACCAGAGAAAACAACTCTGTAAAGCTGACACCAAATCCTGATACAAATGCTAAAGCTGAGGTCACAAATGCCGCAGATACAAACCAAACAAATATCGTAATTTGAACCCTTCAAAAATTATAACACAAGTCCCTCAAAAATTAAAGCGCAGTCCCAACGTAAAGGGAACCCGAGCCCACTAAAGGGCCAAACCAAGAGCACCAAAATGAGTAAAACCAGTCCACCAAAGAGCAAAACCGAGAGCATCAAAGAGGGGCAAAGCCAACCCATTCAAAGAGCAAAATCGAGCATCAAATGGGGCAAAACCAGCCTGTTCAAAGGGCAAAACCGAGAGCAGCAAGGGGGCAAAACCAGCCTGTTCAAACTCAAAACATAGCCAAAACCGCCCAGTTGAAACTCAAAGAACAGTGCAAAAAGAATTGAATCACATATATATAAAAAGGCTAACTTAAAATTAAATTTCACTTTTTTTCCACAGCCTCCTTTTTTTTTTTTTTTACATGCCAAATATCATAGGCTAGCTGCTAGGCAGCAGAAAACAGAAACAAAAATAGGCCCCCAACTCAAGTGCCAAGGGGACAACTGTAGGAGCAACAAGAACACAAAACCGAGCCCCAAAGTGTTGTGGGCTAGCTGCTAGGCAGCAGAAAACAGAAGCAAAAACAGTCCCCCAACTCAAGTGCAAAGGGGACAACTATAATACATCAAAAACAAGCTCTCGGGTGGGGGCCAAGACAAACAAAACCGAGACCTCACAAAGCCTCAAAATCCAACTCCACGTAAGAATGAATCCGGGCTACTGAATTAAGCATAAGACTAAAATAAACACCTCCATATATTCCACATAGCAATGCATAGAGCCACCATATACTTAATATGAGAACAAACGTGAGACTTTCCAAATTAAATTAAAACTTCTTCCTAGGATGCCATTTTTATAAAGAGGAGCTACAAGGAGCAAAAGCCAAGCCCCATACATGCATATAAAAGAATCAAAAGGCTCCTCCGTAATTCATAACAACAAGAGTGAGTGAAGAGCCTCATTCAAAACATTTGCTAGAGGAGCAAGTAATTTATTACGAGAAACCAATTTACCACATGCTTGCAAGATTCAAATGAACCCTTTCAACATCTCATACTTGCTAGGAGCGAGTATAAAACCCCATTTTATCATTTCAAGCTAATAGAGAAAAAGAAAAAGGAGCCAAAATCAAGTCCTAGCCCCACCCCTTTAAGCAAGTAACCGCACATAGGCCTTAGAACATACTTATTTTTTTTATTCTTGACATGCTTCAAGTAATAAACGTGCTCAAAATAAGACTATGATAGCAAGCTAACAAAATCCTCCTCAAAGCATATGAATGCCCCACCGAGAGGCTAAACAGGGAGAAATACACCAAAACCGCAAGCCACAAGGCACAACCGGCCAAACCGAGAGAAAATAGAGGAGGGGAGTAAGGAATGTTACCAGTTAGGTTGAACAACACAAAGAGAAAGAGGCCGGGTAAGCCAACCGACAAACCGAACCCACTGCCGAGCAACTCAAGCCTCGGACAAACCAACAGAGAAAAGTATGCAGCACCTCTTCCTCCTCCTTGGCTAGGGCCAAGCTTTCTTCAAGCCCAGAACACACACTCACACAAGAAGAGAAGAGCAAGAGAGAAAATAGCAGCACCTCTTCTAAAAAAAAAATCCACCCACCCTAACCCTCTCCTTAAGAGAGGTTTATATATCCAACTCAAAGAAGAAGAGGTCACACATACCTACCTGGAGAAGTCGACTCGAGTGGAAGGAGGCGGGAGAAGAGGCGACAAATGTCGCAGAAAAGAGTGGCGACAAGAGGCGGGAGTGGCGGCAGGGAATGCCGAAAGCACCTGCTGCGAGCAGAGCCAGGGTAAGTGGTGAGAGGCAGTTGGGACCTCGACTGAAGTCACGCGAGAGGAGCAAATGGGGGAGAGGCTCGGTCGGGTAGGGCGAAGCCAAGCTCGCGAACGGGAGAAAGAGGCAGACGGCCTCGTGCGTGAGCCGCGGGTATGATGTGGTTTAGGGATTTAATAGGATTAAAAAATAATAATAATAAAATAAAACTTATTGTATTAATTTATTAATTCATTGTATTAAATTACGTCAAATTTCGCGTCGTTTACCTGTGCTCGGAAACATAGCAAACCATATGTCTCTCCCTAGCAAATTCGATGTTCCGGATGCATCGGCGCAGTCCGTTTCGCAACTTCGTCGTCGATCGGGTCGAAAGTACGTCAAATCTGATCCCGTTTGAACTTTGAGCTTGCTGTCAATCGTCCCGACATTCTGACTTTTGATTCTGGTCCGTCGCGGAGAACTTGAAGACGTCGAGGCCGCAAAACGAAGAATTTGTGCGCAGTGGTGCAAGAAACGTGCACAAGGCTGTCCTAAGGTCCGGTGGTTCTATAGAATTCGATTTGGACTCCTAACGTCAATTCCAACTCTGTATGAGCTAGAGGTACGAAATTTCGTCCGAGATTCCAAAAGAGTAAAGAGGTGGTTTCGAACGTTCTAAAACGAGGTAGGCCCACTGCTAGGAATCTAAGATCATCGAGGAAGCTTCTAAAGCTAGAACCCTAAATCCTAAGAGGAAAACTAAACCTCGACAAAAGTGAGGTCAACAGCTAGCTCCAATTGCAACTGTATTGTGAGATTTGGCTGTACGTTGCAATCCAACATGGCCTATCAGTTGTCTCAGAATCGTACATCTAGGGCATATGCTTCTCAGATTATTGTTTCGTTGGCTTCACAACTAGCTTGTATCACAATTGTATCGCCAGAATAGGTCGTGCGCTGCAATCCCGTTTATTGGCATCCAAACAAGGTCAAATCACAATTGTTGTGCACTATGATCCTGTGCTTGCTTCTCAGTTTGTTCTATCTCGGCTTTATTGCGACCGATCCTTCCCGCTTACCTGTTGTCCCTTATCACGACAAGGTTGTAATCGGGAGATTTTATGGACACCTCTGTTTTGAGAGGCGTTAATGTGGCACGCCCAGAGGCGGGGCTGGAGCTAGTTCGCCCCAAGCACACGAGAGAGTCCCAATCATCACAAGGCTTACGCACCAGATCACCCTATAGGTTCGAGAGCTTAATTTACGCCCCAATAGGGCATACACTTCACTGTTTAGGTAAATAAAAAAGAAAAAAATCCCTAATCTCTCACACATACCGTAACAGAAGCTCTGCAGTCGTCTCTTTCATCTCTCCCACAGTCGCACGAAGACAGCCATTGCATCGTCTCATTCATCTCTCTCACAGTCGCATGCAGATGCTACCGCAGCAGTCATTGCATCATCTCTTGCATTTAGACGATCTTGCACGCAAACACCCGCAGCAGAGGATCCCCACCGTCCTGCTTCCTCTCCCGTGGAGCGTCTCTCCCGCAAAGCTTCCTCTCTCCCGCACATGCTCTTCCTCTCTCCCGCAGCTCGATTTTATTAGGTAATAAAATTAGACGTGATTTTTAAGGAATTAATAAATCATTTTACTGTAGCTAAAGTATCTACATTGTTTTAACTTGTTTTTTTATTTTTTTTTAATTTTAATGTGCAAGGTTAGTTCTCAACTTATAATTACTTGAATTTACTGTAGCTACAGTAATTTCACTGTTTTCACTTTGAATTTTTTTTTTAATATTGTGGGGCTTATGTTCGAAGCATTGGGGCTACGACATGCTCCGTAACCCATCTAAAACGGCCCACAACGCCCACGCTTTCTAAAACATTGATGGGCACCACCTACTGTATCGCAAGCTTCGGTGCCGAGGGCGACGAAACTCCTCTACGCAACAATCTAATGGTTGATTTTCTAGAGATCGAAGGCTCTAATACCAATTTGATACGACTCGAGATGAATTTTCCACAGAAATTAGGGCAAACTAATGTTTTATTGCAAGAACATCAAACAACTCAATATGAATACAAAAGATAAGCACATATAATTCGAGAGGTAGGCGATTTCTCCCAAATCCTATAATTCTAAAGTTAGGAAATCTCTCTCAAATCATAATCCTAAGATTCAAGACAACAATCTCAAGCATAACCTCAACCCTAAATATATTAACCATATTTATACCCAACAATAATAACAGTAAAATACTAAATTGCCCTTTGACACCGGCATAACAAAAATATGTAAATACATATGAATTGTGTGCTAACTTTGTAAACCTCCCATGTTTTAATCATCAAACTTATTCAATTATTTTCATATATTGCAGATGATGGAGTGGTGGTATCAGTCTGCTGAAGAGAGAATGTCAGCTCCAACAGTGTATCCTCCACCTCCACCACCTCCTCAACCAAAGGTATTTTGATGACATTATGGTCTGGTATATCAAATTGCAGTTCATTATTGATTTATTTGCACAGCTTAGCTTGGCGATGCATGCAGCCTTGATCTCATGTGTTTTTATTATTGAAATATGGTTGCTGAAGATACTGAAATTTACTTTCGGATCAACATGTCATTTTTGTTCCAACAAATAGCAAAAACTCTATGTATAAATTGTGCAGAATGTTTTTTTTTACATATTGTTTGGTAAATTACCTAGTCTCTCCTAAAAGGTTTTGTATCATAGCTGCTGATCGTGTATTCTGGATTTTATGAAGCAATGCGTTTTTAACCAGAGAGTAAGATAAAGTTTTTCTGTTGGAATGGTTAATAAATTTTCTGTTTATAAATTTTCTAGTTATTCCAGGAGTAAGAGGCCATTTTTGCTACAAAAAATGCATATTTTCTTTTACATATTGAATTCTTTTCTATATGTAAAGGCACAGCAAGAGGGAGAGGTAAATTTAGTATGCATTTCTCGTTAATTTCCTTCAAAGTCCTATCAATCCAATGGGGAAAATAATTTAACAATCTAAACACACATGAATAGAAATATAAAAGTGTAGTTAAATGAGATGTGTAAAAGATATTAGTTTACAGAAAGAGTGTTCAAATCAATGTAATGATATCACATTCAAACATATTAGCATACAACTTGTAATCAATTAAAACAACCTACAATTGTAACGAAGCAAGCACTCTATGCTCCATAAATTCCAGTAAGCTAGATGTGTGAGTAGTGATTTAGTAAGCAGAACAAGGTGTTTACTCAATCATACAAGCTAGTGAGATGCTTTGATCATCAAGCACCAATGATAATTAATCATGCATAAATATATGTGAATAAAGTAAGCATGATATAAACAATTTTCATTCAATACTCTTTAAAGATAGTTTGATTCGTATGTGTAATAATTTTTAGTGTCTTAGATTTATTATACTGACAAATGGCGATACAAATGAGGATATAACTTTTACAGTTAGTGCTGGACAGTTGAAATAGAGAGTGGTGTTAGGAATTTTATGTAGGAGAATATAAGGAGGCTTAAAGATAAATTGTATGAAACCACAATTAATTTGGCAATGTTTTATGGATCTAAATGCTTTGCGGTCAAAAAGGTCATTGCTATCTAAGTTTAAGTGTGTAGAAATGAAAATCCTAAGATGAAAGCATGATAAAATTAAGATAATTTAAAAGATGATTATATTAGAGAAAAGGTTGAAGTGACATCTGTGGAAGATGAGGTAATAAAAAATAGGCTAAAGTGGTTTGAAAATGCAACAAAACATGTAAAGTCTATCCATTAGATAAGTTGATAAAATTAGTTTTAGAAAATTGTAAAAGAAAAAGTAGACTTAATATTACATGAATAGAAGCTATTCCAAATGGCATGTGAATAATTAACACCTTAGATTGCTCTCAACCATAAGTAATAAATGGTAACTATTCATAGCACCAAGCCGAATATTTGGGACAAAGTTGACAATGATACAAAGATATGTTCTAAATGCGAGAGCAATAAAATTTGAGCACAAGTATTATAGTTTACTTAATAATTCAGCATAAGAGCATGCAAATTTTAAATCATCACATAAGCATGTAAATTAACAGACCAATCATAAAAGTGGAAGTATATGAATAAGAGATTGATACAATATATGTTTTATGTGATTCATCCTACTGGCATACATTTACGCTTAAGGCACTTCCGTGCTTATGATTCCATATAACCTATCACTTTGGCGGAGAAGCCATCTTATTTAGGATTTTCCTGCACTCAATAAATATAATTACTACATCTTTCCTCTCAGGCAAGGCAAACAATACCTCTGGGTTATGAGAAGAACCTTCCAAGGTTCTGAAGGACTATGGTGATGCATCATTTTTATCACCAAACTAATAAGGATGACTCAATCATTATAACCCTAGATTGTACATATACAAATACAAATTAAGAGAGAGAGAGAGAGATAGAGAGAGAGAGAGAGAGAGAGGCTATGAGGCTTTCAATCTTTGCATCTTCCTTATCATTTCTCACAATAATATAAGCTTTATGTATAGCCAATATCAGTTAAAATTTCCTCCATGAAAATAAAAAAACTTTGGATACTGCTAAGATGGCTCCCAATTGCTGTTTAAACTAATCATTAAAGAGCTTGAGGGAGGTGGAATAGCAGATTCATAAATAAATGAAAGTTTTCTTCATAATTTAATGGTGTTATAAGATAAATACGTAGTAGTGTATGTGAAAATTTATATAAAGAACTCGATGAATGCAACAAAATAGGTATTAAGCTCAAATGGTTTATTAAATGGTAATTATCATAAATAATTAATTAGCCCAGTTAGTATATAAACTATATTCAGGAAATTTAATGGATTCAATAGGAAATTTACTATACTAAATAAGGCATAATAAATATTAAATTAAGCAAAATAAATTGCCAAAAAATATAAAATGTTTTTTTAACTTGGCTTAATTAACTTTTATAAATTAAAATGAAAAACATTATTTCTCACATAACAAGTGGCCATTTGAAATCACATTTGATTATTGATTATTTTTTATTCTATTTTGTTTTTTTATTATTATGAAATAAAAAATATTTTTGATTTCTTAAATATTTGTTGTTTATGTTTTTTTTTTTTTTTGAGCATCGCATGAGGTGATTTATTTGTGATTCGGGAAAAAATGTGATGAATTCCGGATTGGAGTTGTTGGTTGATTGGTTTTGATATGGGGCTGGTGCTTGACCTAATAAATTTTAGTTGTTGGTTGACCTAACAAAGATGTTATTGGTTTTGATATGAGGTGTTTCATTGTTTGAGAGTTTTTTTGAAAATAATTTGATTAATTTTAAAAGTATAGAAAAGCGAAGGCAGCATTACAAAATTATGTTCTCTCCAAAATTTTAAACTAAAATGCATTGGAAACATGAATTTAAGCCCTTCAGTATTTTCAATTGCATTGAATACACCTTGAGTTTTTCTTCAAGTATGGTGGTTCAAGCTAGTCCAGTGGAAACTATCATCATTTCCTTGGTTCATGATGGATTAATTCTATGGAGTACTATTAGCAAATCATTAGATTACACCATATAAATATTGGTATGATCAAATCCTTAATTAGCCACATAAACTAGTGAGCTTTGCAATCCTCTCCTATTCTATTATGATAAATTTATATAACAACAACAACAACAACAACAACAAAACATTTATCCCACAAAGTGGGGTCGGCTACATGAATCCTTTTTCTCCATTGCGTCCTATTTAGTGTCATATTTTCATTTAATTCTAATAAGTTAAGATCTTTTTTATACAATATGTCCAAGTTTTCTTAGGTCTACCCATTCCTTCTTAACATAAATTGAATCTAAAACATCTACTCTCCTAATCAGATCATCAGATGGTCGACGACTAATGTGACTGTTGACCTCATTTTAGTGAGGTCTTGGCTTCTTTCACATTAGACCCTAGGATCTAGCTTTAGGAGTTCCTTACTGACCATCCTAGCGGCCTAGTAATGGATCCTACCTCCCATAGTAGCTTCGAACCACTTCTAGACTCATTTTGTAAGCACTCGCATGAGTAGTCCCAAGCACTCGACTTCTTTGTTGCGAAGCTGGCGGCTAACATGTAGAGAGCTCGAAAACGAGTTCCCATAGTGCGAACGGCCTTAGGTGAACCCTTAATGACGTTAGAATTCGCGCACACCAATTTGACACTTTTTTGGCCCGACCGTCGGCGAACTTGTCCGGACGACCTCGGATGACGAAACGGACCACACGGATACGTCCGGGACGTCGACTTTAGCTAGAAGCATACCCATATCGTCGTGGTTCCGAGAGCGCGGGAACGACACGAAAATCGATGCATTTTTCTTAAATTTTGGCGGGACGTGAATTCGGGCTCGACTCGGGTTTAATTCGGGTCCAAACCTGGCCGCACACCCTAACCCATTTGATTTTAAAATTTAAATTTTGAATTTCAAATAAACCAATTAATTTGACATTAATTAGGGTATATTTGAAATTAATCTTTTCCAAATAATCATCCTCTCTCGTATGGAGAACATTTAATTTGGCGCTCAACGACGGAAGGCGCGGCTATAGGATCGAGCGGGAGGCTTTATTCCGGGCATGGGACATAGCGGCCGCGGCTCTCCTCTCTCCCTCGCGCGGAAACCCTCGCCCGTCTCCCTGCACTAAGCCGCTCGCCCGCACCTCGATTCCCTCTGCATCGACAGGAGCCTTCGGTTCGCCGGCTTCCCTCCTCACTCGATCCCCTGCTTCGCCTCTGCCGCTCGATTTCGCTTACTTCTTCCTCTCGACAGAAACCCTCGTCTCTCCTGTTCACCGCTCGCCTGCTCACCCTCACGCCTGCTTGAAGCCGCTCGAGACTACTGTCTCGTCTCAGCTCCTCTGCACCGAGACCTGCTTCGCCTCTACTGCTCGATCCCGCCTCTGCTCGCGCCTCTTTCCTCTAGCGAACGACGACCCCTCACCTGCTCCTCCAAATCGCACCTCCGTCTTCCTCGCAGGACGAACAGTCGCTCGACGCCGCTTCCCTGTTTCACGTAAGGAGCCCTCCTTCCTCCTCATCGCACAAAAATCTGACGTCTCACCGGAGCATATCATTGCTTAAGGTATATTATTATTTTTTATATAAAAAAAATAATAAAAAAAATATTTCGGTTAATGCATTTGGCTGCCACTATTCTTCACCGACAAATGATTATCTGCTTGTACCTTTATTTCATGCTATACACTTAATTTCTTGTTGACACTGGAGACAAATGATGGAAGAATTTTCATGTTGGGCTGTGCTGATATTATATATAAAGCTTTAGACGGTGTTCACTTTTATTTTTAGCCCTTTTAAGTAGCAGACTTTGAGTTTATTTTGTAGCATGAATTCTGAAATAATCACGAGTATTTACTCGCATATCATCCAATTTACATGTATTTACATGCCTAACGCCTAAAAGTTTACATTTTATTACATACTACACAACTCATATGTATTTACATACACAACGCCCAAACTTCTATTCTCACATACCACTCGATTCCTTTTTTTATTCTTTATTTACATATCTAAACGAAAATGTTTGCATACGTGTCACTCTACCTATGCATGAAATAAGTTGCTTGGGCTTTCCTGCTAAACAATTTGGTTTTCCTTGATGATTACCGGTCACATGTGTTTCCCTTTTTTTTTTTTTTTTTTTTTTTTTTTGGTTGATCAAGTGTTATTTTGAACCTTGTGAATTTACTTGAAACATGTGTTGTTCTAAGAGCTTTCAATATTGATTTTGGGCTGCATCTTATCGCTGTTTTGGAAGCATTAGAAATATCATTTATGATTGTAGAGCTGCTGTTCGGAGCGTCTAGATGTCGTAGGATTGCTGTCCCTCGCTTATAGGTGCTGTTTGGAGCGTCTAGATGTCGTAGGATTGCTGTCCCGTGCTTATAGTTGCTGTTTGGAGTGCTTGCAAGTTGTAGGAGAGCTTTGGAAGTCATATGATGGTTATTTGGAAGCTTTGGAAGCCATATAACTGCTGTAGGTGAGTGGGAAAGTGCTGTCCTTCGTTTAGAAGCGCTGTAGGAAGCAGTTTGGACCTTGGAAAGTGTTGTCCAGCGTTTGAAAATCATGTAGAAAGCTGTAGGAGAGCTGGGAGAAGGGTACAATTGCTGTTTGGAATGTTTGGAAGCCACATAATTACTGTCGGAAGCTTAGGAGTGCTTATAGTTGCTGTCCGGAACCTTCTTACTGCTGTTTGAAGCTTTAAACTTGCTACCCCGAGCCATAGGAAGTCTTAGGACTGCTGTTTGTAGTGTCTAATCATCGCCCCGAGTCGTAGGAGGTCATAGAGTCATAGTGTAGAGCTTGCATACCGCTCGCCCGGCAATACTTTGACGCACCATTTGAACATTTTTTTTTTAGCCCGACTCACTTGCTTTTCCCGTTTTTTTTTTGCTTTACTAGTTTTCGGAAGTGGGTCGGCATCCTTTGATTTCTTGTTTTATTTTTCTTTTAAAACGGTTAAGTCACAAAAAAGGAGAATTTCTGATTTAACTTAAGGAAGGGTAAAACATTCTTAATCATTGCAAACACAATTCACAGCATAGGCTTCCTAAATCTTAGGTGCACGCCTTAGGTGAAACCTCCTTTACCTAACCCACAACATAAACTTCCTAAATCTTAAGTGCACGCCTTAGGTGAAACCTCCTTTACCTAACCCACAACATAAACTTCCTAAACCTTAGGTGCACACCTTAGGTGAAATCTCCTTTACCCAACCCACAGCATAAACTTCCTAAACCTTAGGAGTACACCCTAGGTGATTCACTCACTTAACCTTCACTGCAGGCTTCCTAGACCTTAGGAGCACACCTTAGGTGAAATCTCCTTTACCCAACCCACAGCATAAACTTCCTAAACCTTAGGAGTACACCCTAGGTGAAAGTCATGCACCTAATCCCCAAGCATGAGCTTCCTGGACCTGTAGGAGCACACCCAGGTGATTCACTCACTTAACCTTCACTGCGAGCTTCCTAGGCACCTGTGAGCACACCCTAGGCGAGAGCCCATCTACCTAAACTCGAATGCATAGTGAGCTAGGCACTGACCCTAATTCACAAACCATTCAAGACACTGTGACAGCAGAACTGCACGAGGCTTGGTTCACCATTCCTTAATTAAATCAAATAATGGAATTCCCTAAAATGACTTAACCAATATTGAAACCCAATGCTCCGGGATTTGAGCTTGAGCATTACGCTCAAATCCTCCTGGCAATTGGGGACATTTGTTTTGTCACATATGGATCATCGGACTGGTGTAAGTCTGAGGTCTAGGTGGCGAGGGCGATGATGATAATGCTTATGTGTGCTATACGAGGGATACGAGGGATAATTAGAATAGTATCTCCTACCTCGAGGACCCTCCATAAGGGGAGAGGAAAGGACCGATGATACTATTCGCCGACTCTTGGTGAGATCGTTTCCCCCGACGATCTTAGGTCGTTAGTAGTCCTAGCACGATTAGAGTGACTAACTCGTTGACTCTATTATTTTTACAAAATATTTACAAAAATATATATATATATATATATATATATAAATAAATAAAACAAAAAAATTTCTTTCATTGTTAAGAATAACTCGCATAAAAACTTAAACAACTTTGCGTACGAAAATCAAAGAATTTTTCTTATAAAATATATAAAGGTCCATTGGCTAATCACTTGGATTGGGTTAGGACTACCCTCCTTAGATCGTCGGGTCGGTAACTCTTATTCAAGGTCGGATAAGACACTGATCCAATTCTCGAGCCTCCACCTTTTCCAACGTCTTATACTCGCCTTGATCTTCCATACGTGATTACAAGTTTTATTCGTGATTTCTACGACTCGTTTTTTTCCGATTTTCGTCTTGGGTTTTCTTCTTTACTTAATTTGCCTATGAGTTTATTTAAATATCCCGTAAATGATATCACGCTTGTAATACAAATCACACAACTGGTAGTGAGATGTCCGAGTACGCTTTTACAGTTTATTCAGTGTAATTTACTTTACTGCAATCTACTTTACTGTACTTTACTTTATAGTAGTTTTATATACCTGCAATCTGTCTATTCTGCATGCAAAACTTGAATTGAAACTAAAACTAAAACAAAAGGAACAAAACAAAAAATCAAAACTTGGACACCAAAACATTGGGACACACTTGACAAAACTGCATGAACCTTAGACGCCAGGATCTGCAACTAACGAGGAACTTGGAGCATACACCGCGAGTGGCACGATGAGGAGCAAGGAGCAAACCACGAGTGGAGGTCGTCGTGATTCTTCAACAATCTCGTTCCTGAGCTTAAATAACAACACATAGGGCTCGAGGTAGACTTGCCCATCGCGGCGTAAACCCTCACTCTCCTTGAGCTTCAGTGCAATCGTGTTGCGCAGTCGTAAGTCTCTAACTCGTTTTAGTGTTCCGAGGTTGTCGTACGGTACGACGTAAACCCTCATATCTCTGCGGGCTATTTGCATAATCGGATATTATGTAAGTGTAAGTCCCAAATAACAAAATTGACAGGATTAAACATTTAAATAACATCGTCTCCAAAACACAGCCGCACCATAGGATAGTTGGGAAGTCACTGGGGCTCGCCTCAGATCTGTGACATCCCCTACCTTTTCTTTCCTTTGGACTCCTGGAAATAACTGTTCCCATTTGAGCCACTCCCACTTGTTTTTTTCCACGTTCTACCGTGAAAACCTAAACGTTGAGATTCTTGAAGACAAAACCACCTATCATTATCGAGAGTTTTCTCAAGTGACACCAGTCATTTGGGATGTAATTAACTATAGGGGCTCACTTACATAGGAGCTTCGAACTCGGGTAAAATAAACCCTACCTAGTCTTTCATCGGTAGGGAACTCGTCTAGTCACACATAAAGGTTCGCAGATCAAACGGATGTCACGAGTCCTTTAATTCGTATGATTGGGTCTACCGTCGTAAGATACATTACTCTTTCGAGAACGTGTATCATTTGTGACATCAGGCACGATTATGCAAATTACTGGACAAATGAGATCCATGAGGTCTCATTTTTCAAAATTAAAATAAACTATTTTCAAAACTATTTTCAAAATCATATACATTTTTATATTAAACTAAATCACTAAAATTTTAAATTCTTTTAAAAAAAAAATGTTGGCCGACAGTGACCAAACCATCTAAGACGACTCTCTCTAATTTTGTCCGTCACTGGAGCTACGCCAACCCTATCACGGATATATTCATTTTGCATTTTGTCTCTAAGTGTAAAGCCACTCATCCACCTAATCATTCTCATCTTGACAACACTTAACTTAGTTTTATGCTTCTCTTTTAAAGGCCAACATTCAGCGCCATAGAGCATTGTAGGTCTCACCATCATCTTATAAAATTTTCCTTTCAGTCTAAGCGGTACTTTTCTATCACACATTAGGCCCGAAACATTCTTCCACTTCAACCAACCAACTTGAATTCTACTAATAACATCCCTATCTATATCACCATCACTTTAAACAATAGACTCGAGATATCTAAATCGTTTAAAATTTTTAATAATTTGATCAACCTAAGTTACATTTATGTCATTAGAGCTACTACCACTAAAATTACATTCCATGTAGTCAATTTTAGTTCTACTCAAACGAAGGCCTTTAGACTCCAATGTAGACCTCCATAATTCAAGTTTTTCCTGAGCTTTTTCTCTCATCTTATACACGAGAAGGATATCATCTGCAAAAAGCTTACACCAAAGTACATCCTCCTGTAAATGTGCAGTATGACCATCCATAACTAAAGCAAAAAGATATGGCTTAAAGCCGATCCCTGATGTAATCCAATAGAAATATGAAAATATTTGGTCAATCCTCATTCTGTTCGAACACAAGTAACAGCGCTAGTATACATATCCTTGATGATTTGACTATACATCATATCAACACATTTTTTCTCAAGAACTCTCCAAAGGATATCTCTTGGAACCTTATCGTAAGTTTTTTCTAAATGTAGATCCTCCTTATTATCTCTGAACTTCTCCATCAAACCTCTCAATAAATGTACAGCTTCAATAGTAGACATGCCCGACATAAATCCAAATTGATTATGAGAAATCCTTGTAGTATGTCTTAACTAGGGGTGTAAACGAACCGAACACAAACGAACAGAGCTAGTGTTCATGTTTGAAATGTTTGAACACATCTTTGTTCTTGTTTGGTTCGTTTAACAAATCAAACGAAAAAAAATTGTTCGTGTTCGTCTCGTTTGCTTATCGAACGAATCGAACATGAACTTCCTGGCGAATCGAACACGAACTGTTCGCGAACAACGAGTTTTTTGATAGCTCTAGCTTTGATAGCATACTTCCTCAAAATGAAGCAAATTGATCAGGTATTCCGTACAAATTAGGTAATCCATACTTCCTCAAAATGAAGCAAACCGAATAAGGTGTTTAGGATTTTGTTTAGGGTTTTATTTTAATATATAGTGTAATATATTAATTATAATACTATAATATTTATATTAATATAATTAATACTATAATATTATTATTTTTATTAATAATTTATCATATATTATAACTTATAGAAGTTTAATTATTTAAAATATGATAAATTTTTATAATATATAATTATTTTTAAAATATAATAAATTTTTTATATATAGTTATTTCAAATTATTTTATATTTCGAACGATAACGAACCGAAAACGAACGAACACATCACTGTTCGTATTTCGTTCGTTTAACAAATCGAACGAAAAAAATTGTTGGTGTTCGTCTTGTTTGCTTATCGAACGAATCGAACACAAACTGTTCGCGAACAACGAGCTTTTTTGACAGCCCTAGTCTTAACCTATGTTCAATTACACTTTCCCATAATTTTAAAGTATGACACATCAACTTAATTCCTCTATAATTTGCACACTCTTGTGCATCCTCTTTTTTCTTAAAAATGGGGTCCAAAATACTCTTCCTCCACTCCTTGGGCATCTTTTTACTTTTTAAACAATATTAAAGAGTTTAATAAGCCAAGAAACTCCCAAATCTCCTAAATATTTCCACACGTCAATTGAGAAATCATCAGGTTCTACTGACTTTCCTCCCTTGGTTTTCTTTGAAGTCTCCTTAACATTTTTTTTACTAATGCGACGATAAAAATGACACGTTTTATTATTATTAACAATATTATGATCACCAAAATCGATCGTATTTTCAGAAACTTCATTAAAATGCTTATCAAAATAACTCACCCACCTATGTTGAATATCTTTTTGTCTAAAAAAAGTACTTTTTGAATTTCTTCTTTAATAAACTTTACTTGAATTAAATCTTTACTTTTCTTCTCTTTGGCAAATTTATGTTGTGTAAAATTGATATAACTTATGAACAAATCCATACCCCTTCACTACATGATTGAAATAAATCTAATTTACTTCCCTCAACTTCTGGTAATCTACCCAACATTATTTATGAAATACGCCAACATAATAGTATCTTTCATTTTGATATCATCGGAGTGGTTCATAATTCTAAGCTTAGTGCAAACGTTAATAATATTTTCCTTCTAAAACTAATTCTCCTTATTTGAAATAAATAGCTTATTAAGGATGAAAGCAATTTTACATAACATCCTGGCAGTGAAATCATAAGATTGAATCTATGCCATGATAATATGAAATAATTATCATTGATAATAATTGCGGAAAATCGTGGTTCCAATCTATGTAAAATTTATTCGCGTTGTAAATAAATTATTCATGATAAGAAGGAGATTCTGAAATATAATTTCAATTTGTAGGCGTTGTCCTTCAGTTTCTTAAGTATGCGAAAAGGTTCATCGGCTGGAGGCTTGATTTTGCTATAAGCTCCTAATGGAAATCACTCCTTTCGTCGTATCCATATGAGGTCTCCTTTTTGGAATGTATGTTTTTTCTGGGACTTATTTGCTTGTGTTTGATACTTATGGTTCTGTTTCGTATTTGTCTTCCCTACCTCGTGGCGACAGTGGGGTGGTAGATTTTTTTTTTTGTATTGCTTTCTTCATTTTTGCACTTTGGATGATCTTGTCGTAGCCATCTTGTTTGCGTTGTTTTTGCAGATTTTCCCATCATAACGAGGCGTTTTTCTTTAATTTGATGGCAGCTAGTTTAACCCGTTTATCCTCGGGTACCTCCTTATATTCAAAGATACGTTCGACCGCTTGCAACCAGTCAATGAAGTCATTGAAATCCGTCTTTCCTTCAAACTCCGGTGGGTCTGTTTTGATGTCGCAGTCTCGATGGGCACTGAATGAGGGATCCTCTCATGGTCTCTGTTGATAGTGAATGTCGAAGTGGCGTGGTCGATATAAATCATCGCTAACGTCTTCACATTGAAACAGATTCTGGTTGTCATCGCGGTCTCCTCTTCGATTCTCGATATCATAGTCGAGGGTAATGTCGTCTTGGTCCCGCCATCTCAACCAGTCATTGCAGGCGACAAATTTTTCGTTGTATTTCTTCCCAGGTTTGGTCTGACGCGTATTGACGTGACGACATGACTGGGAGTGATTCGGAAAGAGACGAGAGCAAGGAGGAGAAAAGATAAGGAAGGAAAGGGAAGAGGGATACGAAGAGGAAAAAAAATTTGGGTGGTTTATGTGGGGGCAGATACTTGGGAATCCTAGACTAGGACTAGAGTTGAGCTAGCTATGATATCAAATGATACCGAAGTTAACCGAAATCATGACACAAACGACACAATTTTATTGCTGATTTTCAAAAGTCGTATAAGGGCGACACTACAACAGCACTAACACAATACAAATAAGGATATTGTGAATTACAGAAAAAAAATAATGTAAATAAATAACAAATGTCAGAAACAACCCTCTCGAGTGGGCACAATAGCTCCGGCGAGTGGAAGATGATGTGGGGGTGACATCAGGTGCCGGTGAGTCTGGAAACACCGATTAGGGGGATGCGCTTGGACACGAATCTTGGAAGTGGCAGAAAGGAGCTTGGACAAAGATGCGAGATTGGGGACAAAAGCAGGGGGAGGTCTGCGGTGCTGTTGGGATTTTTGAAGGACTGGAGGTGTACTAGAGGGGGGCAAGCGTCCCGTCCATGGTGCTGGAGTGAGCTACGAATGACTGAGGACGAACTGGGAGATTAGAGGGGAGGGGGCAGCAGCCTGTCTATGGCACTGGGAGGACCCGCGAATGGCTGGGAGGCAAACTGGTGGAGGTAGTTGCAGGCCATCTGTGGCGCTGGGAGGACCTGCGAATGGCTGAGAGGTGAACTGAGAAGGGATTGCAGCCCGTCTATGCCGCTAGGGGAAGCTGCGGGTTGCGATTGGCTGAGGAGAGCAAGCGACAACATCAGTGGCCTCTTTGTGCGGGTGACTGATAGGGGAGAAAGGAACAGAGGGGAGATGCACAAAAACTGGTTAAACCTAAGCAAAACACCATGCATAAATAGGGGAAGACTAGTAACTACAATAGGAAAGATTTAGGAAAGGAAGAGGGATGAAAATGGAAGTGATTGAAGATGGATTGCAACGACTAGGAGAAGAGGGGGGCAGCAGATCTGCGAAGAGCGCGACAGAGGGATAAGTCTTCCAGCCTAGCTGGTCGGTATACGAGCTCCGCATTAATCATATAGAAACCTATGAATAAAGTATTGAATGATCTATACATATAGATATACACGCACACACACTCACACACACACATACACATAGTGTGTATGCGCACATGCGTTTGAATAATGAGATTACTAAGCTGCATTAGCTTGATTATACAAATATTTATTATTAGTCCCCAAGCTACAGCTAAGCTTGTTTTCAAATACAAATTATACAATACTAATTCTATAGAGAGCTAAACATGGAATCAGATAAGTTGACGTACAATCATTTGAAGTTTAGTCATTTGAAGGTTGGTGCATTTTACAAACAAAAAATTTATTTATGATAAAGAAAATATATACAAAACTTAATTTTGAATATTTTTTTAATTCATTGATTATAATGTAAAGTTATACTGAAAAAAACACTGCCTAATCCATGATTCATTTGAGATTTTCATAATACAAGTTAATCATGCAAAGTCCTAAACATACAATTCTAGGTTTCAAGTAGTAAGAAGGTGTATGCAACAAAACTATGCAGCTTAGAGTTAACATATTTTCATTATATACCATATGCTAGTAGCTATACTTCATGCAGTCATATAAAGATATAAATTATTTTAGGCTACATGTTGATTAACTAGGTATGAAATTTAATCTAATGATTAAGACTAAGTAGGACCATCTGATGATTCAATTAGAAGAGTGGATGTTTTAAATTCGACTTATGTTAAGAAAGACAGAGATAGACCTAGGAAGACTTGGTCTTATTATATAAAAAATGGTCTTAAGATTTATTAGAATTAAATGAAAACATGACACTAAATAGGACACAATGGAGAAAAATGATTCATGTAGCCGACCCCACTTAGTGGGATAAAGGTTTTGTCTGTTGTTGTTGTTGATTAAGACCAAGTAAGAAAGAGGTTAAAATTATATAAAAAATTTTGCCTCATAGCACGCCTTCCAAACTTGATTTTGAACATACTCATTGTGATGTTATCTGCCATTAGTGTGTGTACACTAAACTTTCACCGGCATACCTTCATCGGTCATTGATGAGACGTCTCCATATCAACTATCTACTATTAGATTTGGCCATCCAAAAAAATACCTCTATTAACATTAGTTTTAAGCGCATGTGTAAGTGGGAATAAACATAATAGAGTGATTTTAAGAAGTCGTCAATGTGAACTTGATCTATTAAAGCTCCTATATCTCCTAAAAACACAAACATTAGCTACATTCAAATTTTTTTATAAAGTAAACATTTCATTTCAGACAAATCGCGCATATAATACATAATAAATTCATCATGCTTTCTAGTAGTGCAACAAGAGTGTGCAGCTAAGTGTAGGAGGTAGTAGTGGTATATTGTTGGTAGTTAATTGGTAAATCATTTTATTTGACTCTGAGTCTATCATATACATTTTTCAAATATTTAATTTCAATATGAAAGAAATCAATAATATAATTGTGAGAGATTATAACAGCCCATACTCTCAACCATTGAGATTTTGTCCGCTGTGGCCAAATGGTCTCACGGTTTTGTCCTATTGGTGTAATTTCCCAAATGGCCACTCATCCTAGCATTACTCTTGTCGAAGCATGCTTAACTGCAGTTTTTATGGGATTTGGTGTGCTGGTGCTGATATGATCAATTGTGAAACCTCTCAAGTAGAATGAAGCTGACTCTTAAACATAGGAGCACCTTTTGGTGTAATGGTTGGAATTCTATTAGAACTCCAAAGTTAAGCGTGTTCATATGGGAGCGCTGCTGAGATGAGTGACTTGGGGATTACAACAATGGGGTAAAATCAGCAATTAGGCAAAATCGGACTATATCTCGATGGAATGAGAGTTTGGGCTATCACAAATGATACATCTGCCTACTCTGAGAATTAAGGGCATAAGGGAGCTCAACTTCGGCTTAGAGTCCTTCAAATTCGGCCAGGTTTGAGGGGAGCGAGGTTTGACTTTAAGATTAGGTAATCAAAAAAAGGCTAAAGTACTTTAGAATCCATTATACATAATCTTACTGTCAAAGATTAAGGCGGCATCTTCCTCTTGGAGAAACTAATTGTCTCTTAAGTTTCCATACCAATTTATGATTATTGCTTTTCTTATTCATATGAACTTTACCTTGTCTGAGCAATGCCATTGAGCTTATAAGCCTATTCATCTTTGAATACTATTATAGAAAGTTTCAGTATGGACGCCAGCCATTTTCTGTCAGGGAATTGATGAAATATAAAGCTAATCATTTCAATCAGATCTATCCTCGACAACAGCCTAAGTCACTGTCATTACAATTTTACAGGTAGCTGATGATGGAATACCATTGCCTCCCGACAGAACTATCTGTCCTCTTTGCACCCAAAGAAGGGTGAACCCGTCAGTCGTGGCTGTCTCTGGTTTTGTCTTCTGTTATTCTTGCATATTTAAGTATGTCTCACAGGTGAGAACCACAACATGCTTACATACAAGTTTCCTCTCTGCTGGTCTATTTAAAACCATTATTTTATTAATGAAAAAATTATCAAAATAGTCTCTTGTTTCTTTGCAAGGGGTTATTTTAGTCCTAATATATTAAAGTGCCCATTTAATCCCGAAACTCTTTTAATATGTGCTGAAATGGTTTCCACGAAGGATTATTTCTGCCCCTATTAAGAGTTTAGGGATGAATTTGGCAATTTATTAACTATGGAACTAAAATGTCCCCATGTTAACTAGTCAGTATTATTTTGGCGTATTACTCTTTTCTTAATGCAATGTCGTATTTCTTGCTTGTGTGCAGTACAAACGGTGCCCTGTCACATTGTTGCCAGCATCTGTGGAGCAGATCAGGAGACTCTTCCATGATTTATAGCAGGAATTAAAAGTTCAAATGCAGTTCCAACATTTATATAATTTTAAGGGCGCAAACTTCGAAGCCACTATGACCCACTATCATTTGATATGTCGTCATCTTTCTAAAAGAAATCGTTCATGATTTACAAATTGTGACAAAAGCCAGTTTCAATAGTTCATAGTTTTCATCCTCTAGTTCTGTAAAACAAGCAAAAATTGTTCTTGGAAGTAGAGATTTCTGTACATCAGTAGGCAGGTTAGTGTATAATATCTAGATGAAAAAGTGCTCTCAAGTGTCATTTGTACTTATTTTCAATAGAGTTTGTATTCAGTTGACATGAAATCTTTTGGAAGGCTGGGGGTGGGGTTTATAGTAAGTTTAAAATCGTCAGCTGCTGGTATAATGAAGATGTATTATTTGGTTGTATTTATGCATCTGCTTCGTTTAAATATGGCTGAAGCTTAGACTTCTGTCCAGAATTATGTTGTTTGACTCTGTTTGGTTCTCCAACTTTGTTAGATTTACAATTACATATGAAACTCATTCACTTTGTACTAATTATTTTGGATTTATTTATGAGTGTTTTCCATTCATTTATGCTCAACATTGTTGGTGTGAATTTTAATATTTGGTTTTTTAACCTCTTGTGATTTATATTTTTCTTTGTAATCTCTTCTGTTTACTCAATTTTAAGTTATTTATGAGGATGAAACTTGTTTTAGGTTGATCAATCATCAATGATGATGATGATGATGATGATGATGATGAAGGATTAGATTCAAATCAAGTTTAACCCTTCATTAGTTATTATATCTCAGAATTGTATTCCATAAACAACTATTGTAGCTCTTGATTTCATCCAAATTGTATGCATCCCGATCGCTCGAATCTTTATGCGTGATCTAACGGCCACATCACAACTTGCGCTCGATTTTTCTTCCATGATTTACGAGAAATTCTTTTCTGAACTCTTGAACGCTCGCTCGCTCGCATAGTTTGCTCTCTCATGGTCCACTTCTCTTTGCTGGCTTATACCCTAGTAACCAATCTAGACCATGTTTTCTTCTTAACCGACCTCATTTTCTTGTCAGCCAATAATCCTCTTTTCGAGGCTCACTTATCGTGCCCGCTCTTTTAGCCTAATATGACTTGCTCCAATTCTACCTTTCTAGCATATCACTTTCTACTTCTACTCAATCTTGTGCGGTTCTTCACTTATCTCCTGTACGAGTTTGCAACCCTAGTCTTTCTAGAATCACTACGCCCCCTCTCTTGACCTCACTGAATTGTTATACCTTGACTCAGGAAGGCGGTATACCCCGAAAATATAGGGTACGCTGAAATAAATTAGTTATGTTTTGTATTCTTAAAAGGAAGATTGTATGCAAATAATAACATGAATAAACAAAGAAACATAAATTCTAAACAAAAATATCAATTAGTGAGTTTGACAAACAAACTCAGTAAGTAATATGCATGCTCAAATTCTACCTTTCTATCATATTGCCTTCTATTTCTATTCAATCTTGAGCAATTCTTCAGTTATCTCTTTAAGAGTTTGCAACCCTAGCCTACCCTGAAAATGCACCCTCTCTTGACCTAACTCGAGTTGTCACACCCTGACTTAGGAAGATAGTACATATCGAAAACGTAGGGCATGTTGAAATAAATTAAATCTATTTTGTGTTCTCAAATGTAAGATTGCATGCAAATAATAACATAAATAAAAATATCAATGAATGCGTTTGACAATAAATTCACTAAATAATAATAATTTTTAAAACATAAACAACAAGGAAAACATGACATATAATATGAATAATAAATATGGATAATTACTAATGTGTTTATATATAACATCTTAAGACAACAAGAGTGGTAAATAAAATATACTCAATTATCTTAAAAAACATGCAATCATTTCAAATTAAATTTTAACGGTGCGTAAATTGACATTTATTTATTATCCAACTTCATTTTATATTTATATTTATATCTATATATTCGGTTTTAACAGTCTTCCTGAAACCTGGAAGGTTAGTACCAAGAAAACCAATTGATTTTATGTAATGTCGTCAAGCTGTGGGTCTGTCGGCTCGGCTAGGCAATATCTAAAAGGATTATATCAACCTACAGACCATCACACAAACATATCATATTTCACACAGGTATAATATGTAAAAAAATATACTACTTCACACAAGCTTGTGTTATGACATGAATTTACATACAATTTTATAAAAAGAAAACTACATGGAAAAAGTATTATAATTTTAAGATTTATTCATATATGAGGGTGTTTTGCAACAATTGAGTAAGATAATTGATGATTTCATCAAGATTAATAATTATAAACCTATAACAAGTGCAAAATAATAAATATAATTGAAGTAAAAAGGCATGACTAACAATCTTATAAAATAATCATGAATATACTGCAAACAGTATGGAATTAATGTTCCTAACTAAGAAGAGTATATTTATCCCTCCAATAAATATTAATTACTTATCTCGACGTGACTAAAATGATACTTCTCGTCTTCAACAGTTTATCTAGTGATTCTACACAATTTGGAATTCAGCATATAATTACTTAAGCAATTAAAGAAATCGAACATAATTGTTTATTAGATTAGGTGCAACTTAATATGTATATATGTATATATATATATATATATATATATATATATATATATATATATATATATATATATCTTAGAATAGAATGAGAGAATATAAAAGAATGAAGAAGATGGGCTCATGATACTTGCTCGCTTGAGGAAGGTGGAGGAAGGAAGATACATTTTAAGTGATCTCTGTACGCTATGATCCTGTTGTTGTCTTCTCGACTAGCTCTAAATGCCACTACTTTGTGAGGGTTAGGTTAGAAAAGCAGTGGTTTGGGGTGAAATTGGGAGCGAGAGGGTGAGGAACATTAACAGGGGTGTTAGTGGCTACATAAGGAGAAAAGGAAGAAGCGATTGCAATACCCTAAATTTGGCGTCAGTCCTCCTTAAATAGTCGAGAGAGACGGAATGAAGCCAATAAAAAGTAAAGTTAGCCAAAAAGAATGAAGGAAGAAAAGCAAAGAATCACATATCGGTTCGGGACAACCAAGTCGAGAAGACGACAAAGAGTGGAGGAAGAGAAAGCAAAGGGAAAATTTCAGATTTTACATACCACTTCCCTTGAAAGAGTTTGGCCCCCAAATTCATACCTTAGTTTTAGAAAAACTGCTGGTGCTTCCCAATCATTTTTTCCTAAATCTCCCAAGTTGCTTATCATTCTGATTGTTTCTTCCAAAACACTCTGACAAAAGGAATTGATCGTCGGCGATGTTGAAATTCATGTTCTATAATCCATGCGGCCTAGTACTTCTTTATAGTTCAAGTCTTCCTAAATCACTAATGATTCTTACCAAATAATATGAATCATCATGCACATAACGCCAAAGTAAAGAGAAGTGAAAGAGATTAGGTACTCCTTTAAGTCATGGAGGAAGAGCCAAATGATATGAAACTTTGTTGACTCTCTTGATCACCTCAAAAGGACCAATGAAGCCAAGCTAAAGCTTTCAAAGCTAGTCAAATCGTGTAACTCCACAAATAGATGAAACTTTTAGAAAAATGTGATCTCCTAAATTGAATTCAATCTCCTTGTGCTTTAGGTCAGAATACTTCATATGCTGATCCTTGGCTGCATGTGGCAATCTCAAATCTTATGAACCATCTTTGTAGCTTGGTCCACTAACTGAGGTTCAAATATTTTCCTTTCACCAAATTCTAATTTGCACAAGGGAGTTCTACACTTCTTGTTCTAAAATGTTTTGTATGGTGCCATGCCTTATTAGTTAGAACGATATTATTATAAGCAAACTGTACCAATGGAATATAATCCTCTCATTTATCTCTGATGTCCAAAATGCAAGCTCCCAACAAGTCTTCTAAAGTCTGAAAGGTGCTCTTAAACCGTCCGTCTATCTGTGGTTGAAAAGTAACACTGAATTCCAATATTATGCTCATAGCTTCTTGCCCTTGCTTTCATAGCCTGGAAATAAATCTTCTATTTCAATGTGATAGAATGGCATTTGAAATTCCATGCAGCCAAATGATAATATCTATGTATATCTTGGCTAATTTATCCATTAAATAAATCTACTTCATTGGTAGAAAAAGAGCTGAGTTAGTTAGCCTATCGACCACAACCTAAATTGTATATGTCCTTGCTTTGTTCTCGACAAACCATCCATAAAAACCATTGAAATCTCATCTCATTTCCATTTTAGAATGGAAAGGGTTTGCAACAGACTACCATGTCTCTAATGTTCAGCCTTGACCACCCCGACAAGTCAAACGCTTAACTACAAATTCAGCTGTGTCAGTTTTCAAACAATTTGCACCTGATCACCAAAATAGTTTCTTAAGATCTTGATACATCTTAGTACCTCCTGGATGAACAAAATATGGAGTAGAATGTGTCTCATGGAGTATCTCTTGTGGAAGTCCTTTCTGATTTGGAACATACAGTCGATCTTGGAATCTTAGTGTCATTTTGATCAATTTTGAACTCGAGCTTTAATCTATTATGAGCTTGCCCTCTAAGTTGTGACGAGTCTACATTCATCATCAAAGCTGAATGAATATGATCCACAAGTGTAGGCTGAACTGATTGTTGACACATGATAGGATCAGTTCTTGTTTGTACTATCTCAAGCTAAAATTGCTCCATCTGTCATGCTAAATGGCTCTCCAAAGTGTTCATCCAGGCTACATACTTTGAAGATTTTATGTTTAAAGCATTTGTGACCACATCCAGAATCTCCAAATTTTAATTCTTCGTAAACTTGATCAAACCCAGCTGATGTTCAACTCATTATGAGTAAAAATTATACTTCAAGCTCTTATAATCTAAAAAGACCTCACCACGAGCTCCATAAAGATAGTGTCTCTAGATCTTCAATGAAAATATAGCAGCAGCTAACTCGAAGTCACGAGTAGAGTAATTCCTCTCATGCACCTTGAGTTGTTTAGAGGCATAAGCTACAACTTGACCATGCTGCATTAGAAGACATCCCAATCCTTATAGATCTGGAATCCATATTGTCTTAAATTTTATAGGATTCACAATAACACTGCTTGACCTTTGTCAATCCATTATTGTCTTAATTTTTGTATGATTCACAAAAAAATCCCGCTCCATTAATAATATATCCAAAACATGCAACTTCTCGAATTCATAATTCATATCGAGAGAATTTAGCATAAATCTTGTTCTCTTGAAGAGTATTTAATGTTATTATGAGATATTAGCCATGTTTCTCTTCATCCTTTGAGTACACTAAAAATATCATCGATGAAGATAATGATGCATCGATCCAAGTAAGGTTTGAAAATTCTGTTCATCAAATCCATAAAAGCATCAGACAAATTAGTTAAACCAAATGATGTCATTAGAAATTTATAATGCTCATGTCGTGATAAAAAATAATCTTTCAAATATATTCATTCTTGATCTTCAATTGATGGTAGTCAGATCAAAGATCGATCTTGGAAAACATCGAAGAATCATGTAGTTGGTTGAACTAATCATCTATATGAGGCAGTGCGTACTCGTTCTTCACAGCCACCTTATTCAGCTCTTTATAGTCCATGCACAACTGCATGTTTATGGCTTTCTTCTTACGAACAGAATCGGTTCTCCCCAAGGCTGGGTGAATCCTTTATCGAGCTAATCCTATAGCTAAACGTTAAGCTCCTAGAGTTCAACAGCGACCAACCAATATGGTGCTTTAGAAATTGGAGTGGTCCCTGCAAGTACATCTATGGTGAACTTGATCTTACTATCCAATGGTAAGCCAGACATATCTTTAGGAAATACATCAATAAAGTCTCGAACCACTAGAACATTCTAAGCTAACATTGGATTTCTCAAAATCTACTACATGAGCTAGATAATCAACACACCCATGGGAGATAAACTTGCAATATTTAATTCTCAATATTAAATAAGGAGCTCCTCTACAACCCTTGTAACTAAAAGGAACAAAATCAGGTATATAAAAATTCACGTCTCTTGTGATAGTCTATAATAGCATGATATATAGATAGTCAGTCCATACTCAAGATTATATAAAACTCAACTAATAGAAATACTATGAGTAGCAAACATATGCATGTCATTGATAATAATGTCACAATCATGAACACGTTGAGTAATGATCACGCGTGAGTCAGACGACACTTATGGATAGATGTGATTGTAAAGAAGACATCAGTCCACTAGACACAAATGTATTTGATATGAATGAATGCGATGCCCCAAAGTCAAACAATATCCTTGTGGTTGATTTAAAATAGAGATAATACCTATCACCACGTCAGAAGCTTGACATGCTTCTTTTTGCATCAATACAAACAGTTTCGCGACTTGAGCTGAAGTCCTGACATAAAACAACACAATGTATGGCAAAGAAGGGGCCTAATTCAAGTCCCTAAGCATCATTCAAAATTTATGTATATATTGAGGCATAAGAATGAGTGGAGAATTTATAAAGAATTTGTTTGAATGCAGAAGAGCTATTTAGTTGAATACTTTCAAAACATGCAATGCAGCATGAGCAGCCTCATTATTTAAAAGGGAAATTCATATACATACCACACAATTCTTATGTGTAAACATATCTAACACTTAAATTGTGATATTGAAGATTTGAGTGATATGCATGTAATTATTGAAAGTTTGGGTGTTAGATATGTAAATGTATAAAGAATTGTGTGGTATGTTTGTGAAATGCCCCTATTAGAAATAGTCCATTTGCATCGGGCTTTCATGTTAAAATTATTTTAAGAGAAAGTTACCGATATGTCGCTAAATTTATTCATAAGGCGGTCAAAAAAGCTCGTTGGTCGTGAATAGCTCGTGTTCGTTTGGTTCGTTAAGTAAATGAGCCAAACGCAAACAAATTTTTTAAGCTCGTATTATAAACGAGCCAAACACAAACAACTTGTTGTTTCTTCGTGTTCGGCTTGTTTTAGCTCGAAATAAAAAAAAAGTATAATTATTTATATAATAATATATTATATAAATTTATATCTAAATTTAAATCATACCAGCTCATGTGGTAATATGGCTCGCAGTCTTTTTTCAATATATATTTGAGTCTAACACTCAATATCTATTTTTTTCTAATTAATTTTAACAAGTCAATTTCAAGCCGAACACGAGTCGAACGCGAACAAGAACATTTAAATCAAGCCAAACACGAAAACACTGTTCATAAGCCGATTTCAAACATGAGCAATTTCGAACGAGCCGAACACAAGCCAAGTCTAAGCTCGCTCGTTTACAACCCTAATTTATTCATTGTTTATTGATAAATTGAAAAAATTTGAAATATTAGTGTGTTACATTAATTATTGTAAAGAATTTATATTGTATCTATGCATTCATTATTTTCTTAATGATGTACCTGTAAAATTCACTCTTTTAATTGTTACATAAAAGTAGTATTAATTATTTGAACATATAATAATTTCCACAGCATGGCTTCTAAATATATCATCAAATTTGGCACTGAATCTAGTTTTCTAAAGAAAAATATGTTGTGTGATATTGATTACAACAGAATAAAACTCTCTCAAAGATAATACTTTGCTAGCAAACATTTTGCTTTTACATACAAACCACAAAATTTTTTTTAATTTACATATCTAACACATAAACATTCATATTTACTTGTATATCCCTCAAATCTTTAAAATCACATAAAAAATACCCTGTTAAAAGTGAAATACACCTCTTCATGCATAGCTCTATGATGCCAAGATGTTAAAAGCGTAAAATATCATACTTTGAGTGTTAGATGCGTAAATACACTTAATTTGTGTGGTATACTTGTAAATCTCTTTTTTTCTTTTAAAAACCTCCCAAGATTCAGTCACAAAAGACATTGACATCAATGTTGTATGGGTAACCGAAAATAAAATAAATGTTTTTGCTTAAAAAGAAGGCTAAATTTGGACAATATGATTCATTAATAAAATCAAACTCCAACAGTCTTATTTGGATAAGCAAAGAGAATGCATGCAATAAGCATGGATCTGCAAACCAACTCTACAATATAACTCTTAATTTGAGGTTTACATGCCTTGAGTAAAGTAAAGAGACAACAGATATCTTTACTCTCATTATGATTCTCGAAGAAATAGTTGATGGTTAAAAACATGGGGCAACCAAGCTTGAACTTTGCATTAAAATTGTTGCTACCATTTAATACTCCTCTTTCAAAAATATTGATCAATTCCGGGCAAAATATTACATCCGGACTCCGCACGCAGAGTTACGTGCGGAGCCCAATCCATAGGAGCCACGTGGAATCCCGCAATAACGCGGAATAACACGAAGGAATATTCCTCGTGTTACTCCGCGGTTAGCAGTGTTTTGGGCGGAATAACGCAAGGAATATTCCTCCGTGTTATTCCATGTTATTCATGTGTTATTATGGTAGTATTGTAACACCGGAAATATTCTCCGTGTTATTCTGCGTTTTTTCCCGTGTTATTTCGCGTAGTATTGATGTGTTATTATGGTAGTGTTACAATACCACCACGATAACACTTGAATAATGCGGAATAACACGGAGGAATATTCCCCGTGTTATTCTGCGTTATTTACCGTACTATTCCACCAAAAACACCGCTAACCGCGGAGTAACACGAGGAATATTCTTTTGTGTTATTCCCGTGTTATTCCACGTTATTGTGGGATTCCACGTGACTCCCACGGATTGGGCTCCGCACATAACTCTACGTGCAGAGTCCGAATGTAATATTTTACCTCAATTCCGACCACCAATCATGTCACTTTGCATTAAAACCGTTTCTAGAACATTTGCCACTTAATTGAACGCAAACTTAATTACGGGGCCAGAATCGAGCACTCATTATACTGAAGAAAAAAAAAGAACGTAATATGTAGAAACTTGGATCATATAAATGAAGAGCAATGACATTGACTCCTGGCAGATTAAATCTCTCCTTCCCAATAACATTTCTTACAAGAACAACAATGAGAGCAAAAGAATAACAATAGTAATAATAAAAATAAAAATAAAAACCCATACATTAATATTCTTCATCATTGGGCAAAACCTCAAAGTCTTCAGCCTTCGAAAGACTGCTTTCTTGAAAGTTCTTTTCTCATCCCTGATGTTGCAGACTAGTTTCCATGGAAGCTAGAAGGCCACAAAGGCCTGAAGTCAACATTGTTGACTGGCATGAGGAGAGTTGAGGAAGAGAAACAATTTTAACTTACTAAAATTCATTATTATTATTGCTTTAAATATTAGTCATTTCAATGAGATGTTTCATTTTAACTCATTTAGTTAATGTGATAAGACACCACATAGCTTTGGCAAATTCCTCCAATAAAATAATCACAATGATATGGACAATTAAAAGTGTAAATGTTGATCAGTAACATGTTGCCATAAGAGTTTGTGTTGAATGATCACTCTGTAATGAAACAAGTCTTAGATAATAAGACTAATACATACATGTTTTAGGTAGTTTTAGATAATCAAAGTAATTTATACATGTTTTAGGTACTCGCCCACGACAAAGATATAGGTTTGTAGGTAAATTTTTTATTTGTTTTAACTATATTTTTATTTAACAATGTTTACATGCTAACAATATATAATATTCGAGTGCCCAATGTGATGATTATTTGCCTCATTAATTCTCTTGAATAGGTTCTCGGAAATAGAATTGTGCATCTATGCCAAAATGAGTGCAATTAAGGAAGTGACTAACCACAAAATTCCATCACAATTTGCTTTAATAAACTTACTTATTAATGACCCATATGGTTGATTTTAATAGTATTAATATAATAAAAATGACAGATTCAATAAATTCCATCATTTGGTTGGATTTGATGAAGTGCAAAGTTATTGTTGATTTGAATTCTAAAAACACCTTCAAATCCTCCCAAATTTTATGATTATAATTTCACACTTCAAATAAGAAAATATCAAATCTTATATCTTTTAATTAACATATACTATTTATGTGTAAACCACTACGTGAGCTCCAAAGGCATTATAATCATTTGCTGTATTTTGGCAATTTTCTGGTTTTCTTTTATTAGTTCAAATAATTTCAGTCTTAAAGTTGTATTTGCAAATGCCTACAAACTATATACATACATATGTGTGTGTGTGTGTGTGTGTGTGCGCCGCTCGCCATGACCTATTGGTGGCGGGGTCACTGTAAGTACCCTCAAGTCACGGGTTCGATCCCACCGCGGTGCGGGAGCTCTCGAATGTCAAGGCACATGGCGCGGGCCTCACCATGGAGAAATTATTGCGTTCGGACAGCAGACGCAAATTTGAGTCCGCAGTCCAATGACAGAATTTTTTAAAAAAAAATTTAAAAGTGGGTCCCACCCCATACACTTTTGGGTGGGCAGACGCGATAATTTTTTCTCACGATGAGGCTAGAATACGCATGAGAAACCGATATTTGAGCACTTTGCCAAATTTCAAATTCTTTTAATTAATATATATATATATATATATATATATATATATATATATATATATATATATATATATATATATATTATCGTTATGTAAATTCTACTACTTTTTAAACAATAGATTAGATCAAATGCTTCTTGAGAAATAATTACCATTGAAGAGACATCTTTTGCAAATTAATTCTAAAAAATTTCCCAATATTTACAAACTATAACCTTAAATGTACTTCAAAATTGTTACATTATTTTTCAGTTCCCTAATTTTTTTTCCATTTAAAATTGGGGGCTTTATTTTTAGTTGATCTTAGAGAGAATATAATTATAAAATCACTACGATCAAAATCAAAGTGAAATCCTCGACTACAACAACTGGACTTGGATATCAATCGAGCAAACTTATATAAACTTCTTGATATGTAATGTGCGTTTATCCTTTTTTTCTAGGTAGTTGCATTATATGATTTGAATTAAGTTACACTTAGAGTAAAACCAATAGGCTGCTTTTGGGGCAGTGGTATAGTGGTTGTGTCGTATCCCATCACACTTTTAGGTGTTTGACAAAACTGTATTTGTCCTTTTTCTCAAAAAGCTACGATGAAAGTTGCATTTTGCAACCTGATCCAGCTAAGTGTGGTAGCCATAATAAAACTGTGGTATGAGCTTTTAAAAATAAAATAAATTTGTAATAGTCACAATAATTTTTTGAACAAAAACTCTACTGCAAACGGGGGCGGAACTGAGAAGGGTCCAGGGGGACCATTGCCCCACTCTCAAATTCGGATTTTAACTTGTGTCATAGGACAATTTGTTCTTTTGTCTCTTCTGAAATATCACTTTTACCCCTCCTGAAATTTCACTTTGTCCTTAGTTGTCCTAGCCTCACTCAAGTTGAGTCTAGGGGGACGGCTTTTTCAAATAACTGCCGTTATCCCAAAGACTAAAAATTAGTTGGTGGTTATGCATTTGTCTGTAGTAGCTTCACAACTATTTTTTCAAACAGTTACAGCTATCTCACAGATACTTAGTCCCAAAATTTCTCGCTCATATTGATAAGAAAATATTATAACAACTACTAAAATCACATGCACAACATTCTTCTTATGTTGGCTTCGTAGCTTAACTAAGCTAAGCCATCACATTTTGCCAAAAATAGGGCCTATTTACATTTTTTTTTCTTATTATAGCTGTCTGAGAAATAAAAATACTAAATAAATAATAATAAAAGAAAAAAAAATGCTCTATTTAATTTTAAGATAGCACAATAGTATTTTGTAACAAGCCTGTACATTTATATATCATATAAGGTAACACTCAGTTTAATGAAGGATATAGTAGCACTAGTTTGGTATCAGTTTGTAAGGAGGTTTCACAAAGGCAGGAGAAGGATCATAATTCTGATAGTCATTTGTCTTCACTGTAAGCATTCTGGAATGAACAAAGGAGACTTCATCTTTCTGCAATTCCTGCCATATGTATATACTTTCTTTTATGTTTGTCAAATGAAATTTAAGAGAAAATTTAATAATAATATACCTTTGATAAACTTGTTCCAGCAACAGGATTTTCTATGAGAATTCTATGCCCATCTGCTGAATAAGTTATTCAAGAGAAGTATAAGAAGTTATAATAATAAATAATTGTTTTTTTTTTTTTTTTAATTTAGTGTAAAAGCTTAAGGTTCATAAAGTAAAAAAGAGAAAAAAGCAGAAGAAAAATTTCACAATGTTTATGAGAGTTACCAGCTCTTAATCTTTGCTCAATCTTGTAGATGAGAACAATAATCAGTACTTAATCATATTAAACTATTATCTTTGATATCAAGTGTTAGGGAAGTATGAAAATAAACAAATAAATTAAAATTGGAATTGATAGATAGCTGATTAAACTCATTTTCACACTGAAATCCTTTATTTTAAGATATATTTTTGACTTCTAGTATTGTTTTACCAACATATTATTCACGCGTAGGATTAAGCTCGAGTTTTTACTGCCTTAGCAGAACTACACTTCTCAATTATTTCAATAACTCAATGTAATAGCCATTTGCATGAGCATATGGGTGTGTCATGGAGACAGTGACCTGAAAAGATGGGTGTGTCGTGGAGGTAGAAGCCCAAATGAATGATATGTCGTAGTGGCGGCGACCCAAAGGGATAAGCATGTTGTGGAGGAAGCAGCCCAAAGTATGGGTTTGTCATGATGGCAGTGGCCGGAGGAATGGGTAAGTTGTAAACATAGTGACCCAAAAGGGTGGGTATGATGTGGGCGCAGCGACCCAAAGGATGAGACTGTTGTGGAGGCAGTAACCCACAGGAGTGGGTGTGTAGCGGAGGCAAACACTACTTATGCACAAAAGATAAACTAATACAAAAGAAATCCAACCTGAAGTGAATACTGAAAGCAGTGACATTGAAATTAGCATGAGAAGAAGAGCACTAGACTTTGGAGCCATGAAACCCTTCAAAACTGAACTTTGAAGCTCTCTCCTCTCCCATAAAGAGGACCACAATGCAACTTATAGCTCTAAAAATCAGAGATAGAGGTGAGTGATGAAGATAATTTGAGAGATTATAATTTATTGTGATAGTGTGAAGACCACTATGAGTTGTACCTCCAAGTAAGATTAGAAAAAGGAGAAAGAAGAGGTAAAGCGCCATTATCTCTTTGCCATCTGACTAGACAGGCAGACAGGCAGTTGTGGAATGTGTATATATATATATATTTGTCTAAGTTACAAAAATAAGTTTCAGTTATCGCAAAGTCTGCACTAGTGCTTCTCATGATAATGGTATATTATTAAGGCTTTGTTTAGCTTTTATAAGATAATCAGTAGCAATATGATTTCGAGGTACTTAGAGTGACTGTTTGGTTAAACTTTCGTCAGTGAGAGAGTGAATCATACTGAAGAATTTAAGTAAAGATTATTTTGACCAATAAATTCATAGCAACAATTATTGAATGAGATATGGATTATAAATAAATGTCATATTAGTCAGTAATAAAATAACATTTAAAATAATAATTATCATTGATAATAACATAAAGTTAAAACATTTTGCCTTAATTACATTTAAATTTTATTTTTGTTACATTATTTTAAATATTATTTAGGTTACATTCTTCCAATTGTCTCATGCAATATTTTCAAGTTAACAAAATTAATATATAGTTTGTTTTATTATTATTATTATTACTATTTATTTGGGTCAAATTATAAATTTATTATTAAGAAAAGGATAACAAGAATCATGGTGGTTATACATCATTAATATGATATATATTTTTGTGTATCAAAATATTAATTTCATGCTTAATATAATCTATAATGAGAAATAATCATAATAGTTCTACAATAATATCTTTGTTAAGGACAAATACTGTTAACATTCATAATATTCATCCATATATTTACAAATCAGCAAAATAAACTAGGATGCTTTAATATATCAGAAACTACACGAGATGATGAGTCAAATACATAAAGAGCATAAGGTATAGCATGAAGCCGTTGATAATTTTAAGTGAGTCCATTCATTGACATGTTCATTAGGTGTCATTGGTGGCAATCTTTTAGTTAATAAATCTGGAACCATAATATTAGTACTAATGTGCTCAAATAACAGTCTATGTTAATGTTAAAGTATTTTAATTTCATATGTTTAACACACACCGTTTGAATACTTATCGTTCTTAGAGAAGAAAATAGATGCAACATTATCACACTAAATATTCAGCCATAATCCAAAGCATAGTGGCCTCAAAACTTGTCACAAAGTCTTCTTCCACGGTGGATGCAATAAGGTCATATAGCTTCACACACTTTTAAAGGATTTGAAGTATCCATACATCCATCAAAATTTGAATTTGAATATCCTATCACTTCGAGGTGATTAGAATTTGTATAAGTGAACATCTGTTCTCTTATTCCTTGCAGATAACTTAGAGTTTTTTTAAAGTTTTCCAATGATCAATTCCATAATTGCTTTGATATGTACTCAACATTGTAACTACAAAAGTAATATATGGTCCAATGCAAGTTTGACCATACATCAAAATCCTAACTATTGATGCATAACAAATTTGTTCCATTTATTTGTGTTTTAATTCATTCTTTTGGCATTGCATAAGGCTAAATTTATCTCCATTTTGAATTGGAGAAACTTCCAAAGCATTTTTCCATCTTAAATCTCTTTAAGACATTGTTAGTGTAGGTCTTTTGAAATAATCCTAATATTTTTTTTTATTTTTCTTTGAATATTTCAACTCCTGAGCATAGGATGCCTTAACTATATCTTTCATTCGGAAGTTTTTTAAGAGAAATTTATTAACCTCAAATAATAAATCAAGATCATTAGTTACAAGAAATATATAATTAACATATAGAAAAAAAGATAGATTTGCTCCCATTATATATATATATATATATATATATATATATATATATATATATATATATATATATATATATATATATAGACACACACACACACACCGATCGTTCTTCCTAAATCCAAAGAAAGTAATAATTTCATTAAAATTAGAATTTGTCGCGAAGCTTGTTTAAGTCCATATATTGACTTCTCAAGTTAACACATAATGTGCACCTTCCATATACTAATTCCTCATTAAAAAGTGGTATTCATATTCATTTAATGTAACTTTAAATCCTAATAAGCTACTAATATCATAATAACTCTTACTAAGTTCTTTTTCAAAATATGAGATAATGTCTCCTTATAATCAACACCAACCTTTCGAGTGAAATCTTTGGCAATAAGTACAGCTTATATCATTCGATATTGCAATTTGAATTATATTTGGTCTTAAAGGCCCACTTACAATTAACTCTTATGAACTCTTAGGCAATTCAACAAGGTCCTAAACTTTATTGAGATTCTTTGATTTCAACTCTTCATTCATTTCGTCTAACTACTTATCAAAATTATCACTTTCAATAACCTGTGAAAATAAAATGAAATATTTCACAATTCCTAAATCAAACTCTTACTCTTATAGATAGATCACATAATTTCAAATAGCAATTTTCTTGTTCGTTGAGAAATTCTTGAAGCAAATTTCTGTGGTTGATCAATTATAAGTACATTAGTGATAACTTCATCTTATGATTTTGGATCATCAATCTTAGAGAGCATAAGGTTCAAGTTTTTGAAGCTTAAGTTGTAGGCTAAGTTAAATTGTTTATAGCTTAATGTATGTATGTATGTATGTATGTATGTATGTATGTATGTATGTATATATATATATATATATCTGTGTGTATATATATATATATATATCTGTGTGTGTGTGTGTGTGTGTGTGTGTGTGTGTGTGTGTGTGTACATACATACATATTTATATACATGTGTATATACATACATATTTATATACATGTGTGTATATATATATATATATATATATACATACATATGTATATACATATGTATATATATATATATATATATATATATATATATATATATATATATATATATATATATATATATATATATATATATATATATACATATGTATATATGACCCACTTTTAATATGTATGCAATTTATGTTTATAAGAACGGAACCAAAAACTTGATCCCGCTTTAAATATAAATATATGTTTTAATGTATAATGTGGATTCTACGCAAGTATACGTATCGTATCGAGTAATACGAGGCTCTAGTGGAGTCCTGGTTATCGATCCCACAGGGAAGTTTTTAACAGATTTGTTATCAGCTAAAATTAAAGGAATTACTTACTAATAAAGTGAACATAAATTCAAAGTAACTATAATAAACTAAGTAAACTAATGCTTGAAATAATTTGATTTAATTAATTCAGAAAAAGTATCCTTCTCATTGTTTTTAGAAAATTAAGTGAAATGATGAATTTAAATAGAATTTTTTAAATTGTATTGTGACAAATAGGAGCATTCCTATTCTTTACCCTTTGGTCCGAGTGCAAAGAACATTAACTAATCCTATGTTTGATTACCGAATCGCAGTGCAAGTTCGGGAGGATACCGGTCGCCACTTCGTAGCTCCCACGTTCCCCTCACTCGAGGGCTAACATCTACACTTCAGCTCTCAAACAAGTAGGACCGAATTGAGTATTTTAGTCCGTCACACTAAAATATCCAATTCTACGCCCGATAATTAATATTTCCCTATTTATTCGCACCCGCCTTCCAAGGCTTTTGACTTCACCGAATATTGGATGTAATTTTTACTATAGTTGATAATTCAACATATTTTAACTACTCAATTGGCCGGATTGAAAGTAAATTAAGTTTTAAGTAAAAATTATCTCAATTTATTTATATTATATCGAGTGCTTCGTTTAATTTCATCAATCCGCATAATTTTCATAAACAATGAGAAAGACTAGAAAACTACTCGTAATGCATGGGAATAAAACAAAGCATGGATTTCATTTAAAGTTAACAACAATAAACAAAGATACTTATCTTAATTTCCTCCCAAGCGGACTCTGAAGTTCCTTTGACTTTTCCTTCTAGTACAAGAAACTAAATAAGCACTCAATTAAACTAATGAACTCACTAAACACACTCAAACTAAATTAAACTCACACAAATGACACTTAAGACACTAGAAATGGACACACGTAAGACTCAAAAGACACACTTAAGACACTAGAATTCGGCCTCTATTTATAGAGGTAGGCAAAGGTCCAAGGGGTGCTTAAACACCTCTTCAAAAGTGTCCGGGTTCAATGTATATGCATTTTGAACTAGCTCGCCGTCGGCGGAGCTTCTGAAGGTCTTCAAACCGCGCGATCTCGCTGCTCGGCGGGCTCGGGCTCGCTGTCGGCGAGGTAGTTATAATTCCTTCGAAATTTCTCCTCACGATCTCGCCGTCGGCGGTCTCGATCTCGGCTGTCGGCGAAGTAGTTATATTTGCATGAATTTCCTCCTTTTTGATCCAAATTTGCTCCATTTCATGCTTTTGCTTCTATCACTTATAAATCTTCATTCCTGCAATAAAATAAAGAAAATACCTTTCTTTAAAGTGCAATTTCATCAAAAATAGATAGGAATTTCTTGATGTATTTTTACGTGATCAAAATCCCCAAACTTAATTATTATCTTGTCCTCAAGTAATTTTAATACTAAATAAAAGTAATGATTTACTATAATAGAATTTTTCAACTCGGATAATATATGAATTAAATTTAAATAACATTATAATAAAGTTGAATAGAAATATTTCTAAGTAATTAAATTAACTTTATAGTAGATAAGATTATTTAGTTATCGTGTCTAAGATTTATAAACTTTCTATTTAATTCAGGAATGACTATATTAAAAATAATAAATTACTTAAGATATTTAGATGATAGGAAATTTAAGAAAACTCTATTTAGTAAAATATTAATCCACAAATATAAGTTTAGAAATATAATTAAGTTTTTACCCTTTAGGTTGAATCCATTGAAGCCAATTTTTGATAAGACATATCTTCAAGCTTCTCCTCACTTTATGTTTTTCTTTTCTTTTCTTTTCTTTTCTTTTTTTTCTTTTTCTTTTTCTTTTTCTTTTTCTTTTCTTTTTCAAGTGAAGATTACTGTATCTGGATAGTCTGTTAATAATTTTGAACTTCAATTTCTCTTCCTAAATTTGAAACTTAAAATATTTCTTTGCTTATATAAATTTCATAGTCTTTACTTTACTGAGTTTCTATCCTTTCTTTTTCATCTATATACTTAAGAATTTCCAATTTTTAGAATATAGTTTCCCTTACTTTAAATAGTTTACTATATTCTTATTCCTTTTAACCAAATATCTTATTCCATTAATTAATTGAATTACTAGAAATATTTTTTTAACTTTATATAATAATTAAATAAAGTAACTCATATTTATTGAATTGAAAATTACTATAGAAAATCATTTAATAATAATTTTTGAAAATAGAAATTGAGAACAATTTTAATAATTAAATTTGTATTTTTACCTTCCCCCAAACTTAAATTTTTCTATCTATACTACATAGTGAAAAAGGGAAAGTATATAAATAAAATTCATCATACCTTTGAGCTTTAGGTATTCCTTTTCTTTAAAATTTTTGCAGGCTTTTTCATTACTTACAGAACCTGTACTGTTAGTATTCTTCCACATATAATATTTAAAAAGAAAGTGCAGTGATGGAAATTTTTAAAATAAGTATCAAACATAACAAAGAAAACTTAATCTATTACTACACATACATTTAAAATTTAAACAATACATTAAAGAAAGACTAACATCCTATATATATAAAAATTTGCAACTAATTTAATACACATAAGAAATTTAATATTACTGCTCAAGCAAACAAACAACATATCAAGTCCAATGTCCACAGAAAGTACTAAAATATTACACAGATAAATAATAAAGTTTGCAAAACAACAAATCTAAACAAACCAAACAAACTAAACAAAGACTCTAATCTTCTACATTAAAATCCCAAACTATGTCGTCTCCCTGATCTCCAGGCTGAGCAGGCTGGTACTGTGTATAACGGGGGCACTCAGGAAAGACAACATCTAAATCACCACTCCTATAACGATGCTCAGCTTCATAGTATGCAATCTCGTTCTCTGAATATCGCTGGAGATATTCGCTATCATAATCGTGTCTTCTCTCCAAGCCTCCGATCCTTTGATCTATATGCTCAAATCTTCTTTCCATATTTTCTCCAAATAACTCAAAACTCTTTCTACTCAGGGTTAACTCATTCATCAGATCTTGAAGGGTAGGAGTGGTGTACTGAGGGGGTGGTTCATAACTAGTAGAGGGTATATCTCTACTTGAAGAAGATACATAATCCCTTGTCCCAGATCTCCATCCTTCGTGGGATTCATATTTCTTTATATTAGCCTGAGTAAGGGGTTTCATAGGCTCTATCCATTCCTCATCATCTCTTGTCTCTACCCTAGATAATTGGCAAAGTGCATAGATAAGACCAGGATGTCCTAGTCCTCCTCCACTTTCATTTCTAGCAGTGGCTAATATGTTTTTATATATAATATTTCCCACATTAATACTCTTCCGGTTCCGAATACGTAAATTCGGAATCGTTTCATCTCTTGTTACCTCACTATGGTGGTAGGTAGGTAACAAAGTAGAATAAATAAAATAATGCCAGGCTTTAGATGTTGCATTTAACATAGAAAGAGGGAAGTTTACCCGTTCCCGCTGCTTTATCTTCTAGACTCCTTTCCCATCAGTGAGAAAGTCGATCACCTCTTCCAGTGGTCCTTCCATAGTTCCAAAAGTTTCATACTCGCTGGTGTAGGTGTCTCGAACTTCATAATAAGCGTTTATCCTAGCAGCATTGAAATCTACAAAAAATCCTCTAACCCTAACCGGTGCATCTTCAGCCTGTGTTAAATTCGTATAAAATTCTTTCACAACTTCTACAGCTGCTCTGTTGGTAACGAAACAGAAGTTTTCCCATCCTCGCTCCTTTATAACTCGCTCAACTTCTCCTCCTGGATTTTTGAAAACTCGATCTTGAATGCATTTTCTTGCTTGTATGTTTTGAAAATATCGTGTTTGTGCTCTTGCATTAATGAATCGGGTTTCGTCATAATCTATTCGTCGCTTTTGTCGTGGAGCCATTTCTCGATCTATGAAATTTACAAAAATTTTAACTAAACTCCAAAATATTACTAAGAAGGCTTCCTACAACAACTAAAATCCATTTAAATCAATTTCTATGAAATTTTTCCAAGTATTTTCTTCACATTTCAAAATTTTTTAAAATATCCCAATGTAGAAGAAATTCATGGTGAAAATAAAAAATTTTTGCATAGGAGTGAAGCTCTTACCAAGGGAAGATGAAATCCGGTGTCAAAAAGTGTTGAAATCGCCTCAAATCCGAGATCTCTCAAGCCCCAGGTCGGTTTTTCGAAAATTCGAGGAAAGGGATGATGAATAGTGTCGGTTGACCGGTCAAATATAGGTCTTTTCGCGTTCTCGCTGTCGGCGAGATTTTCTCGCCGTCGGCGAGCTAATTAATTCCATAAGGCAAAAGTTTCGGGAAAAATCCACCGTCGGCGAGCTCGGTCTCGCTGTCAGCGGGTTTTCTCGCTGTCGGCGAAATAATTCTCGCCGTCGGCGAGGTTCCAAAAATTTTCAATTTTTGAAATTCGTCAATCATTTTCAACCTCGAATTGCCCTTAATCATTCTTTCGATCACTTAATTTAATAATAATACGAATATTATATACTTATACTCACAAAAAGTCACACAAAACAAACAATATAACTTCATAAATGAAATCCATGAAACTTACAATTTTCACACTAATAACTTAACACATACTTAACTTAATTTTTCAAATACATAATACTCAGCATCGCAATCCAAACCACAACATTCTAAATGCTGAGACATAACAATTACATAAAATCTCATCAAATCTGAGATGATCAAATCAAAGTTCGACTCATAATAAAACTTAACTCCAAATCAAACACACACATATAAAAATATAACATAAACATAGAAATCTTTCCTACTCTTCAGTGTCTGAACTGACATTTTCTCTGATATTTCTGATGCGACGCGAGTGCACAAATAAATTGTAGAAAAGCTCGAAAGGGAATCTCGCATAAATTCTTCATTAATCCATCCTTTACGTCTTAGTAGATGAATAAAACCGGCCTCCGGATGTCCAAGTATGATCAAAGTGCTCCTTCATTCTCCAATCAATATGATCAAACATATCGGAGATATTGTCGATAGAATTCATCACATTTTGCAATTCTTTCTCCAATCCTTTAATCTTCTTCGAATGAAATTAGTCTTATCGGTAAAAGGCCTTGCTAAAGGATTGTTCGTGATGCTCTATCGAAATAACGGTGATCTCATCATTGTTATCCAAAGTGGGAAACATATCGGTAGGATCCGGGGTTTCCATGGTAAAAGTACTTTTTCCCGAAGCCTCATAAGAAACTTGGTACTAACTGCATAAAGCAAATATAGTAGATGGGTGTCCAAGTCCATGCACTGACCCATGCACAATTAATCCCAATGCAGACTTTACTATTATTGATCCAACATCGATAGGTAATCCAATTTGAATACAGTAGTTTAAAATAAGTGCATTCCTTTGAAACTTTATTTACTCTCATGGTAGGTAATAATTTTGATGATATAAAGAAATGCCAGGTGCTTTGAGACGGGGTTTAGAAGTGATGCGGAAAAGCCGACATACCCGTCTTTTCGTAACTCCCAATCATCCGGTTCATCGATCGAGTATCTATAGATTTCGTTCATATTGTATCTTGAAGGCACAAAGTTGGAATAATGACGTGACATAGGTATTTTCTATAGAAAACAATTCATTTACTCTTGCAGGAGTAAATGTGACCCATCTTCCTCTGACGTACACATTTCCATTGTTGATCGCATGTAAATTGGAGTAAAACTCTTTAACTACTGGTATAACTACAGCGGAAGTTGTATAACAAAATATCTCCCAATGCCGCTGTGAGATCATTTCTTCGATTTTTGTAGTAGCATTCTCTACTCCTCTATTGACGAATCCTCTTTCTTTGATAAGCCTTTTCTTCATCAAGCCTTTATTGAAGATTCGCTGTGCCTCCGAACTGACGAATTTTCTCCGGTTGAAAACTTCAGTTTTTGTGGTTTCTAGGAATTTGGAGGCCATTTTGGATGGAATGGATTGGTCTCTAGTTGTTCCTAAGGAAGAAAATGGTGTAAAATCGGATTTGGAATAATTTCTTACGATGGAATGGCTTAGATCCGTCCAAAACCGCACGAAAAATCTTTAAGAAACCAAACTTTCAACTGCCTCGCTGTCGGCGGGAAGTTCCTCGCCGTCAGCGACTTAGTTATAAAACTGAATGAATAATGGTCCACGATCTCACTGTCAGCGGGCTCGAGCTCGCTGTCGGCGAGATTCGTAAAAATCGCTCGTTTTTGCTTCCGGTCCGAATATTTTCCGATCTCATCGAATAGGTTCGATTTTTGTGATGATTCTAATTAAAAATTTGAGTAGTAAGATTTATTTTAATAATATAGACTCACTAATATGTAGATATTTAAAAATAAAAGGTTACTATGGGTTGCCTCCCATAAAGCGCTTGGTTTAACGTCGTCAGCCGACCTAATTCAGTTAGTGTTCAGGTTGACTAAGCATTAAAACCTCTTTAAAATTTGGTCGTCTATTTTCGAAATATGCTTTTAATCTATGTCCATTTAATTTAAATCTATGTCCTGTTTTTGGATCTTCAATTTCTATAGTTCCATATGAAAATATTTGAGTTATGGTGAAAGGGCCTAACCATCGAGATTTCAATTTCCCAGGAAATAATTTCAATCTAGTATTATAAAGCAAAACTTCGTCCCTGGTTCAAAATTTCTCTGATTAATTTTCCGATCATGTCATAATTTCATCCTTTCTTTATAAATCCTATCATTATCATATGATTCATTCCTTAATTCTTCTAATTCATTTAATTGCAACAATCTTTTCTCACCAGCTTCTTTCATATTATAATTAAATTCTTTAATCTCCCAATATGCTTTATGTTCTAATTCAACTGGTAAGTGGCAAGTTTTTCCATATTTAAGCCTATAAGAAGTCATTCCAATTGGAGTTTTATAAGCAGTCTTGTATGCCCATAATGCAGTGTATAGTCTTATAGACCAGTCTGATCTATTAGGATTTACAGACTTTTCTAATATACGCTTAATCTCTCGATTAGAAACTTCGAGTTAATCCATTAGTTTGTGGATGATAAGCGATTGATATCTTATGCATAATATTATATTTTTCTACTAGTTTGTGAATATATTTGTTTCTAAAATGAGTTCCTCCGTCAGTGATAATCACTCTCGGCATTCCAAATCTAGTAAAAATACTTTTCATTAAAAATTTTGAAACACCTTTAGCATCGCACCTAAATAAAGCTTGTGCTTCAATCCATTTGGAAACATAATCAACAGCTACTAATATATATGAGTTTCCAAATGACGGAATAAAATGTCCCATGAAATCTAATCCCCAAACATCAAAAATTTCAACTTCTAATATAAAATTCAGAGGCATTTCATTTTTTCTTGATATGTTTCCTACTCTCGGCATTTATCGCGAGTTTTTATATATCTATATACATCTCTAAATAGAGTAAGCTAGGTAGAATCCAGTTGTAGAATTTTATATGCGGTTTTATCTGTCCCAAAATGTCCTCCAAAATCAGAATCATGACATTTTTGAATAATTGGTTCAATTTCTTCATAAGGCACGCATCTTCTAATAATCAGATCCTTACATTGCTTATATAAGTATGGTTCATCCCATAAATATGATTTAGTATCGTGAATGAATTTTTTTTGTTGTTGCAAAGTTAACATAGGTGGTAAAATGTCACTTACAATATAATTTATTATATCAGCATACCAAGGTATTTTCAATTCATTAATATTATAAAGTTGTTCATCAGGAAAACTGTCTAAAATTTCATTATCAATATTAGAATATTCATGATTTTCTAATCTTGATAAATGATCAGCAATTTGATTATCAGTTCTCTTTTTGTTAACTATCTCAAAATCAAATTCTTGCATTAATAATATCCATCTGATTAATCTTGTTTTAGAATCTTTCTTTTGCATTAAATATTTTATAGCAGAATTATCGGTATGCACAATACATTTAGTTCTATTAGATAATGCTGAAATTTATTAAAAGCATATACAACTCGTTAATAATTCTCTTTCGATAGAATCGTATAATTTATCTCGGCGTCATTTAGAGTTTTACTAGCATAATATATAACTTTGAAAATCTTATCATATCTTTGCCAAGAACTGCTCCTATAAGCATAATCACTAGCATCACACATAAGCTCAAATGGTTTATCTCAATTAGGTGAAACTATTATAGGTCTTGTAATTAATTTATCTTTTAATAATTCGAAAGCATTCGGGCATTCGGTTGTAACTTCAAATTTTTGTCCTTTTCGAAGTTGGCATAGATGTTTAGTAATTTTTGAAAAATCTTTAATATAACGCTCGTTAAATCCAAGCATGTCCAAGAAAACTTCTTACCCCTTTTACCGTAGTTGGAAGTGGTAATTTAGCTATTACTTGAATTTTTGCGGGTCTACTTCCATGCCTTTTCCGAAATTTTATGCCCTAATACAATGCCGCTCGTAACCATAAATTGACATTTCTCCCGATTAAGAACTAAATTAGTTTTCTCACATACTTCAAATACTTTTTCAAGATGATTTAAGCATGTGTCAAATGTTATTCCAAATACGGAGAAATCATCCATAAATACTTCATTCCATTATCAATTAATTTACTAAATATAGACATCATACATCTTTGGAATGTTGCAGGTGCATTACATAATCCAAAAGGCATTCTTCGAAAAGCGAAAGTTCCATAAGGACTAGTAAATGTAGTTTTATCTTGATCCTCGGGAGCAATTTGTATTTGATGATAACCGGTATATCCATCTAAAAAACAAAAATATTTATGTCCGAGTTAATCTATGTAACATACGGCTGTAGAAATGGTAAAGGGAAGTGATCTTTTCTAGTGGTCGTGTTTAATTTTCTATAATCGATACATATTCGCCATCCAGTAACTTGTCTTATAGGGATAAGATCATTATTTTCATTAGCTTTGACAGTCACCCCTCCTTTTTTAGGTACACAGTGAATTGGGCTTGCCGAAGCACTGTCAGAAATAGGATATATAATACCATTATCTAACCATTTTAAAATTTTTTTCTTTACTACTTCTTTCATTATCGGATATAATCTCCTTTGTAGATCGGCTTTAGGTTTATGTTCATTATCTAAAATAATTCTGTGCATACAGATTGAAGGACTAATTCCTTTAATATCTGCTAAAGTCCAACCAAAAATTTTCTTATATTTTTTAACGTATATAAAAGTTTTTGTTCTTGAGATTCATTTAATTCAGATGAAATAATAACTGGTAAAGTTGAAGAATTACATAAGTAAGCATATTTTAAATGATTAGGTAGCATTTTTAACTCAAGTTCAGGAGGTTTAATAATTGATGGAACTATATTTTTTTCAGTGTTTTACGTGTTATCCAAAAATTCAAAATTTTCTTGAATATAATCTAATTCTTCATTTATCTCAAATTTTTCAATTAATTCAATATTTTCTTTTTCTAATTTTTCTTCATAATATTCTTTAAAATGTTCTTTTTGTAAATGATCGAAGTACTTCCATTCGAAAACACTCATCATCTTTTTCTAGCAGCAGGATATTTCATTGATTTAGCAATATTAAAAGTTACTTTTTGTTCATTTACTCTCATAGTTAATTCTCCTTTTTGAACATCAATCATAGCTTTTCCAGTGGCTAAAAATGGTCTTCCTAAAATAATAGGAATTTCTTTATCTTCTTCCATATCTAGAACAATAAAATCTACAGGGAAGATAAATTTATCCACTTTTACTAATACTTCTTCAATAACTCCCTTAGGATATGTAACAGAACGGTCAGCTAACTGAAGAGTTACTGAAGTAGGTGAAATTTCTCTCAATCCTAATCTCTTGAAAATTGATAGAGGCATTAGATTGATGCTTGCTCCTAAGTCACACAAAGCTTTTCCATAGAATTTTTCTCCAATAGCGCAGGGTATAGTGAAACTACTGGGATCTTTTAATTTTTCAAGAAGTTTTTTCTGAATAATAAGCACTGCACTCTTCACTAAGTGCTACCATTTCATTATCGGTAAATTTTCTTTTTTTATTTAGAATATCTTTCATGAATTTTACATAGTTTGGCATCTGTTCTAAAGCTTCTACAAAAGGAATATTTATCGTTAATTTCTTCAAAATTTCAAGGAATTTAGCAAATTGTTTGTCTTTTTTATGTTGAATTAGTCGTTGAGGAAATGGTGGTGGAGGTTTTTCAACGAAATTTTCATTGGTATTAAAGGATTTTCTAAGGTTGGATCTTGTTGATTCTTTTCTTTTTCAATTTTCACTTCCTCTTTTTGACTTTCCAGTTCTTTCTGAATTCGAGGTTCTAATTCTTTTCCACTTCGTAATTGTATCGCTTTAATTTGTTCATTTCCCTTGTCTTTAGGATTTATTTCCACATTACTAGGAAATTTTCCAGATATTATATTATTAAGTGCGATAGCTGATATGTCCAAGTTGAGTTTCAATATTTTTGATAATTGTTCCTTGATTTTGTAATTGGTTTCCTTGTATTTGTAATTGATTTCCTTGATTTTGTAAATGTTGACCCATACTTAATATTAATTCTTCTATAGATAATTTCTTATCTTTAAATTGTGGGTTATTATTATTAAATCCAGGTGGATAATTAGGTTTATAATTAGGATTTTCTTGATTAGATGGATTTCCTAATTGTTGTGTCATATTATTCATCCAAGGTTGATTAGTTGTATTATTATTCTAATTAAAATTAGGATGATTTTTCCATCCAGGATTATAATAATTTGCATAAGGATTATTGGGTCTGTTGTAAATTGCATTAATTGTTTCATATTGAGATTGGGATTCTATAAGTTGTCCGGATGAATTTTCTTCGTTATAGTTGGAGAGTAATTCATTCCAAAATGATCTAATTTTTTAGATATAGCAGCAATTTGTGAAGCTAACATAGATATTGCATCATTTTCATGAATACTAGCTATTTTTTTCGGATTCATTCTATCAAGTGAGCCATTGAAAATTATTTGTTGTCATTTCTTCGATTAGTGCATAGGCTTCATCAAATGGTTTTGACATTAACGATCCTCCAGCAGCAGTATCGATGATTGATCTTAAAGATCCTACTAATCCATTATAGAAAGTTTGGATAATTAACCAATACGGTAACGCATGATGTGGGCATTTCCTAAGAAGTTCTTTAAATCTCTCCCAAGATTCATATATTGACTCTCCATCAAATTGACTAAAAGAAGTTATATCATTTCTAAGCTTAGCGAGTTTTAGATGGTGGAAAATATTTGTATAGAAATTTTTGTGATAATTCTCCCCAAGTTTTAATAGATCCAGGTGCTAACGAATTTAACCACATTTTCGCTTTATCCCTTAAAGAAAAAGGAAAAAGTCTAAGTCTAATAGCATCGTTAGATACTCCATATTTCAAAGTAGCACATAATTCTAAAAAACTAGCAAGATGTAAATTAGGATCTTCAGTAGGTGAACCACTAAATTGATTGTTTTGTACCATTTGGATAATTGCGAGGTTTAAGTTCGAATGAATTAGCGAGCTACTTCGAGGTTTTGAATAGTTAAATGAATTTCATCTAATGTAGGGTTGGCATAATCTCGTAATGGTCTTGGTTGATTGATATTTTCATTTTCAGGTATATTTGTCATTTGTGTTAAATTTATAATTTCTCTTTTTGTTTTCTAATTCTTTTAATCGTACGCTCTAATTTTGAATCGTAAGGTATTAAATTTTCGTTTACAAATTTTCGCATACAAATTTAAAATAAATTTTAGATTAGTCCGTTACTTTAGTAAATAATTTCTTTACTTCCCAAGCAACGGCGCCAAAAACTTGACCCACTTTTAATATGTATGCAATTTATGTTTATAAGCAACGGAACCAAAAACTTGATCCCGCTTTAAATATAGATATATGTTTTAATGTATAATGTGGATTCTACGCAAGTATACGTATCGTATCGAAGTAATACGAGGCTCTAGTGGAGTCCTGGTTATCGATCCCATGCAGGGAAGTTTTTAACTGATTTGTTATCAGCTAAAATTAAAGGAATTACTTACTAATAAAGTGAACAGAAATTCAAAGTAACTATAATAAACTAAGTAAACTAATGCTTGAAATAATTTGATTTAATTAATTCAGAAAAAGTATCCTTCTCATTGTTTTTAGAAAATTAAGTGAAATGATGAATTAAAATAGAATTTTTTAAATTGTATTGTGACAAATAGGAGCATTCCTATTCTTTACCCTTTGGTCCAGGTGCAAAGAACATTAACTAATCCTATGTTTGATTATCGAATCCGCGGCTGAGTCGGGAGGATACTCGGCTGCCACTTCGAGCTCCCACGTTCCCCTCACTCCGAGGGCTAACATCTACACTTCGACTCTCAAACAGTAGGACCGAATTGAGTATTTTAGTCGTCACACTAAAATATCCAATTCTACGCCCGATAATTAATATTTCCCTATTTATTTGCACCCGCCTTCCAAGGCTTTGACTTCCCGAATATTGGATGTAATTTTTACTATAGTTGATAATTCAACATATTTTAACTACTCAATTGGCCAGATTGAAAGTAAATTAAGTTTTAAGTAAAAATTATCTCAATTTATTTATATTATATCAGGTGCTTCTATTTAATTTCATCAATCCGCATAATTTTCATAAACAAGGAGAAAGACTAAGAAAACTACTCAGAATGCATGGGAATAAAACAAAGCATGGATTTCATTTAAAGTTAACAACAATAAACAAAGATACTTATCTTAATTTCCTCCTGCCGTGACTCCTTAAAGTTCCTTTCGACTTTTCCTTCTAAGTACAAAGAACTAAATAGCACTCAATTAAACTAATTAACTCACTAAACACACTCAAACTAAATTAAACTCACACAAATGACACTTAAGACACTAGAAATGGACACACAGAAGACTCAAAAGACACACTTAAGACACTAGAATTCGGCCTCTATTTATAGAGGTAGGTAAAGGTCCAAGGGGTGCTTAAACACCTCTTCAAAAGTGTCCGGGTTCAATGTATATGCATTTTGAACTAGCTCGCCGTCGGCGTGAGCTTCAGAAGGTCTTCGAACTGCGCGATCTCGCTGTCGGCGGGCTCGGGCTCGCTGTCGGCGAGGTAGTTATAATTCCTTCAGAAATTTCTCCTCACGATCTCGCCGTCGGCGGTCTCAATCTCGCCGTCGGCGGTCTCGATCTCGCCGTCGGCGAAGTAGTTATATTTGCATGAATTTCCTCCTTTTTGATCCAAATTTGCTTCATTTCATGTTTTTTGCTTCTATCACTTATAAATCTTCATTCCTGCAATAAAATAAAGAAAATATCTTTCTTTAAAGTGCAATTTCATCAAAAATAAATATGAATTTCTTGATGTATTTTTTTGTGATCAATATACATATAGATATACATACATATGTATATACATATTGATATACATATCTGTGTGTGTGTGTGTGTGTGTGTGTGTGTGTGTGTGTGTGTGTGTGTGTGTGTGTGTGTGTGTGTGTGTGTGTGTGTGTGTGTGTGTGTGTGTGTGTGGGGGCGCGCGCGTGCGTGTATGTGTGTGTGTGGGCGCGCGCGTGCAATCTCGAAAGCAACCCACTCACAAAATATAAAACACACTCAAAAAGTTCACAAAAACTAAAAAATCTACAAAAAGACAAATATAAGATGCTCTGAGGTCATATGGTATATTTTGTAGAAAAAGACGCAAATAAAACCATGCATACCACCACCACGCCAAGAAGGGGTTAATCAAGGTGGGTTGGTTTTCCTCTCCCCCTCCCCTAGTTCAAGGGAGGAAGTCCAACAACAAACTATTATGAGGGTTTCCCTCCGATACTACCAAACAATCATCCTGTGAATACCTGAGTGTTGGCACACCTTTTTCATTTTTTCTTAGCTTTTTGAACTTGTCATTCACCTTCCATGGAGAGCTCACCCTGGGGGGTGTGTTGATCTGCTTGGCCTTGAGTATTCTATTCTCTAACAATTGGTAATTTCACAACAATTAGGGAACCATCTAGTACAACCAAATGATTCGTAGCTATGTGAGAAAGGTCCTGCTGAACTGGTTGGGCAGACTGATGAGATAAAGTGTCATGCAACATTTATGGAAGATCTTCTATTGTAGCTACATTTTCCTGCACTTGGATTTTATTGTTAGTGTTAGGGACAGGAGGGGTATCATTTGCCTCCAAGGTTAGACTACCCACTTCTTCAGCAGTATGTGGTTCCAGAGTGAGTTGAGGTAGTGAGGGACTTCCCTTTGGGCAAAAACACATGGCTCTTTTTTATTGTGTACGCTCATAGGAGCATCTATATCCAGCTAGATTGAAGCATTTAGTTTCAAGTTTGGGTGTAGTCTAAAGCATTTATCATGTGTATGACCAAACATCTTGCAGTGATTGCAATAGTAAGGTCTTTACTCCATAATGATTTGTTGCCAGTAACCATTGTGAGCAGTGCCAAGACAAAATTCTTCTACTGCTGGAAGTGTAATATCCCTCTCTGTTAGGTTCCTTGCATCTGAAGGTCTGGTCAGATTAAATGTAGAAATATCTTACTTCATTGGTCTCCCAAGAGTAGCCTCAATAGAATAAAGAACTTGATGATTGAAGAAGTGTAATTTGACTCTTGGTAGTTTAAACCATATAGGTACAATTGGAGGTTCTTGACTTGGATTAAATTCAGGGATCATTTAAGTAGTTTCATGTGTTTACCCTCAATTAAGATGTATTTCTTAGAAAATATCCTTGCATAATCTTTTTCTTTACTCAGATGTATCATAACATGCCTCCAATAAAAAAGGCCCACCTTCTAGACCCCAACTTATTTGATATCTTCAAATACTTTCATGGTAGTTTCCATTTTAAGATGTCCCAAATTGAACTTCTCAATAAGTATAAATTTACAGTATTCACCAAGATTTGAAACTTCAGTATCAGTAAATATTAGTGTTGGTTTTCTCCCTTTTTACCTGCTTTTTTCGAAAATTTTCTTAACTTATTTGTTGTAGTATTTTGGGTGATAAAATATTGAAAAAAATAGAAGTGCCACTTCAGGAAAACTGTGAATTAGCATCAGAATTAGCGTCAGCGTCCGATTAGTGTTCATTAGAATTGTCCCACGATTCCTCTTCCAAAAGAAACGATGTAGGCGAGTTGCATCGAGCAAAAGTTGATAAGATGATGCTATAGCGTCGGATTAGCGTCGGCTATGACCGACACTTATCTTACTTATTAGTGTTGACCCCGGCCAGCACTAATTCTGACGCAATAGACCTAAAATAGGGCTCTGCGAATAACATTTTTCTCCTTCACACAAGAAGCCAATCCAAGTATCTTCTAAGGGTTTCAATTTATTTTGAATCCTTGATCTAGTCTTATCGCATAGAATTCATTGCATGGATTAGTATTTTTCATAGTTTAAAACTATTTTTGATTTCTTTCATAATAACAATGTGAGTAAATTGTTCTTTCTATGGGATAAGTCCTAATAATAATAATAATTATTATTATTCTTATCTATTTTTATCTATTTACATATCTAACACCTAAACTTTCAAGTTTAAATACGTAACGTCACATACAAAATATTACTATCATTAGCTTCTTAAAAGTGAAATATTGTACTTTCTCATGCATGGATTTTTAATGAGGTGTTATAAACATAAATATCAAAATTTAAATATTAGATACAAAAATACATCAAAATTTAACTTTTATTAGAGTTGCGACGAATTTTGCGTCGAATATGCGTCCAACAAAGCAAAGCAAAAACTTTATTTGTTAGCGTCGAACAAAGTTCGATGTAAATTAGACGGAAATTCGACGCAAAAGACCTAATATACTTATCCCAGATGCCTAAGTTCCTCTTAGTTTTAAGCATTATTTTGAACATTATTGTGGAATTTTTTGTTAACTTTACTATTCTTATTTGGGACGGTTTGTGAAAGTATCTTCTTTTTCATTAATGATATTTTCGGAACTTTAATCTGTAATATAAATGGATATCATGTGGTATGTGATGTGGATTATATGTTGAATACATGTTGTGGAAACATAATTGAACTTCTGAATTTTTTTTTTTCTGTGATACAGATTTGCATCGGATTACCGTTCGTTTTGCGTCAAAAAATTCGACGATAAGTCGACCGTACTATTACGTCGCAAAAATCGATGTTTTTAGAGGCAAAGTTCAACACACATGTACACTAAACAAATCAAACACACTATGATGCAAAAAAAAAAACGCAATTTATTTCTGTCAGAATATTTCGATGAAAAATTAACGTAACTAACATTACCCGCCTCCAATTTATCTGTAGAAACATTTAAAAGTAAATCAGATTCAAATCGACGATAAAACTAAAATATTGTCGGACTTACCTTTAATTTGCATCCAATTTAACTGATGCAAAATTGCTTAATTTCTGTCGTATTACTTTCTATATAGTGCTAAAGGTTTACCAAAAATATTTTTGTCCCAGAATATGTTGAGAAATTTAGAGTAAAGAAACGCAAGAATCGACACAAATCCAGAAAAACACACAGAAATTTAACGAGGTTCGGCAAAGATGCCTACATCCTCGGGAGCAGAGCGGCGAATTCACTATTTCAGAGGAGTTACAAAGTTCGGTTCATACCCATAGGGTTACACATCTATTTATAGATAAAACCCACGGATAAATTACTAAAACACCCTCGCTCCTCCCAACCCATTAAATTCGAAGAGACACTCCTTTTCACCAGGAGACACCTCTCTTTATTCCAAAAGACTCCAAATTTCCGGTATACGAGTCATATCTAACAAATCTCCACCTTGGAGAATATCCAGCCCCTTAGGAGAAATACATCACCCGGTATATGAGTCATACCTAACGGAATATATGTTCAATAAAGCTTGCCTAACACTCAGTGAGATTATTAGGATGGAAATAATTAAATAATAATAATAATTATCGCATATATATTAAAAAATGGATCTGATTGGTCGGTCCAGGCAGGAAAAATGCGAGTAAATCCTTCATTTTAATATATGTAAATGCCCCTACAATTAAACACGCTTGTTTTAACTATAATATTTGGAGTTTTAGCTCCATCTTTTTAAAATATTATTTAGCTCACATAGTGCAATTTGAATATTTTAAAAATAGACATCGGGCTCACTCTACGATAAAAAGCTCATTGTGGGCAGAGCATTATTTGTCCCATATTGTTTTGATGGCTTAGTGGGTTGTCTTTATTAAAGTTTGTTATTTTTTATATAATTTTAATTATTTAAAGCATATATATGTTCTTAAAAGAGAAGAAATATATGATTCCGCGATCTTTAATAATAGGAAAAATTTTGGGTATGTAAAGCGTACGCAGCGCTACGTACGTAAAGTCAAGTTACAAGAACGTTACAGCAGGTTGCAATGAAGGTATTTCCGTGTTTTACCTCATGTAACATCCTTGTGACGTGCCCGTAACCTCCGTGTAACCTCCTTATATTCCCTGTAACATGTCTGTAACATCCATGTAACTTTCTTATATTTGGAGGTTACAGATAGGTTACAAGTATGTTACAAGAAGGTTATACATAAGTGGCGCCTCCCATTGGTTAACGTACGCAGTTCTGAGTACGTTTTACGTACCCAAATTTTTTCCTTAACGATAACACATGTGTTATTCATTAAATGAATTTATTTACACACATACCACACAATTTTTATGTATACATATCTCATATTTACATAACACACAAATCATTAATAACTAGTAGATTTCAAAATGTATTTTATAATAGGAACATTTACATTCATACCACTAAATTTCTATGTATTTACATATCGAACAGAATTTTGATTTGTATATATATCCCACACTATGAATGTATGAAGAAATGTACGTTTTTAAAAGTTAAAATAGTGATATTTTTTATGTGACGAATAATTTGGGCGATATAAATGTAAAAAGCAAAATTTAAGTGACAGATATGTAAATACAAAGAATTGGGTGGTACGTAGAAAAAATATTACATCCGGAGTCTAATAGTGGGGCGTCACGTGTAAAGTGAGCCCCATCACAATGCACTGGTATTGGTTAGTGTTAAAAGCTGTGAGGCCCACTTGACACGTGACGCCCCACCATTAGACTCCAGATGCATCTAAAGCCCTGATGTAATATTTTTTCCACCGTGCCAAGTTTGCAAAATTCTCATGCAAGAAAGACAAATTACGTGAAGCAGCATGGAGGAAAAATATATTATTAAGCTATTGTTCAATCCTCCAGAAATGGAAAAAAGTTTCCCTCCGATGGACGACGACATGGATCGCATCATGTTGACCGTTCGACGAAGTGGTGCGATTCATACCGTTGTCCGCATATCATCCAGACGTAATATTTTCTCCCATAAATGACAGGTATTCGAGCTTTTACGAAGAAAGGCATTTTTTTTCTCACTAATTCAAAGAAAAAGTAAAAACCATTCTATTCAAAATATACATTTTGATGATATAGATGTAAATAATAAATTCTAGATGTTAGATATGTAAATATATAAGAAATGGGTGGTATGTATGTAAAATGCCAGTATATATTATTCCCTATTTAAAATTGTTGAAAAGCAAATAAATTAATAAACCGCATGATCTTGCGTTAAGCTTTTCTCTCACCCACGGCTGCTTATTAGGCCCTCGCTTGTAACCCGATTGTAACCTGATTGTAACCTCCGTGTACCCCATTCTGCACGCAGCTCCTGCGTACGGTTTACGTACGCAATTTTTTTCCCTCGCTCAGTGCTGCCTACATGAGCAACTTGGCTGACAGCAACATCTTTTGCTTTTTATTTAATTACTTTAATGGGTTTAGGGTTAATGTGAAAGGAATTGTGATTATTTCATGTCATAGGTTGTGATCACACACTTCACTTCAAGATTCATTATATAAAATTTAAAAGAGAAAATCCAAAGATTTATTTATGTCGAGTTGTCCATAACACGACTGTAGTACATCATTAATACTGCACGTACATTCAATGTTGAGGCTGATGTTGATGTCGATGTCGATTTCATTGTCGTCAATTATGGCTAATGTTGACACCAATGGTGATGCCAGACATTGAGAGCAATGACTTGAAGACAGTGATGTCGATGCCTGGAATCGACACCAGTTGATATCCTCCTATGCCATCAAAGTTGATGTCTGATGTTAATGTTGATCTCGGTTTTTGGCTAAGCCTAGGTTGACCGTAGATTCTTTAAGCCAATCTTGTGATTTTAGGCAGCTAGGCTAACTCATGAATGACCTAAATCAGACCTAATCATTCCTTAGTTAAGCTTTTATGCTTGAGTAGCTTTGTACTTGGATTTTATTTTAATCTTGAGAGGCTTTAACCTAAGTTAGGCTTTAGAGGACCTAAAATTCCTCTCTCGAGTCCAATCATTCTTGGGCTCGTCTTAGATGATCTAGAGACCGTTCGAGTATTCAGCGAGATGATTGTAATATAAAATATATTAAATTATAAATTAAATTAAATCAATTAAGAAAAAAAGATAAACAAAGTTAGCTGTTGTGTTAGGAAAAAAATTTTGTACGTCAACCGTACGCAGAAGATGCATACGTAATAGGTTACACGGAGGTTACACGAGAATTACAAGGGGATTACAAGCGTGTTATAACCCCCTTGTAACTCGCGTGTAACTCACTTGTAACCCTCACGCTTCTATTTCATCCATTTATAGGTTACATGGGTTACAAAGTTACAGGGGGTTACACGGGAGTTACACGGGAGTTACAAGGGGGTTATAACCCCATTGTAACCCCCGTGTAACCCCATTGTAATCTATTACGTACCATCTCCTGCATACGGTTGACGTACGCAATTTTTTTTCCGTTGTGATATTTGTGAAGTAGGTGTTGTTTGAGCCTCAATTGCTCCGCTCGCCGCAACTTGATGAGGGAGTATTTCCATCTCATCCCTTCTTTTCTCATGAGAGAGACAGAGGAATCTAGAGAGACAGAGAGAGCGTGAGAGATTGAGAGCATGAAACAGAGGAAAAAGAAGAAAGAAGAAACCGAGGAAGAGAAACAGTAGGAAGGAGAAGGAGCAGAGAAAGAAGAGGAAGAAGAAAGAGGAGGCGAGCGGCTTATTTGGTTGTTTCCCTCCTCTGGTCATGAATGAATTGAAGGGACTAAGGCTCAAACGGGCTCTATCAAGTGTCGCGTGCATTAAAGGAAAGGAGGAAGAAGAAGAGGAAGCTCGATTGATTAACTGGAATATTCAAGCGGCTCACCCGAGCTTCTCCCTTGTACTATTGACGATCCCTCAATCCTACGAGCAAAGAAGGGAGAGGCATTCGTGCCATAGCGTAAATAAGGGTGCAAAAGAGTCGAACAAGTGAGCCCAGGCTCAGCTCGTGTTTGGCTCGTTAAAAAATATCATTGTTCATGTTCAACTCGTTTATATTTCGAACACAAAAAGTGTGTTCTTGTTTGACTCGTTTTCTTAGCGAGCCGAACACGAACTGCTCGCGAAAAAAGAGTTGTTTTGACAACCCTACAGCTGTAAGATGTTAAGAGCTAGAGCAAGATTTAAATCTTATTATTTATATTAAAATATCATTTAAATATAATTTAATATATTTTTATTCCACTGTTTTAATTGATTATAAGCCTTTGTAGCTTTGAAGTCAATTCATTTTTTTTTAAAACTACTCATAAATATATATATATATATATATATATATATATATATATATATATATATATATATATATATATATTGATGAGTAGTATTTCGAGCCAAAATGAAATAAATTTATTTTTAAGTTATTATTTTAACAATTGAAATTAAATTTAAATATTTAAATGTGCAATTAAATTAAATTTGAATTATTTAAAGGTAATCATGGAGGAGACTAAAGCAGGACAAAACCTTGTCGAGGAGAAGAAATTCATGTATAAAAATTGACTTTAATAGTTAAGTGTTAATTTCCAAATTAAGGAATGTTAAAATGAAATAAAGAATTTTAAATTTAAAAATGGAATTATAATTAAATTACTATTAAATTTAAGTATGCTTAAATGAAAATTTTAGTAGCTTTAACGTAGAAAAATTAAATGGATATCCCTATATGTATGTTTAGATAATACATATATATGCATATATATATTTATATAGCTAATTGAATAAATAAATTACTAAAATAATGATAGAAAATCTAGAAATCATAGGAGACAAGATTAGCCCTGAATAAAAAGCACCTAAAAGCCTAGACTAATTGAAGGAATGAACTACAAAATTCACATGACAGTGTATAAGTGAATAAATATATTTTATTTTATAAAAATTCTATTTATTTATTATTTTAAATTTGTATTTCAAATACAAAAATATATGTTTTTTAAAAGATTAAATGGAAGATAAAAATGAATAAAATATAATAATGCATTCATATTGGAGTCATCCATGTATGATACTGACAGGAGAATGCAATGTACCGTGCGTGAAAATAAAAAAGAAAATGAAAATCAAAATGATTGTCTGACTTTATAATGGGTTGGAAAATGTTAAATATATATTTTTATAAAGTACATATTTGAACGGTTACTTCTAATTATAAAAAGTGTAACATAAATAAATTAAAAAAAAATGAAATTGATTTATTTATTGCAGTCTTCTCTTGTTAATGTTCTTTAAAAAAATATTTTAAAATGAGAATTACTATAACTTAAAAATATTTGTCCGCTGAGTAGTTTTAACTCAAATTTTAGTTGCTAAAATTTTACAGGAAAATCAGATGTAGAGTAAATTGACACCCCAGGGAATACATAAACAAAAGTCATGGAACGCAAGTTGATAGGTAGTGAGTTAACTTTTATTTCTACCAGTCGTAAATGTTTACAAATATGTATGAACTTATTGTAACTTTTAATTTTGTGAATTAAAATGTCTCTTCTGTGGTTTGCCTTTCATTTTATTTATAAAATAAAACTATAAGATAGATTTATTTCGGCTGACTGTCTGTTCCCGTCTTGGTAATTTCAAGCTTCTGGGTTGGGTCGTGACAAATCCTACAATAATCATAAGCTTTACTTAGCTAATGACCGTTTAACAAGATAATGACTTCATGTAGATGATGGGTCTCCTAAATATTGTCAGCTCAACCTATCACAAAACAAGGGCTCCTTAGTTGCCATAGCCTTCAAGGCATTGTTCTCCTAGCTTCTCCTCTAATCATGTTTGTCAATGCCTTCTCATCTTTTGCAATTGGCTAACGATTTTCATATTGATTCTCGAATCGATGACTTCTCATTTTTAGTCGTTGAGATGACGACCTTAGTTGCCAGTGAGTATATTCTCAAGCTTAGCTATCAACATAACCAAAAAAGACTCCGATGCCTCAACCGAGTAGAGGAAAGAAAAATTAGCGGTAAAATTTTTATTCCTCTTATGTTTGAACACATGCATGAGTACTTAATATTCACACTTATTGCTTTTCATTATATATATTATATGAAGCCAAAAAAAATGTAGATACTTCAGTATAGATCCGAATAAAGCTTGGTATAATATTTGGAGGAGTTGTTGTCGCTGAAGTTCATGCTTAGACTCCAAGCCATCGAGTCGTTGAAAGCTTAGTAAATGAGAGTCAGAACCAGTAAGAAAAAACCAGCTCGTATTGTCTTGTTTAAATATCATTTAAACCTAATAGCAGTAGGCATAAACGTCCATCTTCATCAAGACACGCCAGTGGAAAAACAATTGATAGGAGCGGGATTTTTTCATGAATAAATTTCACAACTAGTCTCTTCATGCACAAGCTAATAGACGGTTCACTACCTTCGTCGCTTCTTTGAAAGCAATGATGCATGAACTTTATATGCTTTAACTTTTATGAAAAATTGTCAATTATTTTCATTGTAAACTATGAACATTATGGTTTATACATTTTAATTTGATTCATATCTTTGAAGCACACATTTATGATTGCAGTTAAGAATATTAACAAAGAAGAGCAACGATGTAAGCGTATTTACTGATTGAATATAATAAGCAATTTTTATTCAATTTATCATGTATGACAACAACATATATTGACGACAAATGGATTGGAGACTTAATAGAAGGGCATCTACTGAGATTTCACTGTATGTTTTGCATGTCACAAGAAATATTTGTTGATAAATTGCATGTGTTGGAAACCTTCCATGATCTACATGATTCTTCTAGAACAACGAGCAAAGAAGGTTTAGGCATAACTTAATATATATTATTTCATAATGAGCCAATAGGGCAGCATACGAGCGGTTCCAACATTCAACAAAAATAATTATTAGAGACTCCTCTGTAGGCTTAAATGCATTCTAACTTAGCGACTAACGTGATAAAGCCTATAGATTCCACATTTCAAAAAATTTAACTGAAATTTCAAATGAACCTCGTTATATACCATTTTTTAGGTACACTTTCATACCTGCATTTTTCTATTTTTGGTCAAAGAAACTATTTAATAATAAGATCTCATAATTTAAGCAAAAATATATTGGACCTATTGATGTAATTCATGTTGATGTTTCTGTTCCAAAATGCACAAGTGTCATGTATTGGTCGATATGACTCTTCAACTCAATATCATGGCAGTGATATATGCTTCGTCTTTGTCATATCTGGATGGGAAGGGAGTGCACGTGACAGTTCCATATTCAAATTTGTGATGCATAATTCAGAACGTAATTTTTCAATATAATCTCCGGGTAATATGTAAATAAATGATTAATGAATATATATATATATATATACACAATTGTAATATGTTTACATAGGGAAGTACTATTTTGTGATGTTGGATATCAAATGCAATGAGGGTTCATGAAGTCTTACCCCAAAACAAGATACCATATTCCTGATTTCGAGACAAGCCAAATAATTAAAGGAAGAAAGAAATTTTTTAACAAATATCACTCATTACATGGGTTGATTGATAATTTTTTATGTTTGGAAGAAGTGTGACATTTTGAGAGATGTCTATTGTTTAAAAATAATAATTTAAAATAAATAGAGCAACAATGGCATTGCACTACTACATAAGAAAACATGTCATGTAATAATAGAATTTAATGTACTTGACAAGGATCAAAAATACATTTCTTCCTAGGCATTAGTACAAATTAGGATAACTTATACCACAATCTGATCAGATTTCACAAGAATCACAATGTTGAGATGGGAAAGTTGTAAAAAAGATGATAATGCTACAAGATCAAATTGCAGATATTTTATCACTATACGTAATATGAGGATCATTACCACGCAGTCTTTGTATCACTAGTTCTCGTTTCCCTTGAGGGGTTCTTCTAATGAACTATGAATGTACAAGTGGTCTTTCTATTTGTCCCATTGGTTGATTTACTATATTGAAATGAGATTGATCAAATAGTTAGCACGAATAAAAGATTTATCAACGCAAAAACCTCAGAGATACTTGTAATACACTATAAACTTTTTTGTTTGCTTCCACTTGGATGGCATGTTGGACAACCATGGGTTAATTGATTTTTTTCATTAATATGAACATGTTGAGTTTAGTCTGACCAAGATGCCCTCCTAGGCAACCGTAAGTTTTTTAATTATTTTTTCTTTATTGTTATGGAGACGTCGAGTTTGCTCATACCTGGATAGCATCATGGGCAACCAACGGTTTATTAATTATTTTTTTCAATGTTATGAACATGTTGAGTTTGCTCTCACCTGGATGGCCTCCTGAGCAACCATGGGTTTGCCAATTGAACTTTTTTCATTGTTATGCACTTGTTATATTTGCTCCCACCTTGATAGTCTCTTGGGCAACCATGACTTTATTCATTGATATTTTTTTAGAAGTCTATGACGAGTCATCTAACCTAAAGGGTTCATTTCGATGGCCTTCCTACAGCTATATATATATGAGTTAATATTAAACGCTTCAAGGCAAAGCAAAACCCCTTCTGTGTGGGTTTGCTGCCTTTTTACAATGGAAAATTATTTATGTCTTTATATTACCTCTAAGCCTAGATTATTTTTGTAACTTTCTCATTATATCATTTATTCACTTATTTTTTGATTTTTTCTGATACTTTCTCATTGTAACATCAATACATCTCATTTTATTATTAAAATTGATCTTATAAATTTACAGTATTTCAATGTATCATTACACTATTATATTTCGTACTGAATGTATGAATTCGGCATTCTCAAGAAATATGAGCTCAAAGACTTCTTCTTAGTCTAGATTTATCTACTGCAAGTGCGATATGCAATGTTGAGTATTTACGTTACGATGAGAAGATAACAATGAGAGAAAATCTTATAGGTGTACCAAAAATAAATCGCTTCAAGATTGTGGTGTTTTACAAGTTGACAACCATGAGGAGACCATTTCAAATAGTGACCATGTGTGAAATGTTGCTTTGGAAAGAAAATTTATCAAATGGCTCGGTCGTTTGAATATAAAAACTACTATTATAATAGCATTACTTGTTTTATAATTTCAATTTTCATGCTATTCAGTGTGTATAAGTTTTAATATAATATATTAGTCTTATACTTTCTTTAATATTCTGAAATTTATTTCCGATGTTCTATTTGAATTATTTTTAAAATCGTGAACTTGCAACTACTTTCTACAAGGGCATTACAATCTTTATTTTATAAGTAGTTATAAGTTGTAACAAAACAGATTCACAGTTGTATTATCCAAATAGACATATTGCTTCCTCACAACAGTTTCTTCTAACAGCAGCTTCCTCAGAACAGTTTCTTCTGATAACAGCTTTATAGCTACTTCTACAAACAACTACACCGGCCCAAACATACCCCATGTCATAATATCCCTCACTACTTAGTTCTCACATTTTGCTTATTACAACAGAGCTCCCGAGAAACTCGTTTACCATTGGTCAATGCTTTGTCAAAGGTAGAACTTTTTAGATCCCCCATTATCCTTGGATTTATCCTCTCAATGCTCTTATAGTTGTTGCCCCTGAGGCAACTAACAGACCTTTTTTATATTCACCACTTAATAGGGCCAACAAAGAAGATTCAACTACATTCATAATCATTCTCATCCATCGAATGGCTAGCAACTATAAACGTCTCCCTTTCAACCGAAACTTAGTAGCATCCCCATCAGTATGCCATGAACCAAAATCAATGTCATAATTACGATCCTCTAGAGAAACCATCATCTCCGACGTAACAAATTGTGGCATTGAGGTGTCATGTTTTTTCCCATTAAAATCATTTTATCTCCAGTAGTGTTAATGTTTCAATTTACCCGATGCTATGGTTTGTCCTAGTTAGTTTTAGGCTAATATTTTTATGTGTCATTGGCTTTATAGTCAAACTCAATGCCCATTATGTTCTTTTGACTGCATACATTAAACACACACTACAAATGACCTATTATAATTTTTCACCCTCATGTAAAATTAATGATTCAAACACTCTAGCTTACCCCATAAGGTAGTGATCCACTCCTATAAAACTTGGGTTGTCGATGTTTATTACACACATATTCCTAATCTTTTGATTCTTGATCAGGTGACCTGGATTATCCCACTTGTATAGACCATGACTGTCACATACAAAAGGCCACTATTGTCCACTAGTAGGCCACCTATTTGTGATCATATCATTAACTTGCCCATGTGGCATGGATTTGGTTGTTATTAAAAGACCTAAAAACTAAAAATCTTCACTAAAAATGATAGAATATTTAAAAATTTTAAGATCTTCAGTAGGTCTATGCTGTAAGCTTGATAATTAAAGAGAATATAAAAAAGAGACTACTCAAGAAACCTAAAAGCCTTTAATCTTAATTTTGAAGTCAAACCTTACACATTTGATTTAGTGCTAAAAAAATTGCAACAATATGGCACAATCTTAGTAACAATTTCGTCCTATGCTCGAGAACAATACAACTCTAGTTTTGGCTCCAACTCCCCTTCCTCTTTGGCTGCAAACCCTCAAGGTTTGATATAGGGTTTGTTTTCTTGCATTTAGTTTACAATCAACTAAAGATAAAATAAAATAAAATAAAAGGCCATTTGCATGCATACCAAAACATCATGTATTTATATATCTAACAACTAAACATTCATATTCAGATGCATACCACTCAATTCTGTAACATCACAATCATATATATAATCATCAATATCTTCTTAAAAGTGAAATATATATTTCAAGCATAGATTTATGAAACCAAGATGTTATAAGTGTAATTATTAAACTTTGAATGTTAAATATATAAATACATAAGAATTGTGCGGTATGTATGTAAATTTCCTAAAAATAGAAATATCACCTTGTATTTATTTAGCAAACCAAACAAGTCAAAACAATCATAATACACCATATTTAATTTACACTATTTTTAACATGCACATGTATCCTAAATATTTGCAAATTGCAACCAAACAGCCCCTTACAAAAGAAATATGTAAATACAAATGCTGATACAAGAGCACCATTTAAATCAGAAGTACTACAAAGTTTTCCAAGATGTCATCAATTAACTGAACATCACTGTATGTTAAAGCATTACCTTTAAAGCCTTTAGGTTGTTTTATCAAATTTTTGGGCGCTGGGGTCAACACGGAGACTATTCTCCCTTCGGTATACAGATTTGACACCCTAAGAGTTATGTGAAGAAAAAAGGAATTTAGAATTCTAAGAGGGAAAAACAATCGTCAGAATCATTACAAGAAAGAGAAAAAAAGGTGCATTTACAGACATAGCACCAAATTCCAACGCATTTACATATCTAACAGCTAAATTTTGCTTTCTAAACTTTACAACACTCAAATCTTTCATATCACATAAAAAATACCACTATTTTAACTTTTAAAAGTGACACACCTTTTCATGCATAAGAAATATGGCATATATGTAAAAATTGAAGTTTAGGTGTTAGATATGTAAATAAATAATATGTCTGCGTAAATGTTTCAAGAAAAAACTAACATAGGCTGCGCGTTCTAGTTGAAATTCTAAGTTCTTTAGAACTGCAGAAAGAGGAATTTGAAATTAGCTTTTCAGATAAAATGAGTATAAATTACTTCTGAAGCAATGAGGAGAATATCCATTATTGATGACATGAAATATGCCCTCACTAATTCTTGTTACAAACATTTGTGCAAAATATATAGCTTCTATATGTCTCCAGTTACAGCAGATATATCTTTTCAAGGCATAAATATTCAATGAGCGATATAAGACGAAAATATTTTCCAAATGTTAAATGATGAAAGAAACGTACTTGAAATATTGTTCCGAGCTTCTTTAGTGCTTTGGCTCGCAATTTGAGAACATCCTTGGAAACATTGCTATCTCTAAGGACCTGCATAGAGGGGATATATATATATATATTACGTCTCACTTGTGCTTCATTTAAACTACTAAACTAAAACCGGAGAATGAGTTATCAAACAAATGGACTATTGTTAAAAAACAGAAAACCTTTGAAAAAAATGTCAAAAGTGACCCTCCGACCCTTTGCAAGAGATAACTTTAGTCATAGCATCTATAAAAATGTCAACTTAATCCTCAAACTCTTTTAATGGAGGCTAAAATAATCCTCCATGAGGACTATTTCAACCTATATTAAAAGAGTATGTGAACTAATTTAATATTTTTATAGACTTTGAAACTAAAATAACCACATTCAAATAATTAGGAGACTATTTTGGAACTTTATTAAAGGATCTTCTGATATAATTATTATTCATGAATAAAAGAAACTACTTATAGAAATGTAAGATGAATATAATAATAAACATACAAGAGAAAGAATGATCACAATTTTGAGAGAATAAAAGCATACTTCCACAACTTAGATGCTTTTCTAATATAATTTTCTCCTAATGCTCCTTTTTTAAATATGCTCCCCTCAAACTAGAGCATATATATACTTGTTAGCTGCAGTTTGTTATATAAGCAAAAAAATGATAGATGCCCTAAAGCTTTGGTGAAATTTTTGCAACTTATTTTGAACTGAAAATACGAGAAAATCTTCTTGGAAAGCACATCCAACATGAAACCACAACCAACTTTCATCATTTCATAAATTCATGAAACCACAACCAACTGAAGGAGAAATCAAATTCAACCTAAAAAACTTTAACCCGCATCATTTATTTAATCTCTGCACTAGATTAGCCAAAAAAAATTATTCTTTTACAAGGAGAATGGGTTACTTCAAAAGAGATTTGATACCCGGAAATGTATTGTTTATCTTCAATATAATCAGCATAATCAAAATCAAAGAAAACCTCAACATTTAAGTGCTAGATCTTATTATATGATAATCCATTTTCTATGAATAAGAGGAACATGTCACAATGCTTTTGTTTTAGATTTTGCATATGCTGGCTAACAATTCTAACAACAAATGACACATTAGGTTTGGTGAACAATCAAATCAATAAACCTTTTAAATAACCTCTGACAGTTGAGATGGATCTTCCAATAGGACTATCGTCAAACATGATCCAAGACTCCATGGGGGTATGAATTTGCTTGCAACCAAGAAAAATAGTTTCTTCAAAAAGAAGAATATCCTATTTTCTTTCAGATAGTGATGCACAACTTTAGTTGAATGAAAACTCAAATCCAATGACTGATTCGATCAAACCCATGTCTTTAGTGATAAAACACTTTTGTAGGTAGTATTTTACAATAAAGGTGTACTCATGATCACTCCAACTGAAGTTCTCATAAAAAAAAAGACCATGTATGAAAACCCCAATGGTTATATGGCAAAGATCCTCAAAAATATATCCAAACAAGCCTATACACTATATTTAAGCCTTTGAATAATCTTCTCAAGTAAATAGAAGCAGTTCTCCCGCTAAGAAACATACCAAGAAGGTTGCTCTGTGTAAACAATCTCCTAAAGAACATCTTAAAAAAAGGAACTGCTCATATTCCTCTGTAGTTAATAGTCACTAAGAAAAGAATTCAAATAGAATTATGCCTGGAAATTGGGAATATGTATAAATTTAGTTATATTATATAAAGCTCAGAAACTTCTTTGGCAACTAATTCAAGTTTGCATCTATAAATTGAATCATGGAAATCAAATTTTATTTTGAGCACCCACCAGAATTGATTATTCCATATATAGAAAGCGATTTTACGGGTGTATTCAGTAATGTTCAATAATGTTTTCTGATATGTTATGGGAATAGATACAAATGAACGGAAAAAGGTTAAAAAACTAAAAGAATAGCAGAGATGATCAAAGTCATGTAAGAGTTCATAGGATTAGCTATATGTTGATAGCACCTTTTTGTAGGACTACTTGTATGTAGAGAAAAATAAGGTAAGATCAATAGTTTGATACTCAGACAAATCTAATAATATGGACGTAATGATTAACATAATATAGGATGTGAATATAACTTTGAGGAGGAAGAGGAAGAGGAAGAGGAAGAGGAGAGGAAGAGTGAGTGATTGCACGGAAGAACACATTGGTCAAAGTATGCAAGTCAGGTAAGATGAACATAAAATCCAAATTATTTTTGTCGTGCAAGAATACTGGAGAATTATAAAATGAACAAAAAGTATGAATATAACAGACAAACCCAAATATCCTTGATGACAGAACACAAACATTGACCGGCAATGAGAAGAAAGAATCAACAAGTTATTGAGAAAATGGGATGGGACTAGATGAGACAACATACCGTCAATATTACACACCCCTAGAATAGACGAGGAACATTTATATAAAACATTGACATTTAAGTAACAAAAAGTGGATAGTGTGTATATGATTTTATTGAGATTGCATAAAATTTCAGAGCATTGTTAGTGCATAAGGTTTGATTAATGCAATGAAGGTTTTAATTGATGCAAAAAACAAAACTATATGTAGAACGTACAACAAAAATTTGAGTAAAGTGTCCCAAAAAGCACTAGAATAATCATCAATGAATATTAGCAAAAATACTAGAATCTAAAGGCAAACAATTTAGATATTTAAATATTTTAGAGAACAAAATCAAAATGATGGTGACAATGACTAGTAGCTAATAAGGGAAAAAAAACAAAAATTACCCAATTTGGAGGCAAGACATTCAAATTTGATAAGGAATAAGAAGATAAAAACATAATAATGAGGTTTGCCTGAAGATGGATGACCAAAATAACACTATCAATGATATGTACGGTGGGCAGTGTAAATACCAGTAATGAATTAATACATATTGTTCGCATCAAAGCCTCCAACAAACAATTTTTTAGTGCTGAGATACTTAAATATACAATAGGAAGAATAAGACATTATTAAATAAATATGAGTTAAGGAACAATAAACAAGTGAATTTCGGAGTGGCGCTAGTGCACACAAGAAAGAGAAGTAGCAAGTGTATGATTGGAGCAAGAACACCTGCATTGTTCGAGCTCAAAAGCACATTAAAAAAAAAGCCACAAGTTGAGGTATGCCTTGGCATGCAAGCATGAGTTGTTGTGAGGGGAGATGCAAAGATGGTGTCTCATGTTTGCGTGGGGAGATGCAAAGATGGTGCGTGTGAGTGTGAGTGTGCGTACACAGCACTAGGATGAGAGCTATTGCACACTGGGTGCGGTGGGCATGAAAAGTTCAACAAAATCTTAGTCGACAAAAAATCTTCTCATTTATTATCCACTGAAAAAAAGTGACTATTTACATGTATATAGGATGAATATAATAGAAAACAAATAAAAAGAAGAACAAACAAATCTATGAGGAATTAGAGTTCATTCCGTCAACTTCAAATATTGTTTTCCTAATTTTTCCATATGCCTAAAGTAAGCAAACCATTAAAATTTTTTTAAGAGGTGACCTACCTTAATCCCCAACAAACATCAAACGCATAAACCATTTCAAAAAAATGTGTTTAGGATCTTACAGCCTGACAAACATGCGAAAGTGTGGACTCTATATCGACCACATTTATTTTCCATAGAGAATTAACCATAGCATCTTTCTTTTCTGCAATATTCTTCATGAACTCCTCTTCCATATTTTCACTTTGATCCAAGTTTTTCATGCTTTCTTGCAGTTGAATCAAAGCGATGGCACCTAAGATTAGAAACGTGAACGTTTGGTATCTAACAACAAATAAATTTGTGAAAGCACGTTCTCTTATGACAATTACTCAACCAAGAAATCAAGAAAATTACCTGATGCTGCATTTACTTGTGATTTGATAAGATGGCCTTTATCCCGCACCCATTCAGCTATAAATGGCACACCCATAAAAAATATATTTTTTCCAAGTTCCTTTGCAGCTTGCCTTCTATAAATGTAACCAATGGTATGCAGCATAGCCTCTCCAAAAGCTGAAAGCCACAAATTACCTTGAATGAATGAAAAAGCTACAAAATGATGAGTGACTATGAAGCAATACGCACTTCAATAAACTCACCATCGATGGATTTAAGAAAGCCAACAATGACAAGTAGCTCATTTAGCCTCAACAAAACATAAGGCTTGGGGACGTAATAAGTGCAAAACTACTCGTATACCAGTTTAAAAAGCCGTATTTATAAAATTCAATATAATTTGTTGACCTCTAAAATCCCCAGGTGGGAATGAATATAATGGAAGGGTGTACAATTGGGCCATAATCCCTAAAAGGGCTCATGTCAACCCTTTTGATAGAGGAAATAGTTAGGAAAGGTCCAAAGATATGTTATGGATCATTTCCCACGTACAAAAACCTAAAGTTCAGCAATTCTATCAAATTAGGCTTTGTCAACCCAAAGTCAACTTGGCATTCATGTCATTTATTAAGATGATCCCAATTGATAAAAAAAATGAATATAGTCAACAAAATTTATATAAAATAATCCGAGTAAACTGTCAATATAGTACCCTGACTATTTACATGCGATCAATTTTAGTCCTGAAGTCTAAAAAAAATGTCATAGTAGTCCCCATACTTTTTTTAATATGGGTTGAAATAGTCCCTAGAGTAGACAATTTTAAACCCCATTAAAAAAATCTAGGAATAAATTAACACTTTTATAGACTCTGGCACTAAAATACCCATATGCAAAGAGTTAGGGGACCCTTTTGACACTTTTCATATATAATTTATCATAAAATTAGAGATAGGCATATCATTTCTAATAGTACAAATTTATAGCAAAGAGATCTTGGTTGACGGAAACACGACTCGCACGTCTTGAAATATAATTGACATTTTTTTAAAGATTTGTTATTTTGCTAAGCACAAACCATAAAGAAAAACACGAGCGTTACTGACCATATGAACAAATAGAGATTTACCGGCTTTGGATAGGCGAAGAGCTTCTGTATTAGCCCATCTCACAAACTCCTCCTTTTGTCCCATCACATATGGATGAAGACGGCCATTTAGATTTTGAATGAGTTTCTGCTCTCTTTCTCTCTGCAACTCCTGTACTTTGAAGGATGAACTTTCCTTGTTAGGCATATAAAATAGAGTAAACTCAACATAAACTATAGAGCTATAAAAACTTACGGGATGAATTTCTTTCCTATAACATAGAGCCTTAGAATGATTCAAAAGCATACTAGTAATTATATGCACCAATACAACAAGAATTTTCTCCAAACGATTAGCTAGCATCACCTTAAGAAGATCTAAGAATAACAAAGGACAAAACTAAACACGTTATGTTTTTTCTTATTTCAACAAAATGTAAATTACCTTGAGCTTTTCGTGAATCTTTTGATTTCTAACTATTGGCGACAGAGATTCCTCAACTTCCACAGATGCTACAGTTGCTAATGTAAGTTGTCCCACATAATCCTCGAAGAATTCACTTCCAAATATCATTCCAAACACTGCTGAGGGATCCATCATAGTATCCCTGAGATAAATTTATCCAAATCACAACGGATGATAACATAAAATCTCATATAATTTCATCATGATGATCAAAAACAAGATTTTACGCTTACTGAGAAAGACCCTCCTTTCCATATTTGTCATAAGCGTCACGCTTAGCAGGATCACTAAGGACTTGATAAGCCTCTCCTAGCGCCTTAAGAAAAACAATGAACCATATGAATCAATAGGCACCATTCACCGTATAAATAAAAGGAGCAAATCAACTGCATGCAAAAATGGCAACGGCAATAAATGGATTTCAGATATACACAAAACAAGAACCTAGAAACTAGGTGTCACTCACGAAGCAGCAAGTTTCAGTTACAAAATTCACAATTGTTGCCTGATCAAACAAATCCAATGTGCCATTAATAATCATTAAAAACAAAAAGGTTTAACATGAAAAATCCAAAGACGCTTCATTCTTTATTTATCATTAGCATCTTATTTGTTATTTTTCAAAAGGGTAAAGTTATGCAAGTAATGGAAAAGTTCAATTATAAATTTGTTTTCCTCTTACAGTTCAAACAAGTTATGTTCAACACATAGCTAAAGATGGAAATAGAATTGCAAATTGTTTTGCACGCTTTTCCCTTCAAGTGTAGTTTATTTTGATAAATCCAAACGAGCAACATGCTCTCTTTTCTCTTATTATAGAAGATATGCCTCATTTTGTAAATGCATTAAAGGAAAATTTTTATACACCTTTTGATATAGTGATACAAATCCAACTTTCAAGAAAAGTTCAATTACAAAGAAAAATCTTTCTTAAGCATGTAATTGTAATCAAAACTCTAAAAATGTTTTGTAAGCCATAACAAACATTGGTGAAGTATTTTCTCCAATTTCTATTAGATGCATGCATGTGTGCATATTTGTAGCATATACTATTATCCTTCTTGTAGGATAAAATTTTTTCACATCACAAATTTTTCACTCTTTCAATATTTGAAGGGTTGATATTTTAAATAACTAAAAGAAAACATTTGATTGTTTTTATAATACTAATGACTCAGATATTTTAAATCAAAGCATTCAAAAATTGAACGAAAAATTGAAAATGTGTGGCGAGAAAGAATTATATTCTTCTAAATAATGTTACTAGTCTCACAACCATGAGTAATATATAAACATGGCTAATTGCAATATGTTTTAATCTGACTTGAAAAGTGTCGCAAGGTTCATAGCAGACTCATGGAAAATAGTGGTTGACTTATTCAAATTATAAAAAGATCAACTACAAAAGCTAAGTTATCCACCTTTGAAATTTAATGATCATTTCATCACATAAGCTAATAAGTCCTCCGTAGTAGGTAATTAATATTATTTATGATGACTCATGATATATTTACATAGATTTTAAGGAACGATTTAATTTAATTTCGATTAAAAAAATGAATAAAGAATCAGCACACAGAGTTATCCCTAGATGGTCACATCCTATTCTATAAAAAATTTCAATGAATTCTAGCATGACAAAATTATAAAATCATTGAACATTCGATGTAAGAAGACCTTAATAAATGGTTTTTTAACTATCAACATGATGTCATCTAGAAGATTAGTAAATTTCAGTTTGAGGAAAATTCATTAATCAAAATGGTTGCACTATCAAAATTAATGGCAATGAGAAAAGAATCTCACTTCTTACTAAAGAAGATTTCCATGCTTAGATGCGTAAAAAATAAATATATTCATATTGGACTAATCCAAATAGCCTTTAAATCACTTTAAGAGAATTAAATACTTCAATTTTAACATCCTTGGAGATGGCAGATGCCTTAATCAGGCTTTACCTAAAGGGAGTTAGGAAAATTAGTCCATATCACAGACCGGTATACTTTAATATATTTTATTAGCAAAGATTATCAATTAATCTATTTTAAATTATAAAATTACAACTTCAGCTACAAGGCTATGACTTCATGGATCAAAAACTAGCTCTTATACATCGTGTAAACTTTAAAATAATGAATATAATATGCCACAAAATCCAACAATTATTTAGTCCGATTGATAGAACAGCCTTGATAACTGGTTGCTAATAGAGGAATACCTTATTCAATTAATAACTTTTAAAGTTCAAAATAATTTAATAATTATTACAATCTGATTAAAACAACTCCCAGATAGTAATAATGATGATTTATTATGCACAGTGTTTGGATGCATGTACATGTGCAAGCCAGTGTAAACATTTATCAGAATGATTACAGGGAACGCATCATGGATAACTCAAAAGATTTTTACTTAACAACCAGTCTATTCATATTCAAAAGTACAATGTAAGCTAAATAACAATGAAAACTTCACATATTGACCTGAAAATTCTGAGCAGCTGTTGGATCTCCCGGATTTTTATCGGGATGTACCACCCTTGCCTAAAAAACATTAACGAATTAAATAAAAGAAATATATCAAGAAATACAAAATGGAAACTTTCGTATTAGAAAATTTTCAAAAACAACAAAATAGCAGATTTCACAGAGCTTCGTCAGCAAACAATGTGAAGGGAAACTACAAGTAGTATTATCATAAAACTTTTGTACATGCATTACGCATCATTTATTTAAACAGAACAATAAAGTAATCATAGAAAACGGAAAGCATAGAAACTATTTTTAACAACTAGAATGTATCAGCACAGCAAAAGAAGCCACGACGAAGAAATTTATTGATTCCATGGGAGGAAAGAAAGAACAATTTGGACAATTACAATGGATAATTGGAGAAAACAGTCAAATTAAAGCGGACTTGAGCAAAAAAATGCAAGTAAAAAATAATCTAGGGCATTTGCGGTTTTGGTGCAAACCTTTCGGTCGATAGTGTCGCGGGGATGATTTTAAATCCTCCACTTCGGTATTGATGTTTTTGAACACACAAGGAGCTTGTGTAACGGGACAGGAGGCTCAAGTCATCTTCTTCCCTGATAAAGAGTAGGTTGGCAGAGTGGCTGAGTTTCAAACCACCACCCATACAGAAAAGATGACACGGTCTCTACTTGGCCCCCACTACCAAGCCATCAAACTGGTTTTGTAAGAGAGGAGAAGGGAGTAACTTGAAAAGTTGACGTACCAAATTTCGCAAAAACTAAAAAGAAAGGTAGAAACTCCCAAATACAAAGGTCCTAATATCACACAGACGAAAATAAAACAATATGGGATTGTAAATCAAAGGTAGACGTTAATCCGAGATTGATCTCCTATCATTAGTTCAACATGAAAAACCCAACCAATAAAGGTGCTTTGGCCTATAGCACGCACCACATGCAGAAATCAAAAGAATAAATATGACTCCCGTCAACGGAGGGAAACCCTCAATATGCCATGATTGGATGAATGGATCTATTGCACCTTTAGAACACAAAAAATACTGGAATTATGCTGCCAAAACTTTTAAAAAGGAAAATTTACATAAATACTACACAATTCTTATGTATGACATATCAACAACTAAAGTTTAATATTTACATTTATAACACTCTGCTGCCATAAATCTATGCATAAAAAAATATATTTCACTATTAAAAATTAGTGATAGCAGTATTTTTTTTATGTAATGTTTGAAATTTGAGTACTATTCTTGAAAATATAAAATTTTTAGGGTAGACAAGTAAATACATAAGAATTGTGTGGTATGTACGTAAATGTCCCTTTTATGAAATAATTTTTGGATTACACCAACTCTGATTTTAGGAAACAAATAGTCAAATAATTGACTCATCGAGATGATCCTATTTTTACAAAAATCATTCAAATCAAGTCCAAAAGATATCAGAAAGTGCACTCAAGTTTACAACTAAAAGTTTTGAAAATTTATTTAAAGAGTCAATCAATTCCAACTTTCAGGTACTTATAGTCAAAATAAGTCTCCAGAGAAGGCAATGCCAATAAGCCAAATATTATATAGAACCAATTTTTTTTGCTAGTCAAAGGACTAAAAATGATAAATTTTCCAAATGGGTCCCACAATAACATCCCTCATCCCTTCCCAATATAACTGTTACGGACCCTCGTTACCACACCAACATGTCACACTCTGCCATCTTCAAGAATAATTGACAAACAAACCATAGAAAATGAAGTTTCTAGAGAAGATCAGAGTGAAGAGAGCAATCCAAGGGACACTAAAAGATTTCACGACATTCTAGAAAAAAACTAGAAAGAAAGAGAATATTCCAAAGAATTCTAAAAAGTCCACACAAATTTTAAAAATATGTTGAAAGAAGCAAGCTTCAAGAGAATTTTAGAATATTTGGAAAGTTCTAGAATCATGTATATGTGAAGTATAATATAGAAATATCTAGAAATTAGTGTATTCTAATGTAGTCTAGAAAATTCCCTTAGTCATAGACATAACTATAAATAGGAGTCTCTCCCCCTCAATTCCATCCATCAAAGAACCATCCAAGGTTTCCAAGCATTCAAGTGTTGTAACCACTCTTTCTTAATGAAGTGTTTCTTTCTCAAATACTTCTCCCTACTCTTCTTCTTAGAGTGTCTTGTGGTTGCAGGTCCAAGCGTTACGAGGGTTAGGCTGATTTAGTGCAAAGGATGAACACTGAAGCAGCACGGGTGATTTGAGATAAGTTAGTCTGTGACAATTGATATAAGAGCTCCATTCGAATGTATAACAAAGAGCATTTGAAAGCATGTAATGGAGTCTGAAGATACTAATGTGAAATCATCTCAAAATTGGCGAGGTCATAACCACATGGGAGGTCCAAGGAGATCATGCATAGCCTTGATTTGCTCCTTGCTCGGGTTGAGAATGCAATGAATAGCATGGAGGCCCAGATAGAGGATCTTGGCCAAAAGGTTGATGGACTCCAGGAGAAGGACATCACAATCTATTTGATGATCAAAGGTATGATGCTCCAACTAGAGGAGTCTTTAAAGGACCAACTGGCTAAGATGCGGGAGTACTTGATGGGAGAGCTCCATGAGGTACGAGATGAACGACATACATGTTAGCTTGGACGAGATGTGTGGAGATATTTCGCTATGAAAAATGGCACTGGCGACCCACCGACCATCATACCTTTGAAGCTAAGCAAATTGAAGTGTCAAAACCAAATAGTTTTTAAGGAGCTTGCAATGCAAAAGAAGTAGACAACTTCCTATGAGGACTCAACCAATAATTTGGAGCGATGGGGATTATGGATGAAGAGGTAAAATTACAATTTGCAACTATTTATCTCTCAGACGTCACTATGTTGTGGTGGAGAAGAAGGCGTGGAGACATCGAGAAAGGTATGTGCACCATATCCACCTTTGATGACTTCAAAAGAGAGCAAAAGAGGTAATTCTACCCTAAAAACTTTGAGGATGAGGCTAGAGCCTGATTACAAAGGCTCAAGAAAATTGGATTGATTCATGAATATAAGGAGTTTACTGGCCTGATCCTTGAAATTCCTGACTTCAACTTCATGGATGGATTCCAATGGTGGGCGAAGACTGAGCTTAGGAGACATGGAGCACAAGATCTTGCTACTATCATCGCCGTCACGAAAAGCTTGGTTGACTATACAAAGGAAAAGCCAAGGGAAAAGAAGAGTAACTATGTCAAAAGTGGGGGAGATAAGGACCGACACAAGGAATAGACATGTCGCAAATCGACCTCATCCAAGGCAAAATGCAAGGAGAAGTCTAGCAACAACAACAAAACTAAACCATACAACTGCTTTCTTCGTGGAGGACCTCATTGGGCAAGGGATTGCACTCAGAAGAAAGCTCTAAACTCTCTCCTTGCAAGCCATCACGAGGAAGGAGGTGGTGATATGGCAGCACAAGCCAACAAAACCCTAAGCTAATGGGTTACTCTTTGTGGAGATGGCAATAGGCGGGAAGAACACTAGAGCCATGGTGGACACGTGTGTTTCTCACAACTTCATCTCCACCAAAGAAGCAAAAAGGTTAGGTTGGCAAATGACTGAAAGAGAAAGCTCCACCAAGGTAGTCAATTCAGCAGCAAGGCTAATTCATGGAATTGCCAGAGTAATGACCAGTATTGGAGCGTGGTCAAGTACATTAGATTTCTCTGTCATTCTGATAGATGATTTTAAAATTGTTCTAGGGATAAACTTCTTGGATCAAGCCACAGCGTTCCCAATACCCTTGGCCAATAGCATGTGTATCATGGAAGGGAATCAAACTTGCTTAATACCGACAACAAGGACTAACAAGCAGGAAGTCAAAATGTTATCGATCATCCAATACCAGGAGGGCATTCCACGAGATGAGGAGAGCTACTTGGCTATTCTGCATGACTCCGACGAAGAATTGAAGCCCTAAGAAAACATGCCAAGGGAAGTGGTGGCAAGGGCTGTCGAAAAGGCTTGTTGTTCGCGAATAGTTCGTGTTCGGCTTGTCAGAGAGTTCGTGCTCGATTCGTTCGATAAGCAAACGAGATGAACACGAACATTTTTTTTTTCGTTCGGTTTATAAACGAGTCAAACACGAAAAGTCATTTGTTCGATCGTGTTTGAATCGTTGTTATTCGAAATATAAAATAATTTAAAATAATTATATATAAAAATTTATCATATTTTAAAAATAATTATATACTCTAAAATTTTATCATATTTTAAAAAATTAAATCTATAAAATTTATCTAAAAATTTATTATCATTTTAACAATTCAAATAATTTAAAAATACAAGCAAATTTGAAAGATTTCAAACTATTCAAACAATTTAAATAATTCGAACAATTCAAACAATTCAAACATTTCAAACAAAACAAACCGAACAAGAACAATAGCTTCACGAACAATTTCAAACACGAGCCTATTTCAAACACACTTAATTTCAAACGAACCGAACACGAACATGACCTCTGTTCGTTCGTGTTCGGTTCGTTTACACCCCTAGTGGTGGCAGTGCTTGAGGAATACAAAGGTGTTTCACCACCAGAATTACCAAACAAACTACCACCAAAGAGGAAGATGGATCAGAAAACCAAACTGGAACTAGGGACTAAGCCGCTAACCATGAAACCTGGCTACATGGTACCCCTACAACTAGGTATGAGAGAGAAAGCCCAACCATCTTCAAATTCGCCAAATCCTGGAACGAGCAAAGAGAGTTAGCTCGAGCCACATTATAAAAGGCTGCAAGAAAAATGAAGAAGTGGGCAAACAAGAAAAAGAGACATCAAGACACATGGAACAAGAAAAAATTGATGGTATCAAGTGGAAGCCGCAATGAGAGCATGCAAGTGTCGGCCATCATTTTTTTCGATTTTGAAAGAATATAAAATTTTAGTGATTTAGTTTAATATAAAAAGGTATATAATTTTGGAAAGTAGTTTTGAAAATAATTTATTTTAATTTTGAAAAACGAGACCTCATCGATCTCATTCGTCCAAGAACTCGTATAATCGTGCTCGACGTCACAAACGATACACTTTCTCGAAAGAAAGAATGTATCTCGCGACGCAGTAGACCTAATCATACGAACTAAAGCGACTCGCGACATCCGTTCGATCCGCGAACCTTTACGCGCGACCGACAGCTCCCCTACCTAATGTAGACACTAGGTGAGGCTTATTTTACTCCTGCTCCAAGCTCCCATGTAGTGCAGTTCTCATAAGCTAATTACATCTCAAATGACCTAGCGTCACTCGAGAAACTCTCGATAACGATCGGTGCTCGTCTTCAGCATCTGCTGGCTAGGTTTCACAGTAGGACGTGGAAAGCTAGTGTGATGCGCTCAAATGGAACGATTATTTCCAGCGAGTCCAAGCGAAAGAAGCGCAGTGATGTCACGTATCCGAGCGCGAGCCCCAGCCGACTTCCCAACTATCCTATGTGCACATGCGTGTTGAGATGACGTTAATTAAACGTTTAATCTCGCCAATTTTATTATTTCGGACTTACACTCGCATAATACCCGATCAGCGCAAATAACTACAGAGATAGGAGGCTTTACGTCGTACCGTACGACAACCTCTAACCTAAAACGAAGTTAGACTTACGCCGCGTAACACTTACATACGTGTCTCAAAGGAGAGTGGAGGTTTACGCCATGCGTGCAGTGTCTACCTCGTGCCTCTATCGTGTTGTTATTTAAATCCAGGAATCGAGATCGTCAAGAACGACGACGACCTCCACTCGTGGCTTACTTCGCTCTTCATCGTGCTCGTCCACTCGACAGTATGCTCCAAGTTCCTCGTCGAAGAAGCAATCCCGGCGTCTAAGCTGCTCATATGGCTGCTATGTGTCGTGTCCCAACGTTTCGTGCTTATTGTTGTTTTACATGTATGCAGACAAAGAAATCACGGCAAACAAAAGTCACTTGAAAGAAAGGCAAGAAAGAGACAAACGAAATCAGTAAAGATTTAAAATGTAAACGCGTACTCTGACATCTCACTACCGATGCATGACTCAGTATTGCGAGTCTCGTATGATTTAGAGATGATTTAAATAAACTCATCTGAAAAGAAATAGAACGGTAAAACCGGACACGAAAGTCGAAAATAAAGAAACAAGTCGTAGAATCGCAAAGAAAACTCAGTAATCACATATGAAAGATCGAACTCGGATAAGACATCGCAGAGATGCGAGGCTCGTAGCCTGGATCATGTGCTTCCCGACCTTGGATAAGAAATCGCTAACCCGACGATCTAAGGAGTGTAATCCTTAACCCAATCCAAGTACTCACCACGACCTTCGTAAGTTTTATAAGAAAAATTATTCGATTTTCATGCAAGATGTTCTTTTTTTTTATATATAGTTTTACGAAGAGTTATTTTTAACAAAGATGAGACTTTTTTTTTTGTTTTGTAGAATATTTCAGTAAAAATAATAGAATTCACACTGCCACTACTAATCGCGCTTGTGACTACTAACGACCCAAGATCGTCGTGAAACGATCTCACCAGAAGTCGGCGAATAGCATCACCTGCCCTTTCCTCTCCCTTATCAAGCGTCCTTGAGGCAGAGATACTATTCTAATTATCCCTCGAATCCCTCGTATCCCTAAGATAAGACACATAAAGATTATCATCATCGCCCTCGCCACCTGGACCTCGACTTATACCGTCTCGATGATCCATACGTGCTAAACAAATATCCCCATCGCTGGTGAGGATCCGAGCTGTATTGCTCGAACTCAAATCCCGGCAGACGGGTTTTATTATCAGTTAAGCTCATTTTCGAATTTCACAATCGATTTAATTGCGAAGCGGCGAACCGCGCCTCGGTGCGTTCCCGTGTCTATGGTCTTCTAATCGACTGCGACCAGGGTCGTGTCTGGGCTCACTAGCGCATTCGGTGCGTTATGCGGATGCGCTCTCACTTAGGTGTGATCCCGAGCCTAAGCAGTCCGCAGCTGAAGGATGAGTGAATCTCACCTGTGGATATGCTCCTAACTCCAGGAACCTATGCCGGAGGACTAGGCGGACGGCTTCACTCTAGCGCGCGCGCTCCTAACTCTGCGAAGCTCTTACGCCGAGGACAGAGTGATGGTTCTCACCTAGGCGCGCGCTCCTAACTCTGTAAGTCTACGCTGAGGACAGCGGACGGGCTCTCACCTGCAGAGATGCTCCCAACTCTAGTGAACCTATGTCGTCGTGGGTTAAGTAGCGGCTTCACATAAGCGTGCGCACCTAAATCCAAGCGATCCTACACTTCGACTCGTGCTCGAAGTGATTAAGAGTGTTTCACCCTTCCTCAAGCCTAAATCGAAATCCCTCTTGCGACTTAACCATTTTTTTAAAAGAAAATAAAATAAAAGACCAAAAGAGACCGATACACTCCAAAAACTAAGTAAGTTCAAAAGGGGAAAGATGAGTGAACCTACCTAAAAAACGACAGCTAAAAAGACTCCAAAATCCATGGCATAAAATCGACTCCAAATCGATCAACGAAAACACCTCAAAAGCAATGGCAAAAGGGTCCTACAACTCCAAGCAAGCCACAGAACAGTGGACAACGGCCCTAAGGCTTCCTACAAGCACCTCCAAACCACTAGACGGACAAATCTATCTTTTCCTACAAATGCTCCCAAACATAAAACAGCGCTTTCTACCCTTCCAATATCATCCTATGCCTTTCAACGGCTCTAACAAGCAAATCTAAGTTTCTCCCAACTTCCAACAGCCCTCAAGTGATCCAAACAACGAATTTTAAACACTGAGACAAGCACTTCCAATGCCCTCACAAAGACTCACACAAAGAATTCCAAATGATCCAAACAACAATTCCAAGCACCCCCCAACTCTCCCTAGCATCTCTACAAGACTGAGCAGCACTTAATTGCTCTAAACAACACTTATTAACACCCCAACAGCAGCAAATAACAATTTAATCCTCCAACAAAGAAGCTTTTAAGGGTTAGGCAGCAGCCTTCAAACAAACTAAACAAAGACTTCTCTAAGGGCTAGACAAGCACTTTAACAAGACTTCCAACAACTAGACAACGGCTAACAACATTAACAGCTATCCCAATCCTCAAACAAAGAACTAAGTCGCTCCAAACAGCCACCTATAAGCACTAGACAGCACTTCCAAACACTAACAGATCTCCCCACAGCCCTCAAATCGTTTCAAAAACTGTGATTCAAATGTCCAAAAACAAGCGATTTAAAACGTCCAAAAGCAGCTGATTTAAAACGTCCAAAAACAAGTGATATGAAATGTCCAAACGCAAAGAATTTAAAATGTCAAAAAGAGATGATCTAAAATGTTCAAAAGCAATGAATGGAACTCTCTTCCGTTTTAAAAAAACGATTCGTATGTCCAAATCACAATTTATTGCTCGTATACGATCCTACCGATGTACTTAGAAAAATCGAAGCATAAAATCATTTGATATCGATACCATACACTTCCATTAAAAATCATCATGTGAGCAAGCTAAAAATAATAAAGGGCATGCAAACCATTTTCCCTTACATAGAGCATTCATAGAAGAGCAAATATTTCACGAACTATGTACTACGACTAGAGCAAGTAGAATGATGAATGCGGATATGTAGCAAAAATAAATGTGGTCATTACAGAGCGTACCAAAGATTTAAAAATGCAAGATTAGATTCCGTTGCGGGTACGACTACCCGAGACTTACCTTTCTTCGGCGCAACCAAGAGCTCGCAAGGCCGGGGAATAGGGCACGAAGGTATCGCCGGCGTGGAGGAGTTCACCGCAAAGAGGAGAAGAGGGGTCGACCGTGTCTTCGCCGGAGTGGGAGATGGAGTCGTGCGGGGAAGAAGAGCGGACGAGCGACTTCCGGTCGTGAGTGTTCCGGATCGCACGAGCAAGTGGCGGGATCGAGCGTAGGGGCGAGCGGTGTCTCGGAGAGGGAGGCTAACAAGTCGAAGGTGTGCGAGAGAGGGAAGCTCGGGTCGCAGATGGAGAGCGGGATCTCCGGCTCGCAGAGATGAGCGGAAGAGGAAGGCGAGTACCGCGATGCAGAGAGGAGTGAGCGGGGGGACTTCGCGTGAAGGAGAGGAGGCGAACTGCGAGCGGCTCGTCGAGCAGAATAGGCGAGCGGAGGCGTCGAGCAGGCGCGGGATTCAGGCGCGGGATCGAGCGAGGAAGTCGTGCGCAGGGAAGGAGAAGCGAGCTAGTGGCGAGCGGAGGCGTCGAGCAAGGCGCGGATTCGTGCGCGGGATCGAGCGAGGAAGTCGTGCGCAGGGAAGGAGAAGCAGTGCCAGGGCGAGCGGCTCGATGGCAGGGGAGAAGGCGAGCAAGTGTCGAGTGCGCAGGCGAGGCTCGGGAGCGGGGAGGAAGATCGAATCCGGCGGAAGAAGACGGGGCAAGTGAGATCGAGAGCTTTCGGTCCCCTCCGCCCGATTTGAATGCGAGGAGAGGTTGTATAGCCGAAGAGACGTTGCGGGAGGCATCGGGGAATTAAATGAATTCCATTCAGGGATGACCTTATTAGGAAAATAATAACCCGTAATTAAATATAATTAAGATAGAATTATGTGGTTAAATTTGAAATTCAAATTTTAAAATTTGAAATTCAAATTTTAAAATTTGAAATGACTAGGCTCGTGTTCGACCAGCGACGAGCTCGAATTGAACCCGGCTGAGTCCGAACCCGTGCCCCGCTAATTAAAAAAAATGCGCATCAATTTTCGTGCCGTTCGCGCGCGCGTAGAATCCATAGCAATACGGGTATCCTTCCTAAGCTAAATTCGACGTTCCGGACGCATCCGTGTGGTCCGTTTCGTTATCCGGGTCGTCCGGACAAGTTCGCCGACAAACGGGTCAAAAAGTGCCGAAGTCATGGTGTGCGCGAATTCGAGTCATGAAGGGTTCACCTAGGCGTCGTCTACCCCCATGCGAACTCATTTTCGAGCCTCTCTACATTGCGTCTTTACATTTCGCAACAAAGAAATGAAGTCGTGGACTACTTCACGCGAGTGCCTTACAAAACGGCCTGAAGTTTGGCAGTCTACATGTGAGGGTGGGCTCCGCTACTTAATCCATTGTGATTGGTCACGTATGATCCTAAAGTCTAGCATCCTAGTGTCTGTGAGGAATAGCCTAAGACTCTCACTAAAATGAGGTCAACAAAAGGACTCCATCAGCAGTGGTGTGCAAAACACGCACACCGCGCAGTATGGTGCTGACCGAGCGATCAACGAAACCAAAGAACTATCCAAAGCAACCTTACTCGGGACCGTCCAAACGTCGTGACCGCGTTCGATAATCGAATTTGAGTTGAGGTTCCCACTCGGAAAGCTCCTGCTAAAAGAAGCTTCAAGTGGAGAATTTGCGAGTATCCGCCTGGATTAGCAAGTGTATTTTCAAATCAGAATCGCGAGTTTGAGTTTTCAAATTGAATGTCGATTCGACTCGCTTTGTGTTCTTTTGTCATGTGTTGCAGAGATTATTATGATAAAGGAGGAGTGTCGTGGTTGCAAGTGAAAGGATTCGAATCGAACAAATCCTAAATGTGCCGAGAAAGAATAGGATCGAGCCTATCCCCAAATGTGCCGAGAGTCGAGTGATGAGTGTCGAGTGCCGAGAAAGGAACATGATTTAACCTATCCCAAATGTCGCCGAGAAAGAATGAGATCGAGCCTATCCCAAATGTGTCGAGTGCCGAGAAAGGATTAGTGATTGAACCTTATCCCAAATGTGTTGGAGGCCGAGAAAGGATTAGGATTGAACCTATCCCAAATGTGTTGAGAGCCGAGCTGTCGAGTGCCGAGAAAGGATCGTGATTTAACCAGGTCCCAAATGTGCTCGAGTGCTCGAGAAAGGACAGGATTAAACCTATCCCAAATGTGATGAGTGTTGAGAAAGCGATTAGGATTAAACCTATCCAAATGTGCTGAGTGCTGAGTGCTGAGAAAGGATTATGATATAACATATCCCAAATGTGCTGAGTGCTGAGAAAGGATTAGGATTAAACCTATCCCAAATGTGCTGAGTGCTGAGTGCTGAGTGCTGAGAAAGGACTAAGACTATGCTTATCCTGATCGCTCGAGTGCTGGAGTGCCTGAGTGCTCGAGACTCGCCGAAGTGTGGAAGTGCGGAGCTCGCGAAGCTGGAGGAATGACGAAATTTGTAGAAGTCGTGAAGTGGTGGAATTTATAAAATTGTGGTGATTATGAGAGCGATTTTGTGAAATTCACGAGTTTATAAGGGTGCGGAGGTGTTGTGGAACTATGCAGATTTGCTGGCGACTGAGACTTATGAAGTTGTAAAATCATGGATAATTTGCGAATTTTTTTTTTTTCGAATGCGAGATTTGTGAAAGCTTGTGAGTCGCAGAGATTGTGAAAATTTGCGAGATTTGTGGAGTTTGTAAAATCGTGAGAATTGCTAAGAAATGTGAGTGCAGCAGATTTGCTGAGGTTTGTAAATGATTTGTCGAGATTGTGAATGCGTGGATTTGCTGAGGTTCGTGAGTGCGAGACTCAAGAGTTAATGTGGAATCTTGCGAGATCGATGTGAAATTTGTGAAGACCATGAAATTTGTAGAACTTGCGAGTGCGGAGATTCGTGATATGGATGTTGAATTTTGTGCAAATTTTATGCGGAATTTGTGAAAATTTATGCAAAGGCTGGAAAATGTCCGTAGGAAGAAATCGGACCGAGAAAGAGCATGAAGGATTCATTTCCAACTCAATCGTCTGATCGAAGAATGTCCGTGCGAAAAGAGATGCGGTTCAATAGAACCGACCAAATCTCGTCACACACGGAACAAAAGCGCATGAAGAGCGCTGCTCTATGTAGATAGAGCCGACTGAACTTCTTCATGCGAAAAATAGACCCGAGTTCCTATGGAAAGAAACTTCGTGCTTGATGAAAGTGACGCTAGTGATAGCTACGAGAGTCAACCCGGCCCGATTGAAATCGAAGTTCGAAATGTTGATTTTGAATTCGATTTTATTTGATATGGCATCGAGTCTATTTTTATTTTTGTCGTGTCTTGATGTGGTCTATGTTCATGTTTTCGTGAGCTTCTTTAACTGCAATGTTGTCGTGATTTCGACCCGCTTAGAGACAAGATAACATCTAGTGCTCCTAGAAACAAGATTGTCTTCGAACACCTATGACGCGCAAGCATTTCGAGGTGCCATCCACCTACGTGAGACAGTGCAAAATAACCCATTCTTTAAGCGTACTATCGAATCAGATTCTTTCAAGACACATAAAGATGTGCATTTTATAGTGACATCACAACTCGAAAGCGTCAGAATTTTCAGAGCTTGTTGTGCATGGCCGTTTCTTTATCATGCATTTCGAGAGTTTGTTCATATTGTCTTCAGGCAGAGACACGTGTAAAAAAACAATCCATTCTTTACAGTACTATCAAAATCGTATTCTTTCAAGTACACATAAAGCATGGCCATTTCAAGGACATCATAGTCAGAAAGCGCGCACTTTAGTAAATTCGTGTGTAAGCATTCATCGCTTCTTTATCACGCATTTCAGTAAAGATATTCACACTCGTCCGAGAAACCATTTCGATACTCTTCGTGAGTAGAATCCTCTGCGCATCGAAAGATACGACTTCGCGATAATTTCCACTAATTGCTAACAACATGGCCTTTCTTGAGCCCTTTCTTTCGCAAGCTATATCTCGAATTTAGGCTTACGTGTTTTAAATATTTTTCATCTCCCAATGATATTTCGAGACAATTAATACGAATCAAAAGACACAAGATCACTCAACTCTTTCCCGCAAGATAATATCCAAGCAATTTCCTACAGACCTTTCAAGCTTTCGTACATCTAGTGAGACCAAACACCAATTTCGATCGCTCACCTCAAGCTTCTTCCGAGGAGCCCTTTTTTCCTTTTTTTTTTTTTTTTTTTTCGCTCCTCCTTCGATCGAGAATTACTATATCCTACAAGCCACTCGTTAAATTTCGAACGTCCGAATCGAGACACCAAATTTCGATTTTACGCCCACCTCGCATTCTTCTCGCAGATTTTCACTTTTGCTCCTTTTGTTTTAGCGAATTACTATATCTCAGATAAAGATAATTTAAAGATTTCGAACGTCCGAACTCCCCGATTAACAATTCTCAAATATTTCTTAAGACAAATCACGAGATATTATAACTCGTTCGAAAGTCGTGACCTACTACTTGACTAGAGGATTAAAAGCCTCGTGATATCCTCGGTCAATTACTCGTATTACGATCACACCGACTTATTTTCAATTTCACTTAGACCCCGTCCGAAATTTTTAAAGTGTAAGACCTAACTATTGTGTATTAATTTTATTTTCCCCCGAAATCATAATTTCATCACAATTCCATTTTTTTTTTTTTTTTTTTTCATACTCTTCTCATTGTCTTCCGTTGAGATTTTCAACATTTTGTTAACCGTGCTTTTTCAAATATTGAACAATTACGAAAAACAACGCTTCTTTATTTATTTTATCGCGTGTGATGAATGACATACAAACATCGATACCATTAACATTTATTTCAAAAACAAAGTAGTACTAACAAGAATCGAGAGATGTTTCATCCTTTGTCACCGCATCAGAATCAATCGAACACTAGATCGACCGAAATTACATCGTGAACCTTATTCAGTGTTCTTTCAAATATTCTTTCGGATCGTTATGCTCCCATTCTCGAAATTCTTCTCGAGCCATTCTTCGAAACCGATACAACCTCTACGGCGTGCCCAAGCAATCCGTGATACGGCAATATCCGGTCGATCCTTCTTATCGACCTCATCCTCGCTTCTTCGGCTCGCAACCTCGAACTCGGCTTCGATCAAATTTCGAACATCTTCCCCATCGCCTCATCCTCGAAGGAGTAGACGCTACTCAACCGACGGCCATGGATGACCTTCGCCTTTATCTCGCAGGCGGAAGTCGCCGTCGGCGCCGTGATCGATGAGATCGCCGGCTGTCTTGCTCGAGGCCGCTTACTCGAATCGCATCGTCGCTCGCCTTCGTCGATCGCCGCGACCGGTTCCGCATCTCTTCTCGAATGTCTTCGCGGCTTGACTTATCGCCTTGCAGAATCCGAGTCGCTTAGCTCTCCTCGGCAGTGCTCGCAGCCTTACTCGAGTAGCTTTTCAAAGGTTTCGATCAGAAATCCTTAAGTAGAAAGCCACTCTGGCCATGGATGCTTCGAGTAAGATCTCAATCGTACGTCGTCTCGCAATCGCGTCGCATTTCATACTTCGATTCCCTCCACCGTAACGTACCCACTGTAGCTTCGGTCTTGCCGTCTTTCTACTACAAGATCACCCACAAGCGATATGACTGCCGAGCTCCAAAGAAACCTCTTAACGAACATGTTCTCCGCTCCGTGAATGTTTTTATTGACCATCTAGTCTCTACATCCCGCATACCAATCGACGCAACCCCGCAGAGATCGCCACAACCGGCGAAATAATAACTGCTCACTACCCCTCACGTTAGGAAGACTCATCTCGTGGTGCAACATGCCGACGAGTGCTTCTGTTCCATCGAACGTTTCGAGGTGTGAAGCACGGCTCTCGGCAGGCACCGCATCGAATTCCTCCGGATACGGTCTACCCTTCGGAATCAATGCTCCTCCTTCGGATCGGGCTAAGGCCTCCTTTACCCGTTGTTCAACCATTTGTTTGACGTCCTTTTCCCAGGTATAGTGCTTCGGGTCGAACCATTTATTTCATCTCGCGATGATGAATGGTCTCTCGCTCGCTTATTTCCTGAGAAGCCGTTTCTGAGATTGAGGTTGGATTTCGAAACGAGGCTATAACCGCCGCCATCTCCTCCATCCTTTTCTCCACGCGGATGATAAGCTCATCCCTCCGTCGGATGGCTCTTCGCGACTCATCCTCGGCGTTCTCCCTCGGTAGGCAAAGGAGCATCGCGCGATGACGCCGAGGCTCTAGTCTCAACCATAAGGATCTCTCGAAATCTTCATCCGTATGATATGACAAATCATGTTCTTCATCATCGATGTTTCGACTTTGTTCTTTTCGACATTTCGGCCGATGTACCGCCCTGAGCTTCTCTAATCTTTCCTCGATCGACTTCCCTTTAACGATCTCGAGATCGACTTGGATCGTATTGTCGACACCTTCCATCGACATTGGTTCCGGCGTGGCCGAACACTAATGATCGGGGCATCGACTCTAGAATCCTTTCGCGGGGAGACGTCCGTTTGATCTCCGTCGAGACACCGGCCTCCGCAGACCTTAGGACTCCGCAACTTCTCCTTCGGAACCAAGGTCCGGAGACTGGAGACGTCTCTTCGAGGGCCTCGGCTCTCTCGGATAAATCGCGGTCCCTAATGCGCGGTCCGGATGCGAGAACTAGGGATCTCTTTGTCATTGTTCATCTTGCGGATCTCCCCTCGTGGTGGCAGCCGTGTTCTCGGACCTGAGCAAAGACCGAATCGGCCGGCAGTATGCTTGGTTTTCGAGAGGCAGCGAGCAATCTTATGAATACTCTTCTCCGAGAGCGGCAAACAATGGGTGAAACCTCGCTTCCTCCAGAGGAGAGGTGCGGTCTCGTACCATCCAATTTCGTCCCGTCGAGGAATTTCGTGACCGAATGGGGCCTTTTAAAGTTTTTGCCTTTTTGGCTTTTAAAATCTTGCGGTTCCTATTTCGCGTTGTGTTCTCGTGAGTTGACCGACTTTGAGCTAGATCCAATCTCGATGACAGACACAATGGGCAAAGGTATCGACCGATTCTTCCTCATTAAAAATGCGTTTTCCTTTCGATCGATGGTGCGACTAGTGCGGTGATCGTGAACCCTGTACTGTGGCAGTGGACAACCCTCTTTCCACGGGGCCGACAGTTTGACGGGATCGAAGCAACGGTCTTAGCAAAAGTCTTCCCGTCCGGACTTCCCGAGTACGGGAACTCTTGCTTGCAACTGAGGTCGACCTGGAGTAGGTCTTTTATCGTCGAGGCAATTGCCTTGAAGAAGACATAAGGCGCCTCGTCGAGAATGACTTCGACCTCGTTGAAGCCGGTTCCAAACTCGATCAACGATCCCTAGCAGCGAGCGACTGGCTCGTCGCAGGCGGTTCCGTCGAACGAGAAGATCAACTTCGGTGACGACATCATCTCTCGTCATTCAAGAACTTTGAAGTCAAGAATGTCCTCGTGCCTCGTAGTTTCAAGTGATGTATTCGAGTTGACACACTTGTCTTATAAACTCGGCATCCCGTGAATTTATTCAATGTGAATTTTGTCTTAAACCTTTTTTGTTTTGTTTGAGTTTAAAGTTGAGGATCATGATAGAGAGTTTCAATTTTAACTCGTTAAGAACAAGTCAAACTCAAAGAGAAACGAAACGTATGACCCGTCCGAGATCGGAGGAGTTTAACATCGTATCGAACTCGCTTTCGATAAACCGCTCCTAACCTACCACACCTATCGTGTGTCCACCCCACTAAACCCTAAGCGATTCTCGAACCACTGCGTTTAATGCGATTAAACGTATTGCTCTGCATCCAAAAGTAGCTGACTATACCCGGCCACAAGAAACGAGCACAAGATGTCAACAAGAACAATGATCGGCCTACGACGGACATACGGACACCGACTGACGTACGAAGACAAAACCTCCCGATCAAAATGAGAGAGTAACCATTCCTCACGAGTCGCTAACTTGTCTCACCATCATTTTTTTCGATTTTGAATTAATATAAAATTTTAACGATTTACTTAATATAAAAAGCGTATATAATTTTGAAAGTAGCTTAAAATAAGCTTATTTTAATTTTAAAAATAGAACCCCATCGATCTCATTCGTCCAAAGAATTGCAGATAATCGCGTCTGACGTCACAAACGATACACTTTCGAAAGAAGAATGTATCTCGCGACTAGCAATCCAATCATACGAACTAAAGGACTCGCGACATCCGTTCGATCTCGCGAACCTTAGCGCGCGATCGATAGCTCCCCTACCTAATGAAAGATTCGTGTAGGTTTATTTTACCCTGCTCAAGCTCCCTATGTAGCAGCTTCCTATAAGCTAATTACATCTCAAACGACTGGCGTCACTCGAGAAACCTCGATAACGACGGTGTTTCGTCTTCAAGCACTCAAGGCGTTAGTGCTCACTAGCAGGACGCTGAAAACGAAGTGGAGCGCTCAAATCGGAATAAGCTTATTTCCATGAGTCCAAAGGAAAGAAACGGCAGGATGTCACGTATCCGAGTGCGAGCCTCCAGCTGACTTCCCAACTATCCCACAAGTGCATGGCGCGTGCTGGGATGACGTTAATTAAACGTTTAATCCCGCCAATTTTATTATTTCGGACTTACACTCGCATAATACCCGATCACGCAATACACGCAGAGATAGGAGGTTTTACGTCGTACCGTACGACAACCTCGAACCTAAAGCGAGTTAGGACTTACGCCGCGCAACATACTACATACGTGTTTCAAATGAGAGCGAGGGGCTTACGCTCGCACGGCAGGCCATACCTCGAAGCCCTACGTGTCGTTATTTAAACCAGGAACGAGATCGTCAAGAACGACGACGACCTCCACTGTGATTTACTCCTCGCTTCTTCATCGTGCCGTCCACGGCTGTACGCTCCAAGTTCCTCGTTGAGTGAAGGATTCCAAGGTTTAAGTGCTTACAATATGGGTATTGTCAGGTTCCGAATGTTTCGCAGTTTATTGTTGTTTTCGCTTAGACGCGAACAAAGCAATCATGCGGCAAATAAAAGCGACTGGAAAGAAAGTCGCAAAGAAAGTTATGACAAACGAAATCGTCAGCATTTAAAACGTAAACGCGTACCCTGACATCCGCTACCGATGCACGACTAAGATTGCGAGCTTCAGTATGATTTCGCAATGCGATTTAAATAAACTCGTCTTAAAAGTAAACGTAGCCGAGAAACCCGGACACGAAAGTCGATAAAATAAAGAAAAACAAGTCGTAGAATCGCGAGCAGAAACTCGTAATCACATACGAAAGATCGGAACCCAGGTATAAGACATCGAGAGAGGCGTGAGGCTCGAGCATGGACCGTGCGCTTCCCGACCTTGATAAGAAATGTCGCCAACCCGACGATCTGCTGAGGTAATCCTTAACCTAATCCAAGTATCAGCCTACTGCACTTGTAAGCTTTATAAGAAAAATTATTCGATTTTCATGCAGTAAGATGTTCTTTTTTTTTTATATATAGCTTTACGAAGTAGCTATTTTTAACAAGAAAAGAGACTTTTTTTTGTTGTCAGAATATTTTGTGAAAATAATAGTAGTCCACACGCTACCACTCTAATCGTGTTGTGACTACTAACGACCTAAGATCGTCTGTAAACGATCTCACTAAGACATGCACGGTATAAGTTACCTGGCCCTTTCCTCCCTTATCAGCGTCCTCGAGGTAGAGATACTATTCTAATTATCCCTCGAATCCCTCGTATCCCTAAGATAAGACACATAAAGCATTATCATCATCGCCTCGCCACCTGTACCTCGACTTATACTGATCCGACGATCCATACGTGCTAAACAAATATCCCCGACCGCTGCGAGGATCCGAGCTGCATTGCTCGAACTCAAATCCCGGCAAGACGGGCTTTATTATTAGCTAGCTCATTTTATGAACTTCACAATCGATTTAATTGACGAAGTGTGAACCGCGCCCTGGCATGCGTTCCCGTGTCTCATGTCTCAACAAGCTGCGAACCAGGGTCGGTGCCTGTGCGTCTACCACTATGCATTGCGCGCATGCGACGCGTTTCTCACCTGCGCGCGATCCCGGAGTCTAATAAGCCTCAAGAACGAAGGACGAGTGAATCTCACCTGCAGTGCGCTCCTAACTCTGTGAAACCCATGCCGAGGACTAGGTGGACGGGCTCTCACCTGCGGCGCGCTCCTAACTCCTGCAGCTCTAGCGCTCGAGGACAGTGATGGCTTCTCACTAGGCAAGTGCCTCCTAACTCTGTGAAGTCTACGCCGAGGACTAGGTGACGGGCTCTCACTTGCAGGTATGCTCCCAACTCTAGGAACCTATGGCCGTGTGGTTAAGTAAGGGGCTTCACATAAGCGCTGTGCACCTAAATCCGAATGATCCTACACTTCGACTCGTGCTCCGAAGTGATTAAGAGTGTTTTACCCTTCCTCAAGCTAAATCAGAAATCCCCCTTTTTGTGACTTAACCATTTTTTTAAAAGAAAATAAAATAAAAGACCAAAAGAGACCGATACACTCCAAAAACTAGTAAGCCAAAAGGGGAAAGATGAGTGAACCGGCCTAAAAAAACGACAAGTTAAAAAGACTCCAAAACGGTGCATAAAATCGACCCAAATCGATCAACGAAAACACCTCAAAGCAGTGACAAAAGGGGTCCTACAACTCCAAGCAATGGCTAGGAACGGCTGACAACGGCCCTAAGGCTTCCTACAAGCACCTCCAAACCACTAGACGGCAAATCTATCTTTTCCTACAGCGTTCCCAAACATAAAACAGCGCTTTCTACCCTTCCAATATCATCCTACAGCTTTCAACGGCTCTAAATAGCAAATCTAAGTTTCTCCCAACTTCCAACAGCCCTCAAGTGATCCAAACAGCAATTTTAAACACTAGACAGCACTTCCAATGCCCTCACAGCACTCACACAGCAATTCCAAATGATCCAAACAACAATTCCAAGCACCCCCCAACTCTCCTACAGCTCTCTACAGCACCGAGCAGCACTTAATTGCTCTAAACAACACTTATTAACACCCCAACAGCAGCAAATAACAATTTAATCCTCCAACAGCAGCTTTTAAGGGTTAGGCAGCAGCTTCAAACAGCTAAACAGCACTTTCTAAGGGCTAGACAGCACTTAACAGCACTTCCAACAGCTAGACAGCGGCTAACAACACTTAACAGCTATCCCAATCCTCAAACAGCAACTAAGTCGCTCCAAACAGCCACCTATAGCACTAGACAGCACTTCCAAACACTAACAGCTCCCCTACAGCCCTCAAATCGTTTCAAAAACGGTGATTCAAATGTCCAAAAACAGTGATTTAAAACGTCCAAAAGCAGTGATTTAAAACGTCCAAAAACAGTGATATGAAATGTCCAAACGCAGTAATTTAAAATGTCAAAAAGCAAGGATCTAAAATGTTCAAAAGCAGTGAATGGAACTCTCTTCCGTTTAAAAAAAACGATTCAGATGTCCAAATCACAATTTATTGCTCGCATATGATCCTACCGATGTACTTAGAAAAATCAGAAGCATAAAATCATTTGATATCGATACCATACACTTCCATTAAAAATCATCATGTGAGCAGCTAAAAATAATAAAGGGCATGCAAACCATTTTCCCTTACATAGAGCATTCATAGAAGAGCAAATATTTCACGAACTATGTACTACAGCTAGGCAAGTAGAATGATGAATGCGGATATGTAGCAAAAATAAATGTGGTCATTACAGAGCAGCCAAAGATTTAAAAATGCAAGATTAGATTCCGTTGCGGGGTACGACTACCTGAGACTTACCTTTCTTCGGCGCAACCAAGAGCTCAGCAAGGCTGGGGAATAGGGCACGGAAGGTATCGCCGGCGTGGAGGAGTTCACTGCAAAGAGGAGAAGAGGGGTCGACCAGGTCTTCGCTGGAGTGGGAGATGGAGTCGTGCGGGGAAGAAGAGCAGACGAGCGACTTCTGGTCGTGAGTGTTCCGGATCGCACGAGCAGTGGCGGGATCGAGCAGTAGGGGCGAAGCAGGTCTCGGAGAGGGAGGCTAACAAGTTGAAGGTGTGCGAGAGAGGGAAGCTCGGGTCGCGGATGGAGAGCGGGATTCCGGTTCGCGAGAGATGAGCGGAAGAGGAAGGCGAGTACCGCGATGCGCAGAGGAGTGAGCGGGGGACTTCGCGTGAAGGAGAGGAGGCGAACCGCGAGCGGCTCGTCGAGCGAGAATAGGCGAGCGAGGAGTCGAGCGAGCGCGGGATTCGGGCGCGGGATCGAGCGAGGAAGTCGTGCGCGAGGAAGGAGAAGCGAGCTAGGGCGAGCGGAGGCGTCGAGCAAGGCGCGGGATTCGAAGCGCGGGATCGAGCGAGGAAGTCGTGCGCGGGAAGGAGAAGCGAAGCTAGGGCGAGCGGAGGCGTCGAGCCAGGCGCGGGATTCGGGCGCGGGATCGAGCGAGGAAGTCGTGCGCGGGAAGGAGAAGCGAGGCTAGGGCGAGCGGCTCGCGTGCGGGAGAAGGCGAGCGAGTGTCGAGTGCGAGGCGAGGTCGGGAGCGGGGGAGGAAGATCGAATCCGAGCGGAAGAAGACGGGGCAAGTGAGATTGAGAGCTTTCGGTCCCCCTCCGCCCGATTTGAATGCGAGGAGAGGTTGTATAGCCGAAGAGACGTTGCGGGAGGCATTGGCGGGAATTAAATGAATTCCATTCGGGGACGATCTTATTAGGAAAATAATAACCCGTAATTAAATATAATTAAGATAGAATTATGTGGTTAAATTTGAAATTCAAATTTTAAAATTTGAAATTCAAATTTTAAAATTTGAAACGACTAGGCTCGTGTTCAGGCTGCGACGAGCTCGAATTGAACCCGAGCTGAGTCCGAACACCGTGCCCCGCTAATTAAAAAAAATGCGCATCAATTTTCGTGCCGTTCGCGCGCGCGTAGAACCATAGCGATATGGGTATCCTTCCAGCTAAATTCGACGTTCCGGACGCATCCGTGTGGTCGCGTTTCGTCATCCGGTGTCGTCCGGACGAGGCCGCTGACAAACGGGTCCGAAGTGTCGAGTTGCGGTGTGCGCGAGTTCGAGTCACGAGGGGTTCACTCAAGGTCGTCTACCCCATGGGAACTCGTTTTCGAGCCTCACTACGTTAGTCTTTAGCTTCGTAACAAAGAGTCGAGTCTTGGGACTACTCATGCGAGGTCTTACAAAATGGATGCGAAGTGGTTTGAATGCTCATGTGAGGTGGGCTCCGCTACTAATCCGCTAGGATGGTCGATAAGGAATTCTAAAGACTAGATCCTAGTGGTTCAGGAGGAATAGCCTAAGACCTCACTAAAATGAGGTCAACAGCAAGCTTAAGTGGTGGAGAGTTTCATACTTTGCCATCTTCAAGATTATTTGTCAAGCTAACCATAGAAAATGAAGTTTATAGAGAAGATCAGAGTGAAAAGAGCAATCCAAGGGACTTTAGAGATTTCATAGCATTCTAGAAAAAAAATAGAAAGAAGAAATATATTCCAAAAAAATCTAGAAGATTCCATATAATTCTATAAATAGTTGAAGGAATCATGTTTCAAGAGAATTTTAGAATATCTAGAAAGTACTATAATCATGTATATATAAAGAATAATGTAGAATTATCTAGAAATTAGTGTATTCTAATGTAATCTAGAAATTTCCTTTAGTCATGTAGAGGGCTATAAATAAAGTCCCTTCCCCTCATTTGCATCCATCCAATAACCATCCAAGGTTTCAGAACATTCAAGTGTTGTAGCCACTCTTTCTTATTGAAGTGTTTCTTTCTCCAAATCTTCTCCCTATTCTTCTACCTAGAGTGCTTTGTGCTTACGAGTCCAAGTGTTGTAAGGGTTAGGCTGATTTATTGTCAAGGAAGAGCGTTAAAACCGCACGGATGACTTGAGATAAGTTAGTCCGTGACAAACCGCACCAAAGCTATCTCCCTAACTAGTTGAGACTATTTTCAAAAGCTCTTGTCAAGAGCAGCCACTTAGGCCAACAAATTTTGATGAAATCATTAAAATCACACAATTTGTCGGAAAAAAATTAGTAACATAAACTATTCAAAACTTTTTTACCCTCTGCAGGCAAAAAAATTGAGTCGTTCACAACATTTGATTACTTGCAGAGAAACACACATTTTGCCATAAAATTGATAGAGTAGCTTCAACAATTCCAACAACACAACAAACTTTTGAGAAAATAATTAAATAATTATAACTACCATAGACCTCCAATTTACAAACTATCAGCACCTTATTTTGCCCTCGTCAAGAAGAATAGTTTCATACCAAATCGTTGCCTATCTTCAACACTCTCTAATGACCATAAACTTAAATCCTACGGGACAAAATAATTTCGTACAATCCAATCATTGGAATTTCGATAATTTGACCTTGATAGACTCATGCCATACAGAGATTCAAATGATAACACATACCCACCAATTAGGGGCACCACCGCCAATTTCAAGGATCCAAAAACCATTTCGAAGAGGCAAGCGTCGGCCATAAAGTAACCTAAGGGTTTGATCGAATCACTTACTAAAATAAGGGAGCAATTCAGATTATCCAATTCAAGGTGCTAATTTGATGTATTTCAATACAAACTGTGTAAACCCCGGCAACTAATCTATAAAAATGCCTAATTTTGAATAAAATTAACATAGAAAATTGAATTCATAAAGGATGTCAGAGCTTTTTTTTAAACCCTTTTGGAAGTTTCAATCAATCTTCTCTGGTGTTCTACCTACTTGTACATCGCTCAGACCTTGTGAACACCGGTATTCTATCCTGGCATGAGAACTACAACACCAAAAGCCATCCCATAATTGGCTTCCAATGTTTGCCGTCACCCATCATTTAATGTTCACCTAGCGAAGGCATCTCTCGAACAGCTTGAGGATGAGGGTTCGACCACACAATGTAATCTTCAGCATTGATTTGGCAATTATCAAGTTTGAGGAACTCCACCAATATATTCGGTTGTTGTAGGCTTATAGCATAAACCTGAAAGGTCTTTATCACAAGCCTTAGGTAAAGGCGACCTAAGTGACTATGGACACCGAATATTTGACTTCTAGCTTTTCTCATTAAACTGTCATGATAATACTTCTTACCGACTTACTAGAATCTTACTTCACCTTCAGGAGAGCAAACAATTTTTTTGGTGGCATGTAGACATTAGTGAAGTGGCCATCACAGTTTTTTTAACTCAATAAAATAAATGATTATACCCAATGGGAGGCTAGAGAATAACCATAGAGGTGATTTGAAAGAAAAAAACATCACGTCTGATATTCAATAATGAAATAGCCGCCTCTAAGTAGGCTACATGATCAGTAAAATCCATCCTTCCCTCACAATTCAAATAAGAAATCTTCAAGTTTGTTAGAGGTTTCTCTTCTATAATATCCCAACAGAATGTGTTTGCTAGCTATGACCCCTTAACTCACTAGTTTAGATGAGTGGTTTCTTTGTTGTTGTTGGGATGGTAAATTTCCTTTGTAGTTGATGTAAAGGTCAATGCTCTAGCGCTTAACAATTGTCAACAATTATGATATCTGAAGAGTCTTCTAGCATTTTTCACCATCAAAATGGCTCTAGGAGCACACTCCAAAACTCATATCATTTTCATGATCCTCTCCTCTAACTTTGCAAGACATATATCAAATCAATCATGAACTTCTAATCCTACGTGTTCACATATACTTTTATGTATTGTTGGTCTAATTTTCGTAGAACTTAATTTTCAGTTCTAGGAGCTAATTCATGCTCACCATGCCTTTTGATATGCTAAATCTAAATTTACTTGTGATAACATCAAGATCCTACTTACAAGATTCCAATGTCTCACGGAATAAAAAAACTAAGGGAAAATCAAAGAGCAAGAACAATTAGAAGAGAAATAAGAAATAGAGAGAGAGAAAGGATGATAAAAATATTTTTTATTACCAACACAAAAAATGCCAAAAGAAAATCCCTCCTATGAAAATTGTCTTTTGACCTATATTTGTAAGTTTCTAGGATCTAAGTAAATAGCTTCACATGAACTCATGATAAAATGACTAGATATTTATACGATAAGATTGTTATAAGCATGTAGGCATAACAATCAAAACACTACAACTGCATTGGCGAGTTGATGAAAGGATTCACCGATTGGCACGGGCACGTGAAGTCGTGAGTCCATAAATGGAATTGTCGACTACCTGATGAAGTCCCGACCACAGCAACATGTAGGTGATTAACTCTTGTAATTGGGGCAAATGGTTTTTAAGATGGGCCAAGGGATGTAAATGATGTAGTAAGAGACCCATGGCAGAAGGTTTTTCAGGTAATTTTTTAACAGCCTTGGTGAGTTTACTGTGGTTCCTAAGAGGATGCTTCTAGATCCCGAACGATTCTCCATCTTTAGTCCTCTCAATTTTGTCAACTCTCTTCAAGCCAAACCAGCTCCAGCTTTAGGCATGTTTGGACACCCAAAATCCAAGAGTTTACTACATGGTACTCGTGTTAATGTCCATGGAGCAAGTTACAATATATAAAGCAAGTGAGATACAAATGAAAGACCATAAGAAACTCAAAAAAGTGACAACGATTCACTGATTTTAGTCCTAACAATAAAAATCATTAACTAACTTCATCTTTCTCCGAAATAATGGAAAATCGAGCGCAAAAAAAAAAAAAATTAAGAAAAAAAACCATATCACCTTGATATAATAGGCCTTCTTTATCTCGGCAGCAGATGCATCAGCTCCCACTCCCAATAAATCATAATACAGGGTGTCCTTCACCATGTTTTTCAGGCGTATCTATTAACCCTGATATCTACATATAAAAGAAAAAACATAAACCGCATATTAACCCCTGTTATCCAATCCAAGAAAAAAATTTCCTTCTTTAAAAACTGAATAATCCCAAACACTTCATGATCCGTATATCAGTCCCCGTCGACCCTAGCATTACCTCAAAATACTTCACCTAAATTTAAACCAAAAAAAAACAAAGAAGATCGCAAAACCGCGAAAATCTACTTATGGAAGGAATCCAAGATCTGCAATGATCTATAACATCTTAATGCGAAGAAAATCGTAAGCAAATCAATCACGGAAACAATAATCCACGGCAAACGCCGCTAAAACCTAAGAAGAGATCTAGATTCAAAAAATCATACATTTCTGGCAAGAGGAGCAAATCTACGACAGTAGCGACTCGAATACCTCGAAATGGAAGCCTTGAAAGCCGAAATCTCGAAAAATTTAGAGCTTCGAGATGAAGGTAATGGCAGTGCTCGACAGTCGACAGTGATGCGTAGGGCCAACGAGAGTTATTACCTGTCATTTGCATATAGACGCTCAATTGGCGCGGTATATTAAGAAATAATAAAGAGGCGTTTTACATAAATACCACCTAATTTTTATGTATTTACACATAAATTCCATTTTTAGATTTATACCCATACACTTTCATATCTTTCTAAAATAACTTCTTCTTTTTAATTATAGGTGGCATATATGTGAAAATTAAAATTTAGGGGGATAGGTGCGGTGTGAAAAAACTGTTTTCTGTGTTTTGAAAACGCATAAACTGTCAAAACGCAGTTTACCCAAACAGGTCAGGTGTGTTTTCAAAATGTTGTCGCACCAAATAAGCTGCCCCAAACAAACTCTTAGGATTTAATTTATAATTGTGATTAAATTATAAAAATACATTAAGAAAACATATTTTGTTTTTGTACATTTTATTGATGTTTAGAGTTTTTTTTTCATTTGTAATATGTTTGCTACAATAATTTTATAATGTAATTTTATTTTTTAATAATGAATTTTAAAATTTAACATTTGTGGCTTAAATTTTTAATGAGTATTTTTGAAAAGTAGAGTGAAAAAGTTTATACAAATATTTAGGGTCTATTTGGACGGCCGAAGCTTATTAAAAAATAGTTATAAAGCTGCTGAAAAATAATCTATGTTCAAAAAACTGTGGTGGTTATTATATATATATATATTTTTTTAAGTTAAACTGTAATTAGAAAACTGCCACCACACCTAGTCAGGTCCAGTGGGAAAACACAAATTTCAGCTGTAGCTTTTTGAAAAGCTATTAAAATGCAGTTTACCCAAATAGTTAAAACTACGGTGCAATGCCATACTGCGGCCCAAATGGACCCTTAGTAGTATAACATTTTAGTTTAGATTTGATTGTAAATTGTTTGACTTCTATTTAAAATTTTGATGAATGATGAACATAATCAATAAAATTTATAAAAGTATTTTTAATTATACATACACACCTTAAATTTAAAATTTACTTTGCTAAACATTGATAATTAGTTCCCAAAAGTGCATTTGATTAAATATCATACATAGGATTTGTGGGTTGTATGCACAATTATGCAATCATACATATAATGAGTTTTTAGTTTCTACAACATCAAATAAAATTGTCCCACATTGTCTCTTAGTATTTTAAGTAGATTAATTGCACTAAATTAAGAAAAAATAATGAAGAAGAAAAAAAAAGTTAGATGCATACCGCCAAATTTCTATGTATTTATATATTTAACAGCTAAATCTTTATTTCTTATATTCATACCAATTAAATCTTTTATATTACATAAAAATATCACTATTGATACGCCATCAACAAATTCTCATCATTCAACATGAATTTCGAAGCATGATACAGATCTCGAAATAATCTTTTGAGCAAAAAAAATATTTAAATCTTAATAAAATGTCATCCTGCGTTTCAAACTGACCAGACAAGCTAAAATGTACAAGAAAATTTGATGTTCTTAATTGGAAAATATGAAGTTTAAACATAATTATCTTGAATTTAAATATTGATTATTTACAAAAAATAACATAAATCATAGTTCATAAATACTTTTTGGTGGTTGCTTGAGCAACATATGGGTGTTTCTATGAGTTGGCTTCACAATTCCTATCTTTTGAATGAGTTATTTTTTTTTATTTTATTTTCTTTGAATTATTTACATTTGAATTTATATACAAATTCATTAAAAAATAATAAGTATGTTTTCTTTTTAAGCTTTATTATGATTAAAAATGGTGGACATATAATCTTTCTATATAAAAAGTTTATCTACAACTCAGGGCCTGTTTGAGGTGGCTGCAGTTTTTAAAAAGATTATTTCTACTTCTTAATATTTCTAGAAAATAGGTAAGATTGAAAAAAAATCCATTTATATTTTCAAGATATATTAAGTTCATGTGCAGTGTAGGCAATAAAATTAATAAGTAATCACGAAGCCTGCGCTGAAGTTGTAACTGGCCTAGTTGACTTGTGAGCCAGCTAGCTCAAACTCGACCCAATAAGTGACTCGTGAGTCGAGCACAATAAACTAACAAGCTAAGCTTAAATCAACCATGATTTGTTAGCTCGCTAGCAAGATTTTTTATAAAAATATTAGTATAAATCACTCGGAATGTCAAAATTTCAGAAATTTATATATAAATTGAATAAATTATTTTATATTTAATATTTTAAATTTGGTGTCAAGATATTTAGCATTTATCTTCAAACTGCCCACTCTACTTATTATTTTATTGGGAAATTAACATACATAACGCACAATTCTTAATGTATTTACATCTCACACCAAATATTATATATATATATATATATATATATATATATCTCTCTCTCTCTCTCTCTCTCTCTCTCTCTCTCTCTCTCTCATATATATATATATATATATATATATATATATATATATATATATATATATATATATATATATATATATATCATGTTGGTGTTTTAAATTTATATATGAAAATGTGTTATGTGTGTAAATGCTTCTATGTTATTATAACACTAATTAGAATTAATATTATTTTCTCTATTTTATATTAAACAAGTCTGCTAGTGAGCCAGCTCACTCATAATTAAACTCGAACTTGATTAATTAATGAAGCTCAAGTTCAAATCGAAGGTGGTTTAAACTCGACCCAACCTATTTACACTTCTAGCCACCACCCTTCCAATGCATTTCTGATCAAAGAAAAATATAGTAAATAAAAAATAAGAAAATATGTTATATTATCCCAACTGAATATCACAACAGTCTTGATGTATTGACTCTCAGAGAGAGCAATAAGCCAACGTCATTGCGTTACACTCAATTCTTTTACACTTACCCCCATATAATAACTATTTTTGTTTGTGTACTAGTGTGGTAATACTTTAACAAAATAATAAAAAGAAGAATGAATAAATGAAATTAAATACATAGATAAATAATAACAAGACCATGCGCCGCGTTTAGCTTAGTTGGTAGAGCATCCGCTTCGGCGGTGTAAGTCCCCTTTGGGTCTAGGGTTCGAATCCCACCTCTGGCGATTGATGCCTTAAAGAGTGGGTACTAGAATAATAGACGCATGATCGCCCCGGCATAGGGTGGGTTGGGGACCTCACACCCCAGCCCATTCTTTTAATATATATATATATATATATATATATATATATATATATATATATATATATATATATATATATATATATATATATAGAAGCAGCCCTTGACAACTGATTGACTACAGGAGATAACGGGAAGAATGCGTGAAACCCCAAAGCTGCAATTCAAAGCAACAAAGGATGTACATAAATAAGCTGAAATTTGAAAGAACTAAGATGATGCATTAATTTGAGATGCAGATATGATTGAAAAACTTGGACGAAAAAATATAATGAATGCATAGAGCACTTATAAGCCGAATCATAAGCAGGGCGTCATAGCAATTAATGGATATGATCCTATGATTTTTTTAAGGCCATCTTGATCATATCTAATAGCATTTATGAGAATTAAGACAGGCAACTGAGTCTGCGTAGCGCATTTTCAGCTCAATGAAGAGTAAAATTTCAAGTTTGTGGATCGAAAAACAAAGGGTAATATGCATCATGGATCATGAGCAACTAAACAACCTTACTGTTAGTCCCCAAAGATTACTGAAAGGAGGATTAGCATACATAACAGTTTAAATATACCTATTTTCATATAAAACACTTGAAATGTTAATATTACAGATATAAGACGTTCAACCATTCAATTAAACTTTTCTACCAGTGGTAAGACTCCGATCTGCCATCATTAAGCTCATTCCCGCCTGTTCTCACCAAATCTACCACTTCCACTTTTTATTAATCAAACACGGCAAGCCTCCATTTTCCTTTAGTCCCGCAAAGCCCGCGAAGCTATTGCCTTACAGGTTTTGTAAAGAACAAGACGTAATTGATCTTTTTGGCTATTAGCACTCAAATGAATACAATTTTTATTTTTTAACATAAAAAAAATGATATGTGTTGACTCCTGAAGAAATTAGAAGGCCTTTTTGTTGAAGATCTGTTCACAGGTTTTTTTATATTTTGTTCTTCTGTTGTTGCTAGATGGTGTATATGACGGTCAAAAAATTCTGCCTTAAAACATTTTATCGTTCTGATTGTGTTACTAAACAGTTATATTTCCTTACTGTTTCAAAGATTAGTTTGATGGCTACTTTAAACTACAGCAAAATTTGATGATTTTAATTTGAATGTTACAATATCTGCAAAGACAAACTCATGCTTTGCAAATGTAGTGCAAAGTTTCTGCTTCGATGAAGATCAGTTCTTCAAAATCAATAAAGTCATATCAGGACTCAAGAACTCCTTGGTTCTTTATCTCAGGTAGTGGTAGATTTGATATTTTAGGTAGTTTTAGGTGGTGTGTACGAAATATAATAGTTTTGGTGTTAAATATGAAAATAGATGTGTTTGGAGAGGTATATAAGTAAAACGCCCCTACTAAAAATGCTACAATGTTACATTGGTTTTTGAAGCCTCCCTCCTAATAACACCGATCAAAAACAACCAAAAGAGTTAAACAAGACCGGTTAGTATTCTACAAGTTCACATTTCCTGAAAATATCATGATTATGAAGGTATTCACCAAAATGGTTATTTGGTTTCTCAGCTCATAAAACTCATAAATCTTCTACATTAAAGCATCGGAAGAGCCCGTTGAAGAGTAGGAGTTTAAGAGAAAAATAAAAGGGGGCAATTGCATTCCAATCACCAAAACTTGCTATTTACGAATCAGTCCTTTCATCCATTTTTTCTTATATTCTCACCCAAATAGAAAACTTTATGGTAAAAACTCAAATCATGTTTTTCATTTTTATCAAATTCTCAATGGTTTGATCGTGGCAAGCGTGAATAGATAGGCTCAAAGTTCAAAAATATCAACTGGGTGGTTAATCTATAAATTTCAATATTTCAGGTGGTCTATATGTAATTATCCCAAAAAAATATATTATATCATTACGCCCATTTTCATGATTTTATACAGAGTGAATAACATTAACTTTGAAAAATATTTTGCAAAGGAAAAGGGATTAACAAAAGGATATGAAAATGGCAGGAAGAGGGGAATGCGAAAATCTGTACAGTGTCTCGGGTTTCATGAAAAAAAAAATAATAATAATAATAAAAGCTATGCTGAACATGAGTAGGTGAGATATGTTATGATGAAGTTATGCAGGGTACTGGAGAGGGGTAACTGTGCGTGTGTGAGTGGAAGGGAAAATTTTAGATGAAATATTGCTAATGAGATAACTGGAAAGAGAGGTATGGGTTAAATCTGGAATTACAAAAAAGATGAAAACAGGTCAAAATTCATATTGCTGAATTAATATCATTCACTTTTCAATAAATACTTTTAAATATAATAATGACAATCATCTTTTTTGAGGAGAAGCTAAGGTGCAAACTACTTTAAACTTATTTTTCAACTTATACGTAAAGCTTCTTAACTTAATATTAACTTCACTAAATTTTCAATTATTTATTTAGGAAGAATTTCCAGAAAAGGAGAAAACCCTTCCAATACGTTGAGTTATGTTGTGGAATTCTTTCCATTCAAGTATATTGGTATTCCTATTGGCTCCAAATCTATTCCAATAACAAGTACTTGCTAGTTGGAAGGGAAGCATAAAATTTCTTTATGGAAGTGAAATGTAGACTCTTATCAACCCTGGAATCATTATTCTTCCACTGTATTATTTCTCCAGTCTCAAAACCATTCATTGATTATCAAGATAGTTGATTCTATAAGTAAAAAATGTTTCTGTTGATGGAAGGATGGTGCGTTCATTGCTTCCAAAATTTCTTCAAACTTTCTTCAAAATATATCATATTTATACCTCGCTAATAAATAATTTAATAGCAATCCACATATAATTTATCTTATCATGTCAACAACCTGTTCCTTTCAACTCACTATCTATTAACAGTTAAACAACACTCTTATTTTCCGCATTACTAACATAACAGAGCTTTATGACCATCCCTAACATTTTTGGATATTTTCCTTTTTCAAATTTAGTTGCTTGGAATCTTTCAATATTCTTGTTTCTCTAGTAACTGTGTTTACTAATTCTTTAGAAGCATAAAGTTGCTAAATTTCAAACGGTAGATCAAATGGTGGTTCTCACACTTATCCCCAATCTATGCAAAATAACCAAAAAGAAATACAATAGCAACAACAAGCCTTTATCCCATTAAGTGGGGTCAACTACATGAATCCTTTTTTCTCCATTGCGTCCTATTGAGTGCCATATTGTCATTTAATTCTCATTAATTAAGATCATTTTTTATACATTATGTCTAAGTCTTTCTAGGTCAATATCTACCTTTTTGAACATAAGTCAAAGTCTAAAGTATCTACTCTCCTAACCGGATCATCATATGGTTGACATTTAATGTGACCAAATCATCTAAGAAGACTTTCTCTAATATTGTCCGCCATTGGAGCAACACCAACACTATCACAGATATATTCATTTCAAATTTTGCCTCTAAGTGTTAAGCCACTCATCCACCCAAGTATTCTTATCTCGGCAACATTTAATTTTGTTTTATGCTTCTCTTTTAAAGGCCAACATTCTGCGCCATAGAGCATTGCAGATCTCACTACCATATTATAAAATTTTCCTTTCAGTCTAAGTGGTACTTGGCTACTCAACAATAAAAAATGACATGGAATTGTAAGTATTAAGTATTACCTCCACATTCTTCAGTTCAAAGTTTTCAGAGTGAGCCAAGCACAAGTTCCCAAAAGTTTCAGAAGGTCCACTTGATCCCCGCAATCTTCCAAGGAGGGCAAAATCATTGATAAAATAGATTTTAAATTCAACATAAAATTATTTGTTTCACTATATGTTCTAACAAGAGTATTGGAACAAAGGAAAAAGCACTTGATACTCACAAATCATCTTCCAAGCATATTGCGAAGCTACCACCACCTCCAAATGCTAAGAATTCATTCAAGCACAAATAGTAGAACCTATTTGCACCTATGAAAAAAAGCACTATAAAATTCAAACTCTAAATAAACTCTAAACATAAACAAATTTATGGACAAGATAGAAACCAATTGAAGAGATAAAATAAACGCTTCATTCAATCGAATCAGTTACAAAAGATCAAATAGATAGTTTTAAACAGCATTACCAGATTTCAAATATGGCATTAGTTTATCAAGGCAATTGAAGTCCATGCAAGAATTTGCAATAATTAAACCACATAAACATGAGGATGTATAATTAAACGCAACTTCGTATGATCTTAAACATGAACATAATATTAGTATTCATCGAGCTTATCAATTCCTTGACTATGGAACTTTTATAACTTCACTTCATCATGGGCAAGAGTAACTTTACTAGTAGTTAAATAAGAAAAGAAATGCATTTCCACTTTTAAAATCTGCATGTTCACAAATTCGGAAGGTCCTCAATTAGAGAAGATGTATGGATCAAGACACCTCTTTATTTTATATATTTTAAATTTTCATCATTTACTCTGAAAACAACAAAATGAAAATATCCAAATAGCATTACAATATATTAGTTCGCCATAGCCGCCTCAATCTTTTTGTAGAAATTAACCTTAACCCAATCAAGATTGAAATAATACGAACAAAATAAACCATCCTAAAGCTGGAAAATAAAATGCAATATCTGTCAACCAATACAACCCTTCTCAACAATAATCACTGATATAATCTCAAAACTAAAATAGTAAATAATTATGGTCCCTTGCTTTGACAAATTAACAAATTAAATCCACTATATAATCAATCAATATAACAAAGAAAAATATTTTTTTAAGTTCTTTAATTTTATGGCATTTCATACTCATCCATTAAATGTTAACGATCAATTAATTTTGTTTTCGCGAATCATTGTTACCATTTCATACTCATTCATTAAATTTTAATGATCCAATACAACCCTTCACAACAATAATTGACAGGGTTTACCATTCAAAGATATTATCAAACTTTAATAACTGATTAGTAAAAAGTTTAGGATTAATTTGACCATCATAGATAGGAACTTAAAATTCAACTTTTTGTACTATATCATCATCAACGAATATTTATACACTGCCCTCATCGAACCCAAGCCCCGGATATGAAAAGTGGAGGGTTGCATAAGGTAGTAGACAATATAAATTTTTTATGACATAAATCATTAAAGTAATTGTGTAGATGTTATGACTTCCCCTAGAAGCGGCGCGCTATATGCTCTGAATACAATGAAAAGTGTGTAGGGGTCTTTAAATCGACACCCGTGTGTGATGTAAATAAATAAGGTTTCTTAAATTATGAACGAATGTGGGCAAAGTAGTTAGTACATTAAACTAATATTAGGATAAGACTTTGGAATAAAGGTACTCAAATAGGTAAATTAATGAAAAAGGTAGTCATATTGAATTTTGTTTTAGTCTATTATTTTATTATTGTTAATACATTATTTAAGAAATAAGATGAGCATATTACTATAACAATGAATTTAATAAGATATAAATTGATTATTTTCTTATGATAAAAAATATTGAGATTATAAAGATTATAACGTCATTCAAAGTGAAAATTTAAGTACTTAATATCGATTATTGATTTTCAATTTTAAAATGAATGGTTGGAAGGTACAAAATACAATAAAATATTATCATAGAATTAGCTGAAGGCAATTAAAAAATACAAATAAAATTATTTTTATGAGCAAACTTCAAGATCTTAAGCTAATGTCACGTTGGATAAAATAAACACTATTGGGCAAGTTGCAAAAGATATACTAGGAGAATTAAAAGCGAACTCTTTTAAATAAAAATAATTAGTCCAAGAAAAGACAATATAAAAATTTTCTTAAAAAAACTATTTAAAATGTAAGAACTTGGAGAAATGGGGAAAATATATGGTGGTCGGTAAGGAGTCTAAGAAAATAATTTATCATGCTAAGAATTTTGCTTTTAGTGGTCTTTATAATAGAAAAAATACCAAAAAGAGTGAAAGATATATATATATATATAATAGTCAAAAAAGGAGAAAAATAAATAAAATGTATTAAGGATCAAAAAATATTTTTTAAGATGAGGATATTCAACAAAGGTGGGTAAGATATTTTGATAAACTATTTAATGAAAATTTGAAAATATGACCGACTTTAATGATCTTAATATAGTTAATAATAACAAGATATTTTATTTTTATCGTCGCATTAGTAAAATAGAATTTGATGAGGATTAAAAGAAAATGAAGAGTGAAAAATCAGTAGTATTTGATGATATCTCAATAGAACTGTGAAACGATTAGGGGTTTTAGAAATTTCTTAGGTTACTAAACTTATTAATATTATTTTAAAGAGTGTAGAAATACTATTTTTGATGTTATTTTTAAGAATAAAAAGGATGCACATGAGTGTGCAAATTATAAAGGAATTAATTTCATGAGTCATACAATAAAATTATGTGAAAGGGTAATTAAACAAAGGTTAAGACATGATAAAAGGATTTCTCAAAATCAGTTTGAATTTATACCGAGCAAGTCTACTACGGAAGTTATACCTTTATTAAGAGATTTGATAGAGAAGTGCAGAGACAGTAAGAAGGATCTACATATGATTTTTGTTGATTTATAAAAAAACTTATGATAAGGTTCTAGGAGTACTTTGGGGAGTTCTAAAAAGAAAATTGTTGATATGTCTTATACTCAAGTCATTAAAGATATGTATACTAAAGTTGTTACTTGTGTTCAAATAGAAGAAGGATAGACCAAGTATTCCTACTTCAATTGAATAACATCAGAGATCGGTTTGAAGCTCATTTACTTTTGCTTTAGTTATGAATGTTCTTAATAGACATTTACAGAATAGTGTACATTGACGTTTGCTTTTTGATGTTGATATCTTTCTTGTGTATAAGATTAGAGAAAGAATTCAAGGAAAAACTTGAATTTTAGAAGTCAATTTTAGAGTCTGAAAACTTTCTTTTGAGTAGATCTAAAACTTAATATAGGGAATGTAATTTTAGTAGATCTAGTGACGAGGTTGTAACAATGGGAGATCAAGTCGTTAAAAGAGGTAAAATTTTTAGATATCTAGGGTCTATTGTTCATAGTGATGGTGATATAGATGGGGATTTTATTAGTAGAATTCAAGTTGGATGGTTGAAGTGTAGAAATGCATCAAGCATATAGTGTGATAGAAAAGTACCGCTTAGACTTAAAGGAACATTTTATAAGATGGTGGTGAGACCTACAATCCTTTATGGTGCAGAATGTTGACCTCTAAAAGAGAAGCACATAACTAAGTTAAGTGTTATTGAGATGAGAATGCATAGGTGAATAAGTGGCTTTACACTTGAGGACAAAATGCGAAAAAAATATATCAGTGAAAGAGTTGATGTAGCTCCAGTGGAAAACAAGATTTGAGAGATTCGTCTTAGATGGTTTGGTCACATTAAACGTCAACTATCTGATGATCTTGTTAGGAGAGTAGATGTTTTAGATTGGACTTATGTTAAGAAATGTAGAGGTTGACCTAAAAAGTCTTGGGCATGTTGTATAAAAAATGATCTTAATCTATCAAAATTAAATGAAAATGTGAGACTCAATACGACACAATGGAGAAAAAAGATTCATGTGGTTGACCCCACTTAGTGGGATAAAGGTTTTGTTGTAGTTGTTGTTGCGGACTAGAAGATCTAGAATTACTTTCAGGAAAGGAACACGATAATGTTTAACAATTTCATAAGTTTCATAATAAAAGTCTTTAATTTGTATTTATGAAAGCGAAAAAAACATACATTTAAGATTTTTAAAGGATGTCCTAATCTATAATGATGGGTCCAAATGTCGGAAGTATGAGAGGTAAAAGTAGTATTATAGTTGATATCAACCTTTAAGAAAATATAACCCATCCTTTTCTCTTGATTGCCCAATCATCTTCCTTGTAGTGAGATTCAATAAATCAAAATAATCAGTAAAAAATATGATTTTACAGTTGTTATCTTTGATAAATTTGTGAATAGATAAGAGATTAACCGCTAAGTATGGGATATGTAATACCTTACTGAGGGTTAAATTGGAAGAAATTAAGATGTTCCCCTGTCGTGCAACAGTTTTTGAAGATTCAAAGACATATCCCTTCATTTTTTTATTACTATGATAAAGTTTATAAGTTTGAAATATACTGGTCAAATTTGTCATGTGGTCGATGGCCTCTGAATCTAGAATCCATGAAAGGGAATAACTATTAGAGACACTAAGAGCATAAAAATTAGAAATCACACCTTTCTGAGCAAGAGAACAAGATCCTATAATTTTTCTAAAGAACTGAGGAAATACCTTAATTTGTCAATTTTTCTAAATTGAATACTTCTAACTCCACTAAATAGGTCTGCCTTATTTATTTCCACATTTACTTCCTCCGGGGTTTTAGGATTTTCCATAAAGTTTCCAAAATTTCCCTTAGTAAGTCATTTCCTTCTATAGCAGTTGCACCAGATATTTTCTTTGAGAGGAGGATGTTGTCCTCCTTTTGAAGAATATTTTGTGATGGAAAATCCATTTAGGATTCAAAAGTTATCATGACAGATATCTCGAGGGGTGGAATATTGATCACCACCATCCTTCCCTCTTCTGCTCGAACAAGAGAGAATATTGCAATAAAAATATTTTTTTCTTTCCTTTATTGGACCGGGTTAGCTCAGTATATTAGCCTAAACTGGACTCCACGCAGCCTCACAACTCTTAAATCCAGAATATTAAATTTAGGGAATCATGAGAGAAAGAGGGAGAGAGCACGAGCAAAGGGCGGATGCAGTCGAGAGGACGAGGAAACCTGAACAGTGCCACAAAACCCATGACCCAGTAACTTCCTCATCGGGGAGAAGTCGAGCAGATCAACAACTTAATGTATGATCAAAAAGGCAAATCTTGGGAGTGAATTTTGCGATAGCAGAAGAGATCGATCAAGCATGATGGAGGAGGAAAATTTCAATCCTTGTTACTAGGACTTAGAAGAAGAAGAAGAAGATGAGTACTCATTGTTTTGCAAGAAATATTGGGACTTCACATGAATTATTTCCATCTCCCTCTTTGTCTGTGTAAGGCAAAAAAAAAAAAAAATCCATAAGCTCATCTTTCTTAATTTTGTGGAAATATTAGGGTTGTTTTCAAGTAAAGGTAATTATGTTGGGTAAGAAAATATTTATTCATGTAATGCTTGAAATTCCTAAGAGTACTCTATATTTATTTGAAAAATAATAGTATAGGAATTAAATTTTATTTCCAACTTCAATACGAGATTGATAAGAGTTTGGTCTTCCATGGATTATATTTAAGTTTTGAATCATCATAAGCTTAAGATTAATCATTAGATATTTTGACTGCGACCATAGATAGTTTTTTTTTTCCCTTCTTTTGTGGAGAATGGGTACGTATAGTAGAGTATACATTGAGATTTAGATAGTTTAATTCATAGCCATTTAATCGTATAATAATAATAATGTATAAATATAAATGTATATAATATATATTAATAATTGAAAAAATCTAGTAAAAGATAAATCTTATGATGGGTGATACAGATTTCATTAACCCATATAAAAATTATATATATTTTTGTATATATTGAAATCAACGAATCGTGATGTTTTAAGATCAATTATTAAAGAGTAAATTAAAGGAAGTCATGAATATCATTTATTACAACATTTTATTCAATTGATCATTGGAGGCTTAGTAATTTGATGTATAATGCCTTGAGTGGGTAATTTATTTAGATTATTTTGTGTGTAGGATTTATGGAGAACTGCACCTCAGAGCAAGAAGATTTGCGTATAGGGGCATATTCCTTATTACTTTTTGGTTTGTTTTATTAGATATGATTGGATGTAAAATGTGCTTAGTTAGCCAATGTATTTCACATTTTCACGTTGATGTGGTGGTTGGCTTTATCTTGATTTATTGTCGAATAAATTGTATACAGTCAATTTGTCAGAGTAGTTATGATATTTAACTTCGCATTACTCTTTTGAATGCGGATCCTTTTTATTCTTATTAATTTATATGTGTGCATAACAATGGCTTATTGTTCTTGATATGTTTGGCATGCAATGCATGAAATGTGCATAATTAATTTGGATGTTGGCTAGCCAGACCGACAGATCCACAAAGCAACGACTCTGTAGGAAATTATTGGATTTCCTTGGGATTGGTGCCTACCTTTCCCGATTTTAGAGTACCGTAGTAAACTGATTTTAAGTAAGCATATATATACATATAAAGAGATCAATGCATGCTCAAAGAGCCATCTATATAATATATATATAAGAAACAGTTGAGTGGGTATTTGGCATGTGGATCCAATGATCATTTGTTTTTATATATATTTATATTTCTGTTATTATTTGCTGAGCACCATTAGATAAATCTTAATTATAAAAACTTTAATTTACATATTGTTTGAAATTGTTATGACATGACATAATCTATTCTTGTCCCCTTCTTTCCTTATACTGTACTCTGCACCTTGTCATTTGTATTTTGCTCAGTAAGATTTCACCTATTGAGTGTGTTTCTAACAAATACACACGTTAAAATTTATGAATTTCAAGTTGCGTGTGATGCATCGATTAGAAGAGCTTTGTATACTTATGCTTCAAGTGTACTATTGAAGGCGGTGAAGGTTAAAAACTATTTATTTGATTCAATATTATAATCATAGTTTATTTTTTTTTATTTTAATAGATAGATTATTATGAAAATTTTGGATTAAGACAGTCTGATAATTTATTTGGTGATCCAATGTTATTAACATCACATGTTTATTGATTGGAACTATTTCTTAATCTTCGACTCACACACTCCTGCTAAATCTTGTGAACAACTTCTAAGGCCTGGTGGGTAGGGTGTGACAGAGTGGTATCAGAGCCTAAGTTGATCTTTTAGGCTTGGTCATAATTGTGATCAATTGTAAGTAGAATTTTACATTTAAAAATATTAGTTTTATGATTATGGTGTAGAGACCATCAAATGCGAAAATGGAGAATGTAAAGTTACATAGTGATAATTTTAAATTTGAGATGCTCTATTGAGCTTGGATATTCTTATGAATAATGGATTTGGTGTGAAAATTTGTGTAGTTAAATAATTTTGGAAGATCTACATTAGAATTTTCATGATGTAATAATATTCCTGGATCACATATATAATCATAAGATATGATTCTAGTATATATATAAGTTTGAAGTATTTTGGGATTCATTTGGAAGACTTTATGACTGTTAGAAATGAAAGAATGAGAGAATTGACAGAACTATTTGAACTATCCTTAAGGCATTAAATAGGTTAGATTTCTTTATGGTTCCTGATTTCAAAAGATATGTATTACTTGATGTTTACATGTGATAAGATTGTAGACAGCTGTCTCTACTTAAATAATAGGAATATGTTTCTTTTTTGGAAGTGCAATCATGCCATTGTTTGTTATTGCATAGCATTAATGAGCGATACTAATTGGAGAATTATTTTATTTAGGAGTATAGAGACATTTTAAATTATTATAAATGAGCCCATGTTAAATAATTATATTACTATTTATTCATTTGCTCAATGAAATAAAAAAAGTCATATAAAATAACATTGTTGGTAATATTTATCATTAGACCATCTTTATTTAATAGGAATGATGACATGAGCAATATGTGTACTTTCGTTGATTTGATTATGGCCAAATATGATATTTATGCGCTCTTTTCATTTGGTGCCGTTCTAGGTATAAGCTAAAAAATTGATGGATGTATTATACTAAATCATGCTACATGAGGTATTGTTGTAGTAATGGCTTATAGTATGTTGGTCAATGTCTTCTAAATGTCTGCCTATTAAATTAATAATTACACTCATATGTTAAACTTGATTATAAATGACTGTAATGGTTGATTGCACTTTTGATATTATTGTGATAATATAAAAGATTTTGTAATTATTATTGTTATTGTCTGGTTAGGCTTAAAATGGGAGTATTAGGATGCGATTATTTTCCTTGCTGTATATTCCTTGATAGCTATGGGCTGCTAGTGTTATTTATCGTAATTGAATCAAGATCAAGTGCAATCTAATTATGATGCATTTGAGATTTTCATGTGATTCCTTCACACAATGTGACTTAATATTTTTTTTGTATTGTGATGCTTTGTGTGTGTACCAGGTAGTAGTAGAGATGTGTGTATTGATGCTCTTATGTTTGTCTTGTTTGCTAAATGGCTTTATGCTTTTATTATGTGATCTTGATGTTACATATGATCGGTTGCTAATAGATTGTTCCTTATATAATTTGACAATTAATTGTTTGTTTGAACGTATGAGGGTTGTATACAACCTCACTACCCTAGAAAATAATATATGGAAATAACTGTGCAAAGTGTGGATCTAACTTCTGTAAGTCTCACTTCATGATTGAAAGGTGATGACTCTCGTTTTGTTCTTAATATATACTTCTAATGTAGTGTTTGAAATATGAAGTTGATGTGTGGTGAAATTTGAATTTTAATTGGTTGCTCTTCTGGATTATGTAAATAGAGTAATGTTTAAACTTATGCCTGTATCTTAGTGTTGAGATTTTGGTGAAGCGTGCTCCGTAGAACTTAGGCTTATGCATAAGATTCATGTGATTGTTTTGAATTTCGAGGATGACATTTTTTTAAGATGGAGAGAATGTAATAACCCGAAACATATATTTTTTCTTTCCTTTATTGGACCGGGTCGGTTCAGTATATTAGCCTAAAACCGGACACCAAATCGCCTCAAAACTCTTTAAAGCTTGAATTTAGGGCATCGTGAGAAAGAGAGTGGGAGAGAGTGCGAGCAAAGGGCAGCTGCAGTCGAGAAGACGAGGAGACCCAAGGAGTGCCACGAAACCCATGATCTGATGACTTTCTCGGCGGGGAGGAGTCAAGCAGATCAACGACTTAATCTAGGATCAAGAAGACAAATCTTGGTAGTGATGTTTGCCATAGCAGAAGAGATAAGTTAAGCATGATGGAGGAGGAAGATTTCAATCCTTGTTACTAGGACATAAAAGCAGAAGAAGATGAGTACTCATTGTTTCGCAAGGAAGAATATGACTTCACATGTATTATTTCCATCTCCCTCTGTTTGTGTAAGGCAGAAAGAAAAAACTCATAAGCTCAACTCTCTTAATTTTGTGGAAACATTGGGATTGTTTTCAAGTAAAGGTAACTATGTTGGGTAAGAAAATATTTATTCATGCAATTCTTGAAATTCCCAAAAATACTCTATATTGATTTGAAAAATAATAGTATAGGAATTGAATTTTCTTTCCTACTTGAAAACGAAATTGATAAGAATTTGATCTTCTGTGGGTTATATTTAAATATCGAATCATCATGAGCTTGAGATTAATCATTAGATAATTTTGACTACGACTATAGATAGTTTTTTTTTTTTTAATTTTTATTTTTTTTTTGCGGAGAATGGGTACTTATAGTAGAGCATACAGTGAGATTTAGATAGTTTAATTCATAGTCATCTAATCGTATAATAATAATAATAATAATAATAATAATAATGTATAAATATAAATATATAGAATTTATATTAATAATTAAATAAATCTTGGAAAAGATAAATCTTATGATGGATGGTAAAGATTTCACTAACTCACACGAAAATTATATATTTTTTTTTTGTACATATTGAAATCAATCAATCGTGATGTTTTAAGATCAATTATTAAAGAATAAATTAGAGGAAATCATGAATATCATTTATTAAAAAATTTTATTCAGTTGTTCATTGGAGGCTTAGTAATTTGGTGTATAATACCTTGAGTGGGTAATTTATTTAGACTCTTTTGTGTATAGGATTTATGGAGAACTGTGCCTCGGAGCTAAAAGATCTGTGTTGTTATTAGAATGCTTGGCTGCTTCTAATTTGTAGGTAGGTGATTTCCTACTAAGTAAGAGATAAGCGTACCTTATTACTTTTTGGTTAGTTTTATTATTTATGATTGCATGTGAAATGTATTTATTTAGCTAATGTATTTCAGATTTTCATGTTGTGACATGATGATTGGTTTTACCTTGATTTATTGCTGAACAAATTTTATACATTCAATTTGTCAAAGTAGTTATGATATTTAAGTTCGCATTACTCCTATTGAATGCAGATCCTTTTTATTCTTATTAATTTAGGTTATATATATGCATAACAATGACTTATTGCTGATGATATTCCTGAATATGTTTGGTAAGCAATTCATAAAATGTGCATAATTACTATATATATATATATATATATATATATATATTCCAAAGCACTAGGGCCTGATTTATTGAAATAAAGCGGATAGGGCCCAAAGATGAAGTCTTACCACTACAACACAAAACAAACAATGATACAAAAGACATAAAGAAAAAAATGCAAATAACAATGTCTAAGAACGGTATCGCCAAGGCAGTACTCTCATTCTGGTTCTTGGCGTTCCAGAAAGTAATCTCTTAAGTGATAATCCATTGTCAGGAGTAACCGATGTATCATCAATTAAGTCTCCAAGTATAACCCCCAGGCTTCTCCTTCTGCGAGAAGTGTAAACTTGTCAATTTTCTTATTTTTCTTCTTCTGGTTCTTCTTCTTCTGAGGACTGATCCTTCTGATTTATGGAAGGAAAGATAGGTGCAGCAATGGGTATAACTTGGGGGTTTCTTCTCTTTCGACTGAATTTTTGGATATACCGGTTGGACTCCACAGCTTTAGTAGCCACTAGAACATCACGAGGAGAAACGGGAGGAGCCTCCTTTTCCACCTCCGAGGTTCTAGGCACAAGAGTAGTGTCAATTCGATCCACCTCTCCAGCAGGTGAATCCAAAAATAGTGAAGGAGTAACAATAGGAACTAGTTCATTAACCTGACTAAGACCAACTTCAGAAAAATCATGCTCTTCAAGGGGTACGGATGGGGGGGCAGTGTCAGCCAAACCTTTGGCTTTCTGACCCACAGAAGTCCCAACATTTCCTTTAGATCTCTTAGTTGGGGGATAAAGCCTATAGCACATATCCCTGTTGTGCCCAAACATTCTGTAGTGAGGACAGTAATAAGCCTTATATAGATAGGAATGTATGTCTGTATTAAATCTTTTAGGATGTTGGCTAGCCGGACCGACAGGTGAGTAATGACTACAAGAAATCATTGGATTTCCCTACCTTTCTCGATTTTAAGGTATCATAGTAAACCAACCATAAATAAACATATAGATAGTTATAGATATATATATGAAGTTTATATAAACAAATGATCATTGGATCCACGTGCTAAAATACCCACTTAGCTGTTTCTTATATATATATATTCTATAGATGGTTCTTTGAGCATGCATTGATCTTTTTATATATATACATTCCCTTTCCGTTATTATTTGTTGAGCAGCACTAGATAAATCTCAATTAGAAAAATCTTATTTTACATATTGTTTGAAATTGTTATGATATAACAAATAATTTACTCTTGTCCCCTTCTTTGCTCATATTGTGCTATGCAACTTGTTGTTTATATTTTGCATAATAGGATTTCACCTACTGAGTTTTTTTCTGACAAACTCACACCTATGAAATTCAGGTTGTGTGTGATGCATCGGGTAGAAGAGCTTTATATACTCATGCTTCAAGTGAAAATAATTGAGACGAATAAAGTAAAAAAAAAAATATTTGATTCAATATTATAATCATAGCTTTTTTTTATGTTAATAGATAGATTATTATGTAAATTTTGGATTTAGACGCTCTGATAAATTATTTGGTGGTCAAATGCTATTAAAATCACATGTATATTAATTGGAGCTATTTCTTAATCTTCAACTCACACACTCCTGCTAGGTTTTGTGAATCTCTTCTAGGCCTGACGTCACAGAAGGGAGGGTTTCTCTACTTAAGACTTGAATTTGAATTTGCTTAAACTCATTGTTGAGTCCAGCTGAAAACTCATAGATCCTCTCTCGCTCAACGAAATTCATAAGGATCGCTGCATCCTCACAACAGCACAACTTGAGAAATTGATAGTATTGTAACTCTAACCAGTAAACCTTCACTGTGTTAAATTATTCAACGAATAAAGTCTATCTTATTTGATAGTGGCAAGCTATGTTTTAATTTCATAGATGAGTGCAGCATCTTTCACTTTTTATTAGGTTTGTTAAACCACATCTCAAACCTCTTTTGAAGAGGAGAGAAACATAAAAAATCAACTGATCTTCAGTAGCGTGATTTTTTCACAACCATGTTATGATCATGGAATCAGTTTCTTCCCAAAGTAAAAATTTTGGGACTTTGGTCGCTGAAGATAAATTGATAAAATGTAGGATATTTTCATTTCCCTTTAGAAATGACTTCAAAATTTAGGATTTAAAATATTTTTTTCCTATTCAAGTGATAAAATGCTTGAAATACCGAGAGTTCTCCAATGGTATAATTTTCACGTTTAATCATGGTTGATTTATTTGAAGGGAATTCAAAAACCCAGACATTGTGAAAAGAAAGACAATTCGAAAAGAGGGACAAAGTTGGAATTGAAAACCCTAACCATAAAGAATAAGAATAAAGATTGGAAGGAAAAACCCTAACATTAGAAAATAAAAATAAAAGTTGAAATGCACACCCGAACCTATTTTTGGTACCATATAGAAAATAAGTAATGAGAAACTCTAAAGAATTTTCACACTTCTTTGTAGAAAAGGGAATGTATATATATACAACTCCCAGAAATATTATAAAATAGAAATAATTTTAAAAAGGAAGGAAAATAATTAAGGCCAATAAACCTGTAGGAAAGCATGCAGATTACAATTCAAGGGTCATAGAGAGACAAATTTAACGGTACAGAATATTGATCTGTGTGCTTTGATCTAATGGTACAGAGCATCGATCTGTGTGCCCTAAATTCTTTGCTATCACTGGAGTGGACATTCAACACTTAACTACTATAAAAAAGTAAACAAAATAGTTCCAAGATGTGGTTGTTGGTGTTAATCTAAGTAGTAATGATGATTTATTTAAGTATGAGGGTATAAAGGCTCGACAAAAGTAGTAGCGTTGATGCAGCTAAAATACATGCAAATAGAGTTCAAACCGTATTGGAAAGGTGAGTAGTTGCAGTACGGATTAACTGGTTAACAAAGCATTAACAACAGTGAGTCACATTGAGGCCACTAAAAGAAAGAAATTAAACTTTGAAATCTTCTCACCTTAGAAAAATTGTGAAAGAACTCTCAACTTTCTCTTGGTACTCTTTTAAATTAAGATGCAATTATAATTTCGCTTTCAGACATTGTACATATTAACCATAACAAATTTACATTTGGCAAAACAATATCTTCACTATTCACGTGTACTTTAACCTGATATACATAACATTTTAAAGGAAATATTGAACTTATTATTTGAATGCTTACCAGTTGCTCTGAAGAGCCTTGGTTCGCCATATATTGTTGTGAACACAAATGTTTGATTTGTACCCTATCAACACAATATCTTCGGTCAATGATTCACCAACTAATTAGCTACAACAGTCAAAAGAAACAGGGTTAAAAATTTTATCGGTGTGGACAAAGCTGAAAACCATATACTTGGTATTTTCGTTGGATTGTAGGCTTTAAAGGACTATCCAACAAGCCACCAAATACAGCACCTTGCATGTCTCCAACAACCTAGCATACAAAGTTATCTCAAAAAATAAGATATGTTAAAAATATATATAATTAAAACATAAAGAATAAAATTTCAAGTGGAAGAAAAAGATTTCATCAAAACACACAGAAAGTTCTGATTTCTATTTTCTTACTAAGACGTACTAGTAAACATGGACCTGTAACACTGGAACTCCTACGAATTAACGTTCGCAGCGATATCCCATGCTTCATAGAACTGCCCTTCATTACACCAGAAAAGCAGCAAATCAGAAGCAAAAGATATTTTAACTATATGCAATTAAAGTAAGACAGATATATACCTATACAACAATACCCATTGACACCCTTTCACAATGTTAGGGAGGCATGAATGAAGGAAATCAAACAAATCAGCAGTTACAAATGTTGATTTCTCCGTAAGATGGGGAATCAACACCGAAGAGGCTTTTGAGGTAGACAACTCTTCAGTTGTCTCTGTAGCCTTAGCACTCCTTTTTGAAACGTCAATGACATTTGCTTTAGAAACAGAAGATGTGCAATTACTATCAGGTTCTTCAACCTTTGAATATTCCACAGGTACATCTTTGGAAGCAAAACTTTTAGATTTCCAATTTCTAGAATGTGATCGAGATGGAGACAATAGATGACCCTGAATGCCAGATGATATTTTTTGCCCAACAGCAGAGCATGTAGTAGGAAGCAGGGATAAAATTGAAGAAGTGGATCTCTTCTGGGAAGAAATTTCATCCTTAATGACGGGCAACGCCTGCATGTCAAAATATGCAATAGTAAAAAAATAAAATAAAAAAAACTAGTTACACAATCAAAGAAAAATTTTATCAGGGTTAGGAATCTGCAGCGCGATATGTCTTTCTATAGTCAATAGGAAATTCACAAAAATAGAAACAGTAAAAAAATGCTGCCAAGATTGGATAATCGCAGTAAGAAAATTCTGATCTCACGAAATCATCACAGATATCATATAGATGAAAAATAAAACAGACAACTTGAACAATCCAACAATTATTTAACCTCAAAAGATAAAATTAAGCTGCATGCCCACAAGAATTTCTTTAAGTAATTCTTAGTAGATTATTACTAGATTATATTCAAGAAGTGAAAATATTCAGTTCAAGTTGGATAAAACTTGAATTACATTACACGATGCTCCTACCTTCCATTTAAATTAAGTTGTTGCAGCAGATAAGGCATATCAATTCCAACAAGTACAGCTATAGATAAAACTCAATCTCAAACTAACTATAACATTAGGCTGGAGCAGTAGAACCAACTATAAATGTGTCGAATTGAAAACCTAAAATGTGCTTACATCACAGCCAAATTTGCTTTCACCTCAAGCAACTCGATTTTAAAAATCAGGGATAAAGGTGGAAATAACTTTAATTGTGTCCCAATTGACTTGAGTGATAACAACTTATACAACCTCAAAAGACACATTACCCATATGCAAGCTGAAGTGGCACTTTCCCTTCTTGGAGATGTGTTGACCTCACTTTTGTTGAGGTTTAGTTTTTCTCCTAGGATTTAGGGTTCTAGCTTTAGGAGCTTCCCCGACGATCTTAGATCCTAGCAGTGGACCCACCTCGTTTTAGAACGCTCGAAACCACTTCGTCACTCTTTTGGAATCCCGGACGAAATTCCTGACCTCTAGCTCACAAGCGAGTAGGTTGGAATTGGCGTTAGGACTCAAATCGAGTTCCTATGGGACCACCGGACCTCAGGATAGACTCGTGCACATTTTCTGCACCACCGAGCACAAATTCCTCGAGCCACGGCCTCGACGTCTTCAAATTCTCCGCAACGGATCAAGATCAGGGTCAGAATGCCAGAACGAGCGCTATCGAGGTCAGAATTTCGACGAGACTGAATTTGACGCACTTTCGACTCGACCGACGACGACGTTGTCCGAACGACCTCGGATCGCGAAACGGACTGCGCCGATGCATCCGGGACGTCGAATTTGCTAGGAAAAGACGTATAACTTGCTATGTTTTCGAGCGCGGGTTCGCGACGCGAAATTTGCCATTATTTTATTAAAATATATTTTATTTTCTTTTAAAAATCCTATTAAAACCCTAAATCCTATTTCCCTCACTCGTGCCTCACACATGAGGCCTCGCCTCTCTTTCTCGATCCCGAGCCGGGTGCCATCTTCTTCGGCAAAGCCCTCGCCTGGCTCCTCTCGCGCGGTTTCGACCCACGGTCCCCGCTTGTCCTCGCCATTTCCCCGGCCCTCTCGCCCGTGCGCGGCGCTCTCGGCCTTCCCCGCCGCCACTCTCGCCCCACGTCGCCCCTTTTCAGCGATTTTGTCGCCACCTCCTTCCGTCCCTCTTCTACTCTTGTCGTTGGCTCCCAGGTAGGTGTGGCTTCTTCTTCTTGAGGCCGGCTATATAAGCCTCATTTTGGGAAGGGTCTAGGGTTGGCTGTTTTTGTTGGTTGTTAGTGAGTTTGTTGGCTATTTTAGGGTGCTGCCATTGTCTTTCTCTCCCTCTCTTCACTCTTCTTCTTCCCTGCTGCTCACGGTTCTTCCTGAGTTTGTGTTTGAGTGAGGTAGGGGTGCTGTTGGCTTTGCTCCCTGAAGTTCCTGGGACTTGGCTGCTCGGTTGGTTGGCCTAGTTTGCGCCGTTCGGTCCCTGCTGTTGGATTGTGGTGTTGATTTGCTTAAGCTTTCACTGAGGTATGAGCTCCTCTAGCCCTAGCTTTTACATTTAAGGCTATCTACACACTGTTTTTCTTAGTTGGATGTGGTTTCATGGTTAAAGTGGCATGCCATGGCTCCTCTCTTTCATTTACTCATGATTAGTTTGATGTGGAGCATGGAATGGTGTATTTAGTTTTATATGCATGTGGAGCTTGCTTCTTGCTCCTTCTGCTTCTTCTTTATTAAAAAAAGGCATGTTATGAAAGAGCTTAAATTGATTTAGGGAGGAGCCTTACGCTTACTTGCATTTGAAATACATTGAAGCTCTATGTTGGGATATGTTGGATATATGGAAATGCTTATTTAGGCTTCATGTTTAACTGAAATTTCAAGCCTTATCTTGGCTTGTTATGATCTTGGTTGAAAGTAAATTTTATTTCATTTAAAAAAAAAAAGGAGCTTTGGGAGCTGTTTTTGTTAGCTTTGTTTTCCCGGTTTTGACCCCTGTTGTTTTCTCGATTTTCCCTATTTTGAGCCTTGTTTTTCTCTCAGTTTTGAGGCTGTTTTAAGCCTCATTGCACATGAGGAGCTCGGTTTTGTGTTTTGCTGCCTAGCAGCTAGCCCCATCGCACTTGAAAAGAGGGGGGGGGGGGGAGGTCGTTTCTTTTTGGTATTCCTGCTGCACCTACATACCGCCTCTTTCATGGCATTTGGATTTGGATTTGGGGAGAGATCTTTCCCCTCTTTTTGTTGTTCCTGTTTTACTGATTCCTGTCCCTTTTGACACTTGACTTGGGGCCTTAGTGTTGCTTTGTTTTGTTGCTGCTCGATGCCTTGCTCCTACAGCTTGTAGTGGGCCTCGGTTTTGGTTCCTGCTGTTGCTGCAACCTCCCCTGGTGCAACCTTGGTTTGGGCTCGGTTAAGGTCTATACGGGGCCCGGTTTTGTGCTTTGTGTAAGCTATGGGAGGGGCTGAATGGCTTGGTCACCTAGTGAATTTGATCTTATATATTTGTGGTGAGCTGGAATTGATTTAATGAAATTTGGAAGAGCTTCCTAGCTTACTTGTGGGGAATAAATCGAGCACGATATTTGAAATACTTCTTGGAGGTTTTATTTGGTGAAATTGATGCTAGTTTGGTGGCTTATGGCTTGTCCATTCTCTTTCTTATGTATTAAAAGATTATTGATTCTCCTATTGCTATAGCTCGAGTCCCGAGCCCGTAGGAGAACGTACCGGGGGAGTTTGTGTTTCAGGAATTGAAAATCAATGTGGGTACTTGGAGTTTGGAGGAATCCCGAGCAGTGGCTTTCTCTTTATGTTTTTCTTGATTTTACGATCTTTGTTCGGGAAAAGGGGTGTGTTCCTAGGGGTCTAGTCCTCATCCTCTTCGAGAGTGTCGTGGTGCCTTTAGGTCCTTTTTCTAGGATATGTGAAGACGGTCGGGAAGTGTAGGGTGATTTACTTACTTTTGATTATTGGAAATCGGTTCACTTTTTTTTTACGAAATTGTGTTAAGTGAACCGCTTTTCCTCTTTCTTTCCTTGACCTCTCGTCCCTAGTTTTCACCTTGTTTCTTGGCTCAAAGCACACACCTACAGGGGACGTGTAGGTGTGCACATATAACCCCCTTGGGTTATGTGTGGGGCCATCAAGCAAGGTTGTAAGTGCGGTGGGGACATTGATAAGGCTGCAAAAGAAAAATTACGAGAATCATAGAATGGGGCCGCCGACTCGGAGACTCAGCAGAGAGTAGAGCGGAACCACGGAGCCGATTCGCCCGTCCTTGGGGTTTCTATTGCAGATAGTGCAAGGATGTTCGTAGTCACTAGATCTATTAGGGTAGTTAACTCCGTGGACTAAAAAATATTTTAAAAACAATAAAAATACATATGTTTGAAAAATACAAAATCACCTCCACTACTACACAGCCTACCTATCTACGGTTTTACTTGCATGCAAACCAAAAATGAAATGTATGAAAATTTATAAAGGTTCACGGTTGGCTATTCGAGTCGGATTAGCGCTGCGCTTCACGAAGAAGTTGGTGCAGTAGTCGGCACTCGAGTCCGGATATTAGCACGGCTACGAGTCCGAAACACCACCGTGCTTACGGGTCTTTCTTTCCAGATGCCCCATGGCTTTCTTACGGTTTGCCGTGAGTTTAGCAGGCCATCTGTGAGTTTCTTCCGGTGTTCTTTGCAGTTTTCTGCGACTTTTGTTTCGCTTTTCGTTTGTGACTTTTCTCAGAGTTTTCTACGGACATTCTTTTTTTCTTTCTTTCTTGATTTCCTAGTTTTCTCTCGTGATTTTATTCGCTCCCCTGTCGTCCTTCTTTTGTTTTACCGTTGGGTTTTCGTACTTTGCTCCTTTTGTACGTAGCGTAGTACTCCTGTTGAGCTAGGTTCTTGCCCACTACTTGTACTCTTGCTTTTTCCTGCGCTAATGACTCTTCTGCAGGAAATAAGAAAAATATGAAAATAATAACAAACAGGTGAGTGTGCCGCGGATGAGCAAAGCATACGGTACTCCTGTGACACAGTCTTTACTTTCTTTACTGTTATGCATGCTTTACTTTTCAGCATATACTCCTGCTAGTCTAGCCTGCTTACTTAGGTATACATACTTGCTTAGCATGTTTTATCTTTCCCGTACTTTTTCCTCGCTTAAGCATGTTATTTTAGCATATCTCCCGTTTAGCATAAGCATGTTCTTCGTTTAGTTTGCTATAAGCATGCTCCTGTTCTAGCTTTCTTTTGCTACTCCCGTCACTGTTGCACACACTCACTGTTGCAAGAAAAATGATAATAAGATGAAATAAACGACTTGCATGCTCACTTTAACTTAAGACTTTAAACCTAAACTCGCGATTCCCGCTACGACGTGGAGCTTGGAGCACGGTGGGCAACGACGGCCATCTTCTTCGACAGAAACACTCGTGTCGACATCGACAAACCCCCCTCATTTTCTTTAGTTTAAACAACAAGCCTTAGGATTTTGAGGTAGTCCGCCCAGCGCGACATAAACCCTCACCTTTTCTTTGTGCGATATAAGCCTTAACTCGCTTAGGTTTCCGAGGTTGTCGTCTGATACGACGTAAGCCCTCCTGTCTTTCAGGTAGTTCGCATAATCAGGACATTATGCAAACGTAATTCCTATAATTAATTTGCGAGATTGAAATTAAAATAAATTCCTTTCCAAAATTTAAAGCCCAACCATGGGATGAGTCGGGACGTTATCGAGGTCCTTCTCGAGATCTGTGACATCCCCTACCCTTCTCTCTTTGACTCCAGAAATGACTGTTCCACATTGCGCCTTTCACCTATTGAATCTCCTATTATCACAATTTCGTTGAAAACCCTACCTTTTGAATTCGTGAAGATAGAAACCCGCGATCTAAATCGAGAGTTCTCTCAAGTGACTTCGGTCGTTTGAGGGGTAATTAACTATAGGGGCTTGCCTCTATAGGGAGTTTTAAAGACCTCGAGATAATATAAACCCTATTTAATTCTTTTGTATTAAATAGGGGAATTTGTCGGTCCACATAAAGGTTCGCAGACCAGAACGGATGTCATGAATTTTGTGGTTTATTTGATCGAGCGATATTGTCGAGTAGGGCGTCTATTCTTCGGAATAAATGCGTTACTCGCGATATTACGCTCGTTCATCCAAACTACCTAACGAATGAGATCCGTCCTTTCTCATTCTCATATTTTAAAACTTAAAATTTTATTTTCAAAAACCAATACATACATATACATAAATTAAATTAAATCCTCAAGCTCCTCTTCCTCTTAAGCGGCCGACAAGATGAAAACAAAGAAAAAATTGCAAGTTTACATCAATGTGTGCGTCTCTTTCCTCTATATATAAGAAATCATTACAATAAATCCCATTGAAGAAGGTTAAGTGTTAATGTAAGATCAACAACTAATTGTAAACATCACGCAAAAACAAATCGTAAAATAAATGTATATTTGAATTTTATAGTGCAAAGGTGCTCCCTATAGGCAATGCGCTGCCATCTAACCCCACTGCTGTAGCCAAGAGTATGTTGAGAGCCACCTATGAGTGATAGGTTACAACATAACCATATGGTGAAAAAAGAAAAGTACAAGTGTCGATTATGGTGAAATGTGGGCAAGGGTTTCACTTTCATTTACCCTCTCGTCTTCTACATCACTAAAAACTTTGACAAAGTCATCCATGACTTGAGAAATGATCCAAGGTCCCCCTTGACCATTATTGAATCTAAATCATGATGTGATGGAAGTTTTCATCCTCATCAGGTACAACATAGAAAAATACCTCAAGCTTGCCCTCAGTAGTGTCATTTGGCCATCTCATCCCCCCCTTCTTTTCCACCCTAACATTATCTTCCAAGAGAGCATCACTGCAATCATCAATATCCTTATATGATAAGAAAATTGGTATACTCGTCAAGTTTGGGGCTTCAACATGGGGACAGTAATGCTAAAAATGGTTGAGGTGGTCTATTTCGTGGTGTATAAGAAATGGAATGGATAGATTAATTGAACAAATTAGCATTTAAAATTTAAATCAAAATTTATTTCGTATAAGGCAACTAAAAAAAATTGTCAAAAACAAAAAAGGGCTTTTATGAAGATCAACATTTACCCTTGAGGGAAAAGTTAATGATAAAAAAGTTCCAAGAAAATTAATGGAGAATTAAAAATATGGATAAAACATGATAATGCACCATATAATATATATTTTTATATTACTAAAACCAATAAATATAATAAGAAATCAGTAATAAATTATTATCAAATTCATTATTCTATATTACACACGCGCGCACCGCACTAACATACATACATACATACATATATAATCAATATCAATAAATAATTGTAAAAAAATAGTGTAATATCTTGTATATAAATTATATTATGTGTGATATGTGTTAATGTATGTATCTGTGTGTGCTAGCGATGTTAGAATTTTGTAGGAAAAAGGAAGAATCACATTTAACCACTTTTGAAATTGACTTTGACATGCAAGAGGCTTTTCTCTTTTTTTTTTTTAACCTCCTGCTTCCCCTTAACTGCAACTAAAAAAGTACTATGTAAATATTTATCTTATTCTTGGCATAAGTGAAAAATGAACGAACTTACTCATGGCATCACTTGCACTAGACTACAATAAAAATTATAGAATGAAAAAATGACTAGTCCAGAGAACTCCATAGTAGTACATCTTCCATATTTTAAAGAAATCAAAAAGAACATCTATAACTTAAAAAAAAACAAAAAAAAAACAAAAAAAAAAGACAACACTACCAGCGCCTCATTTCTTTTTGGCAAATAGTTCGATGTTTAGACATCCACTTTAGAAATCAAATTAATATTACTCAACCAAGTGGTTGTTAATTACTGCAATCACTTGTTATAGAGACCATATTTTATTGTTTCATGTTCCTCACCAAGCAAAAGCCCACAGGAGAATTTCACTTTTAAAAAAATTAGATTGAGGTAGCTACATGAATTATTGGGCACTAAAAAAGAAACGAAGAGTTTGAGTAGAAAAAAATAGGAATATTAAAATTTTGTGTGGAAAATTAGGAATGGAATTAAGGTAGTGAAGAACAAACTAAAGATATTCAAGCACATACCATTTAGATGGAAGATGCACCATTAAGGCAAGTAGACATAATTGATATGTATATATTATGAAGGAAAAAAGGTGAAGCAAAGATAACATGGCTAAAACTTGTTAAAGACAAAAGAAAACTAAAAAACTCATGTAACACAATAATAAATGGAAATGGAAGATTCATAAAGCTCTTCCCTAAATAGTTGGGCTAGGGATAAGAATAATAATGATTTTCAACAAGAAGTTTTGAAATTCATGATAAAGTTGAATATTACACAATGCTTTTGCCATACTTAATGAGGAACAAGCACATTCATGCCACAAACACCCAACTTAGGTAAAGGCACTCCCCACTTGCCTAATATTTTCTCAAGCAAATCATTTGAAAATGGTAAGCACCTCACTTCAGGAAATGGAGCTTCACGCAAGTGCTTTTTTAATATTAGAAAATTAGTAGAAATCACCTCAATTTTCTATTCTTCATATTTTTATCAAAGTGCAGCTTATGAAAAAAATGTTAATCTTTTAAGGAGATTACTCAATTAGCGACAAACAAAAAAAAAATCCTTTTAGTTTAATATCTACTATTAATTCCAAAAATTCAAAAATGCAGTAGCACTGCATTTTACCCGCAATAACAAAAAGCATGTCAGCTTACATAGTTTCTTGGTACCACACTCTTGAATAAGCATCATCGTCAAGAAAAGGGGTATTTCAAGAAATTCTACAAAAGGCTTGAGAACAGCATATCATGAAGTGACATGCAAAAAAAAATAGTAGAGGGAAGCCCATGGATTTCATATGTAAAAGAAATTTAGTATTTTGTAGCCCTAAGATTAGCCAACAAATCAAAATTAAACATACCTTTTAGATGAACGGCATGATAGAAAAACCCATCCCCATCCACCCAAACAGGGGCATTGGCTACCAGTACTACAATCACATTTCGTCGAGGATTATAATTTATACGTCTCTGCACTGAAATCTAAGGTCATTGAATTAGCTAGGCATTAGAGCTTATTGTGAGATCAGAAGTACAGCAATGAGCTTCAGGACACCAATTTTTAGGTACAACGTTAATTGGGACGGTGAATTTGTTCTAGCAAACTGTTTCTTTTCACTTCAAGGATTTGGCTCATGCATGAGAGTAGCATTTATGAGTACAAAGTTGAGACAAACAAAACCATTGTGCTTTAGCTTTCAAGATACTTAGTTATGTAGCTTTAACAAGCACTAAATCCTCCCAACAGCATGATTATTTCTTAGTCCATTCCCTATTTCAGCATTATTTTATTTTTAGAAAAGCGCCTGCAAGTTATCATTTTAGTTTCAGATAAGATCAAAATGTTAGTTTGGCTCCCAGACTTCTATAATATAAGCTGAAAAAGTCCTCAGACCGTTGGAGTGATAGTTCATCATCGCATAAATGAGTTTGAGGACTAAGTTGGCAATTTTATAGGCTCTTGGACTAAAATTATTCCATGTAAATAGTTAATGGATAACTTTTGCACTTTACTCATTAATTTTCGATTTCATCATAATAACTATTATTTGGATTATACAACACAAAGGATCAAATTGCCTAAATATCCAGAAATATAAATTCTTTATAGCTGGAAATAAGACAACTCCAATCCCTTTCTACCGCAAAATTGCCTGGCTATATCCCACATAAAAACATCATTGCCATCCCTGAAAACTTCCTTAAAAAGTTCTCCAGACCAAATAAAATATTACCCCAATTTGGGTCATCGAAAAGACAGCAGATCCATGATCCATATACAAACTATCAATCCAAAAACAGAAACACAATAAACCAACAAACAATCAAATACAAAACCGAATGAAAAAGATGGGTTGAGCATTGGTGCCTGAGGCATTAATGGGCGGCAAACGGGGGAAGAATCGTCGTCTTCGTGAGCAACTGTCGGAGTTTCATAGAACAAGCGGGAGATCCGGTTCGCGATCCTGTCTTTTGCTGAGTTCATCATGATCCCAACGAATGGGTGAGATCCAGAACGGAAGAATCCCTATTGCCGTAAACCTAGGCGTGCCCAAAGCGGAGCCGAAGCAAGAGGAGGAGATCGCAGGGATCTCCGGTGCAGGGAGGCTCTAGCCGGAGCTCTCCGACGGTGGGGAGTTTGTGCCGTGTGGGTCTGCATTATGCATTATGGTCAAAAACCGAAAAAACTAAACCGAACCGAACAAAATTTGGTAGATTCGGTTCGCTTCAAAAATATTTTTTTTAATTATTTTTTTTTTACTTTAAAATTTTATAATATTTATTTTTTTATTATTGGTTTGATTTAAATTTTTATTTAATTGAGTAAATAAAAAATAAATAAATTTTCATTATTTTTAAAATATATTTTAGGGGCATTTAAATACATCATTTAATAGCATTGTATTTCTATATCTAATATATGGAAGGTATATAATTAATAATATTTGTTCATAAATAAAATTCAAAAAATTATTAAATTTAAATTTATTCGTAATCGAACCATTTAGACTAAATTAAATTTTAGCTTTGTCAGTTTGGTTTTATCAAAACTTTGGATTGATTCGGTTTTTGGGATTTTGAATTTTGGTTGCAATCAGTTTGAGCAATTTGCATGCCAATCCGGTCAAGACGAGTGAATGCTTACTCCTATTAATAGGGTTATTTCGTAGCGATTTTTCGTGGATTTATAGATTTTTTAATTTAGTATTACTAAATTTTCATTTAATTCAGCATTATTCGTATTGATTAAATGTGGAAATAGGATAAATTTAAGGGATTTATGATTTACTAAATCCTAATGACGCTAAATACTACTTACAACCAAACACCCCCTTAATCAAGGAAAATTATTCCGTACGGACAACATACGTAGCGTAGCGTACGTTCTCCGTAAAATAACCAGCGAATAACCTCTGAAATTGTGTATTTCGGGATTATTAAGAGGTTATTAAAGAATTAATTCAAAAAATCTCTCAATAACCTCCTAATAACGCCCCAATAACCTCCGTGGTTTCACTTTGGGGTTTTGTGAGGTTATTATGAGGTTATTGGGGCATTAACTCAAATAACACTGCAATAACTTCCCAATAACCTTCCAATGACATCTGTAGTTCCATTATTGATGTTATTCTTAGGATTATTACAAGTTATTTGTTGGTTATTTGTGAAGTTCGCAATGGAATAATTTTCCCTTAATCAAATATGCTAAAGAAAGCGAGAGAAAAAATTGATCTTTTATTTACTTTTCGAATAAAGTTCATATTTTGATTTGGATTTTATCGTTTATCACTGCGATAAAATATTACATCTGTCATTTAGAACGTGCGACAACTACGTGGATCGCACCACATCGTGTGTTCGGTAACATGGTACCATCCACGTCATCTTCCATATGTCCAATTTACCACACAATATTTTTATGCCCTTTAACAAAAGAAACTAGAACTTGTTTTCGCCACTAAAATTTCATCTTTGAATTGCAAAAGTAGAAGATCATATGATTCTATCAATGAAAAGCAAGCGAGCGAAGCTTAAACTCGATCATGTTTGTGTTATAAATTTGTATAAATTATATTTAAATAATCTCCCTAATTTTGTATAATCATGGTAAAATATGGCTTGAATCATGCTCAAACCTTAGTCAAAGATTGCTCGAGCCATATTCAATTCTCAATCAAATTTGCTCCACATGGATAAATTATGCTCAAATTAAAATCATGTGCAAATCATGCTCAAAGCAAACGAATTGTGATTTGAATCTTCTTTTAACTTCATTTGGAATGAATTTTAAGAGAGAGAGAGAGAGAGAGAGAGAAAGAGAGAGAGAGCATTTTATGTAATATTCAAAATTTAATATTTTTTGCCTTATAATAGTAAAATATAGAGCTCATGGTTTTCACATTTAAAAAAATTCCAAAAATTTATTTTGAATCAAAATACCTCGATAATTCAAAGAGAAAATGAAGCATTAGATAAACAAATCTTCAAGTAAGTAGTGCCCGACCTTTCTTATTCTGTCTTTTGGTCTGTTTGGGATAGTTGTACCCTTTTGAAGAAGCAGCTGTGAAATTACTACAATAAAAACTAAAATTACTAGTACAATTTTTTTTTATACTTAAAAAATCAGATCGTAACTCTCTGAAAATCACTACACTTAGCTACATCATATTATAAACCACAGCTTTTCCACCATAACTTGAAAAAACACGCAAACAAGCATTTACTATCTCCATTCAACTGTTCAAAATTAAAAACATTCTTTTTCAATTATCATAATTTAAAAAATGTCATTGTTACTTTAAACTCTAAACCAAGAGACAACCTTAGATGATAAATTATTAACTTCAAACTTAATCGCAACTTAATTTTAGAATTGATCAAATTTTGCAAAACTCAAACAATATTTTAAAATTTTCATTATTATAAAGCTTTATATATATATATATATATATATATATATATATATATATATATATATATATATATATATATATATATATATATATATATATATATATATAAATATATATAAAATAATGCTCAACATTGTCCAATCCAACAAAAACCCTCTCAGGCTCAGTCGATGGCTTGATGACAATATCCTTAGCTAAATTTAAGTTGAGATAAAATGTAAAGCTATTAGAATTATTGTAAAATAAATACAATACAAAAATAATCAATTAAAATTTATAACATACTCCTCACCAAACAAATCTAATACTAAACTACTCAATTCTTTTCCTTTCTTACCAAATCCAATAAATGATTTGAATAGAGAAGAGAATATTACGTGTGTAATCCATACCTGCAAATTGAGAGAGTACACTTCAATTACGAGAAATTATTGCATCAAGAGTCCTGATGCTCCAATCAAGACCTGTTATGATATACCATTAATTTAATATATGGGTGGATCTATCTGTGCACATGACAGACCTTGATTTAAGTCCTCATAGCAGTTTTTGTATCAGGACTCCTGATGCAATAATTTTCCCCTAATTACATCCTAAATATGCTACAATTATATCCCGAATTCACCCATCCACACATACGGATTCATCCAAACACATATCATTTCTTATAAATAGAAAGCTACAAAAAGTTGGAGTTTGATCTTTGCAAAGCATTACAAAACCATTGCCACAATCATATGAAACATAATAATGATCAATACTTCAATTTTATCATAATAAAGAAAGAGTTGCAGCGTTACAAGTTAGTGTATTACACCATAAACATAATTTAACTAGGTGATGTGAACTTATCACCAATAAGCAACAGTAAATACATGGGGTATTTACATACATACCACCTAATTCCAATGCATTTACATATCTAATACCTAAACTTTTTACATTTATACCATCTATCTCTTATATCACATCAAAAACACTATCACTTTAACTCAAAATGGTAAAATGCAACATTTCATGCATAGGTAAGATGGTGTAAATAAAAGAAAGAAGTTTAGGCATTAGATATGTAAATAGATAGGAATTGATAGGTATGTCCGTAAATTTTCGTAAACATACACATCAGCCAACAATTTTGGAAGCCTTCGCGGCCAACAAAAACTACTATTTACATTATTTATGGTTATACAACCAAAAACCCAGGGCAGAAGAATAAAAGCCATTGCCAATCCAGACAATAGAATAAAGACAACAGCAGTTGATTACAAGAGCAGAAGAAGGCCATAAAAGAAACTTAATCATAAGTTATGCATTAGAAAACTTCTTTTCAAAGAGTGCAAATCAACTTAGCAGAAAAAGCTCAAGTATAAATATGATGAAATGGGGTTATGAAATACAAAACCAAAGATTCTACAGGTGTGTAGAATGGGTGGAGGAGTCGGTAATAAAGCCTTCTGCAGCATAATTTCCTTGTTTACTTGTAAAAATTTGAGATCACTGTGGATTCTGTCTTGTATATTACTTACAATATCATCAGGTGGGATCTCTCAGTCAGAATCTTTTCTTCGTTTTTTGGGAACTTTTTCTTCCTTAGTGAGCATTCTGGGGGCAATGGCCATAGACATGAGCTCTTGGAAGAGCAGCTTGCAGGCGTATGGTATGTGCACCTATTACAGGTTCGAAACAAGAACAGATGAGACAGTAATAAAGACTGGAATGATAGTTTACTATGGTTTATCACAATAAATATGAAAGAAGAGAGTTTGAATGCTATTGTAAAATAAATGAATTTTATATACATAGCACAAATGCTTTACTTTTAATATTTATACCGCCCAAAACTTTCACATCACATAAAAAACACTAATATTTTAACTTTTAAATGTGAAATAGGAATTTTCATGAAAAGATATGTGGCATATATGTATAAATTTAAGTATAGTTGTTAGATACGTAAATGCATAGGAATTAACTGGTATGCATGCAAATCTTCCTTAAAATGAAATGATGAGAGTAGGGGCATGAGAAGGTGACAATTCTTGCAGCGCTGTTATTGAAGAAAAGTTCAAGTTTTTCAAATATAAGAATAGCATAATAAAAGGGTCAGAGGGACGCTACTACAAGCAGTGCAAAAGAAAATATGGCTGGCGAGAGAGCTAACAAAAATAAAAGGGAAAATTCTCATATGTAGCACACAATGCTCATGTAATTACAAAGCTGACACCAAAACTTTCATATTTAGGTACACAGCACATGGTGCTTACAAAAATGGTGTTGTAAAGAGTGGTAATAGTACTATTTTCTATGTGATATTAAAGATTTTAGTGCTGTGTGTAAATGTGAAAGTTTAAGTGTGAGATGTGTAAATACATAACAATTGTGTGCTATGAATGTAAATCTCACAAACAAAAAACTGGAATCACAATGACATGCCAAACAGAAAATTACAGGTTTAACAAATTGTGAAAATGACTAGAGATATCGGACAAAAATAAGAATGGGAGAAAGCTTTACTTGAACAATGTCAGTCTTGTTCTTGCAACCTCTACACTCGAAAGAATTCTTCTTCAGATTGGCAATAGCTATGAGCCCACATCTCTCACAGACATGAACTCTATATGCATCGCTTTGATCGAACAACCTCTCTTTAAGAAAGTGAGCTGCACCGTGAGCAATCATGCAGTCTCTTTCCATCTCTCCGAAACGTAAACCGCCATCGCGAGATCGGCCTTCAGCAGGCTGCCTCGTAAGGATCTGCACGGGGCCACGCCCTCTCGAGTGGATCTTGTCATCCACCATGTGCTTAAGGCGCTGGTAATAGGTGGGACCAAGGAATATCATGGCGCTCAATTTTCGACCGGTGTGCCCGTTGTACATCGTTTCAAATCCACGCATCTGATATCCACATTTATGCAGAGCTTTGCTGATATTATCAACCTGAAACCATAATCATGTTCAATCTATTCTACTCAACAGTAAAAGTGTCAAAATAGTCCCCTGAGTGTTTACATGGGAAAATTCTAATCCCAAAGTCTATAAAAATGTCACACTAATCCCCATGCTCTTTAAATTGGGGCTAAATTAGATCCCATAGATGCGGCATTTTGATTTACGTACCGTGACATCTGTGAACGGAGTGGCATCACCTTCTTTCCCCATATGAGCAGCAACCTTTCCCATAATACACTCGATAAGTTGACCGATAGTCATCCGAGAGGGAATGGCATGCGGATTCACAATAATATCAGGCGTAATGCCTTCAACAGTCCATGGCATATCTTCCTGAGTGTAAGTCATACCAACGGTTCCCTTTTGACCATGCCTGCTACTAAATTTATCTCCAATCTGAGGAATACGGACGGATCTCATTCTCACTTTCACAAACCTCAGGCCATCAGCATTTGTAGTTAATAAAACCTACAAAAGGAGAGAGAGGATAAAAATGGCGTCTTTACATCAGCCCAAAACCGTTGAAAAATAAATCAACAAAGCAATCACCTTTTCTAAACATATCGAACAAAAAGATGCAGCATAAGATCATGCCATTCATTAAAATATAAAGGGGCATTTACATACATAGCACACAATTCATATTTAAGAACATATCTCACAGCTAAACTTTTCCATTTACACACAAACCACTCAAATCTTCAATATCAAAAGAAAAATAGCCCTATTACTATTTTCTAAAAGTAACATACACAATTTCAAGCATAGGGTTAACGCACCAAAGTGCTATATATGTAAATATGAAACCTTATTATGTGTGAGATATGTAAATACATAAGAGTTATGTGCTGGTTATGTAAATTTTCCAAAAACAAACTGCAGCAGAATAAGAATAAACTTTATGCACCTGATCCACCATCCCGCTTTCACTATGCCGTAAGCTAGTACTATGATCACGCTGTGTATACCTTGAAGCTGCTCCCTGAGCTTCATCTTGAGCGATTGGGGAAGTTTTCCCAATAATAACATCTTCACCAGAGACCCTCGTCCCCTGAAAGATGTGAAAAGAAAAAAAAAAAAGCTTAAAAATATTGCAGCTAAATTAAGGTTTTGACAATAAACCAGAATTACTCACAGGAGGTGCGAGACCATCATCATCTAATTTATCATAGGATCCATGTCTCATACCCTTCAAAAAATCAAGGAATCAAATCCATATGGATTATGATACAGAATTTTTGTTATTCCCAGACATGTTGCAATACACACCATAGTATTTTCTCTGTTTGGACGCCCAAACTCTTCTTTCACAAGGGTGCCCATCTTCTTTTCCTCATCTCTGAAAATCGGGTTGTGTTAACAAATCAAATTTTGAGTAAGAGGGCAGTGAATGGAAAGATCTGGCAAAAACCATACCTGTAAGAACGAAAGAATAAAGATCTAAAGAACCCTCGATCTATCGAAGATTGATTCATTATAACGGAGTCCTCTTGGTTATACCCTGAATAGCAAGTGATTGCAACAATAGCATTCTGCAGAAAATTACAAATATCAAGATTTTCAGAAACAGACTCATGCAGCAGTAAGTGCCAATATAGTCCCGACTATTTATATTTGACCATTTTAGACATATAGTTTATAAAAGTGATAAATTAGTCTCCGGACTATTTAATGGGGGCTAAAATAAGCCTCATTGGGGACTATTTTAACCTATATTAAAAGATTTAAGAGAATAATTTGACGTTTATATAAATATTGGGACAATATAAAAGTGTTAACTTAGTCCCCAGACTCTTTAATCAAAGTTGTAAAAGTCCCTAGTGAAAACTATTTTAGTCTCATTAAAATAATTGGGGACAACTTTAGCATTTTTATAAACTTGGGGACCAAAATGGCCCCATTTGAATAGTCAATGGACTATGGACACTCTACTTGAAAAGAAAATATCATACAATTCCAGCAGGCAACTGTCGGAAGTGCAAGTGCTCCATGGCACGGGTTGTGACAAGCGGCTTCTGCGGATAGTAGAGGACATAGGCTAGAGTATCCTGAAAAAAGTAGTACTTCAGTACCAAGCAGCACGACTAATTAATCACATGAAATGACTAATGCTTACCATTCGTAACTGGTAGTTGGTTACATAAATCCCCATTGCCTGCTTGCCCATAGCTGACTGATACGTGTTACGAGGCGACTTCAATGCAATGGCGACAAATGTAAGTCCAATGAGGCAACTAAAGAGAGGAGCAAATAGACAATGTTTCATCCTAGTGGAAGTACCTGGTTGTGATCAGGAAAAGGGATAATGGATGCGCAGACACCTAGAATTAGAGATGGATGTATTTCACAATGGGTGTACGTTTCCGCATATGCCCCCTCAGGATTCTGCCTACCATTCACAAGATCCTAAAACATGAAGCAGGGTTCAGATAAAAGGCCCAAGATTCCTATAAAAAATAGCATTATTTCCACTTTTAAAAGTGAAATACACATTTTCATGCATAGGCCTAAAACGCCAAAGTGCTAGGCATGTAAATATGAGAGTTTTAAGTGTGAGATATGTAAATAAATAAGAATTGTGTGCTGCGTGTAAATTTCCCTAGAGAATATTATCAGGTGTTACATGTAACACAAACAAAGAAACCATGGCTAAGAAACTCACATTAATGGTCATGGAAATCATAGTGGTTTCTTCTTCCTCAGTGTCTATGTACTCGATAAATCCTTTTGCAACAAGATCATGCCAACCTTCTTCTGGGGTTTCCTGTGAAGATTAGCACCATAACAGCAATTCATAGAATCTTAATGGGATATCTATCCAAAAAACACTCAAATTAATATCTTTGAAGTGACACAAACCCGTTGTTGCAGGGCTATAATATCCTTCTTCTTTATCAGCAGCCTTTGTTTTTCAACGATGAATAATGGACGACTACAACGACCATAGTCCGTATAAAGACGCAATTCTTTAAGACGTATATCTCGAATAACCCCCACTTCAGTATTGACATCAATCTAGAATTAGGACATTAAGTTAGCACCAGTTTATAAAACTGTTTATGCTCACACGTGAAGCAAGCTTCCATCTATACATCAGAATAATGGAGATCTATTATAACAGTTCATCCGGATAAAATGAAGCCAAAATACTAGAATGATCAACAGTGCAGGTAAAGTTTTAAGGATATTATTAACAATTACAATTACTACTACCATGTCTTCTAAAAAAAATAGGATTAGAACAGCACATTTAGGAACCAAACTTGCTGAGAAAGAATTACAAAAGGTCCTACTTGAAAAAACCAATTACAGAAAGTATACTATAATCAGTATCAAAAAAATATAAATTTATAGCACAATTCATAGGCAGGCTCAGTGCCACCATACTTTGGGTTGCTTGGTTTGCTGAAAAAGGAATGCAATGCTAAAATAATTTAGGGCTTTACATTGTCTTATTTAGTTTGAAGAAAATGGAATTCAATGTAAGACAAACTCAGTTAGATCAGCAATGGCGGCAGCAGACAGCGAGCGGCTGGCAACGACAATTGGCCACACATATATATATATATATATAACAAAATGAAAAAAAATAAATAATAAAATAATTTTTTTTTTATTTCGTTTTCTAGTTCTTTATTTTTTTATTTTTTCCTGTTTTTTATAAAATAAAAAATAATTAAAAATTAAGTAAGAAAAATAAAATAATAAGAAAAAATAAAAAAAAATAAAGATTAAAAATAAAAAAAGAACAGAAAATAATAAATAAGAATAAATAAACAAGTTATATATATAGAAAATAAATATATGTATATATATGTATGTATGTATATATATATAATTCAAGAGAAATCAGAATAAGAAAAATTAACTCATAAAAAAGTAAGAAAACACCTGAACGAATATTTACACTATAACATGACTGATACCAAACCTAAACTAAGCTTGCTTTAACGAGCATAGTCAAATTACTTTAACAATGCAAGCAACTTAAACCTGGAAGAGCAGATACCTGTCTTCTTAGCTGCCTTAAGGTCTTCACAAGGAGGTCAGGATTCCGATGAATTCCAACCCAGCAACCATTAACAAAAATCTTAGTTGCTTGTGGAATTACAGCTGGAGAAATTTCCTGTAAAGATGTAGCAAAACAATCATTAATTAAAAAAAGAAAAGACGATATGTTAACATTTTTTTTTTAACGAGACTAGGTTCTGGTCTTATTAAAAGTATAGGATTGCATGGAATATGCAGTCAAGTGCCAAAATAGTCCCCAGACTATACAGGGTGGGGTTATTTTAGTCCCAGAGTCTGTGTAAATATAAATGGTACGTAAATGTTAACAGTTTACAGTAATTTTACAAATTAAGCAAAGAGAAATAGAAAAAAGGGCTTCAAATTAAATTAAATTACAAAAAAAAAAAAGAGAAAACAGGAGAGGTGGTAATCATAATCATTAGGCTGTTATACAAACAATTAAATGTCACCTATATGAATCCTAATTTTCCATCCATTTCTGCCTGAGTGATGTCTCAAGTTAAGCTTATTCTTTGTAAATCTTTCTGAACAAATTATATATCCATGTTACCTTAAAGCTGCTTCTTTTCCTCTGTAATCCTTCGCAGCAATTTCATATAACGGACTAATGGGTGCATTTTTTCACCCTTTAATGTACAGGTAAAAATCACTTCAGATCTATTTGTTTGCTTGAAGTTAAAAAATAATTTTGAAGAAACAATAAAGCATGCTACGCCCATCAATCTTGACTGTCAACCTCACAAACCCCTTTTAATGATTCACACAAACACACAATCAGAATAAAATCTATCTACATGCAAATAAATGAGCCCTACGTCAAATGTTCAACCATCTTCAATAAAGCTCACCTAACTATTGATCTAATAAAACCATTCCTACATTTAACTTTCTATATTGGCCACAAATCCATCTTAACATCATCATTTCTACTAAGCTTAACTTAATAATCGGTAACTTTTTATCTATTCACCTAATAGGACACAATGGAGATAAAGAATTCATGTAGCCGAACCCACTTAGTGGGATAAAATCTTGCTGTTGTTGTATCGCCCAATAACAAGTTCAAGCAACATTGTTGAACTAATTATAAATGTTTATCCGATTTATATTTTATGTCTCCATGATACCCTTTTATGGCATAATACTCACGAGGAACATAGCCATTTAGTTGAATAATTATAATTAATAGAAAATACTTAAACCAATCACAGCATAATCATATCAGCCACTAATATTGGTTAAAAACGATTCATATCACACAAAAAAAACCACATGCTCTACTAATTATGTCTACTATCTCACCAAACATTTTCTTTCTTGATTTAACTTATTCTAAGAGATCTTACATTAAGTGGACTTGTCATTGCAAGAAGCATACACCAAGAAGCATCTTCGTAAAAAATACAAAAATATATGAACTTAATGATAATTCTTTATTAAATTTACTTTTCATTAATCTTTCTCCCATAACTTCAATCTTCGTAGAACGACTCATAAATAAATATTCAATGTCATTATTAATATCTTGAACAAAACATTTGTTCACAATTACTGCTACTAAAATGTTCATAATCTTCAAATTTTCTTTTATAATGCTAATTATGCATGCATCCATACACCTTAGTTTTTTGGATTAAACTACAAACTACTTCATTATCATGCTAATTATCCATCCATCCATACATACATACATATATTTCACTAACATCTTTGAAAAATTTCACCCTTTCTTATAATCATTATAAATCTCAATAGCATGTAACTTTTGACACACTTGTAAAAGAATGAGTGTATTTAAATAAAAAAAAAACAAAAAGAAATTAATGACAATATTAGTTACCTCAAAGTTTTCAGTACTCCACTCCTCCAAGAATTCTAGTATAGGATGAGCAGCTGACCCTACGGTAATATACACCATCAAAGCAAGGTTCTTCACCAAACCACAAGCCTGCAATCACAACAAAAAGAGAAAAATGTTACCGAGAACATCATGGTTAAAACAAGTACCAAAGCAACTAAAGTCACCGAGAAGATGCTACAGAAAAAGCATAGAAACTATTAAGATTTCGTATCCTAGAAAAAATTCAACTACAACTCCTGTTGAACAAATGTAAACACTAGCTTATAATTTAGGAAAATGTACTCACTTATCAAATATTAATCCCGGCAAAAAAATTAAGTCTGTCATCACATTCAGTTCTCTTTTTTTTTCTTTTTTCTTTTGTTTAAAAAATTAGATAAAACATGCTTGTTGAATGGTTTTTTTTAAGTGATTCAATTGGACCAAATAAGTTGTGTTTTTTTTTTTAACCAGGAAAAAGAAAACTCCTCAAGCTTCCTCCACATTCTGTCGAAGCTACTCCCTTGATCTCATAACCACATCTGCTTCATCATCACCAAAGTATGTCTGCATCCTCATCAGCCTCTGTATGTTTGTCCCACGAGCTTCATATGCACCACTGTCACCATGGAGCACACTCCCACATCCCCCAGCTCAGATCACTTTGCATTCTCCCTGAAGCCTATCCCTAGCTCAGATCACTTTGCATTCTCCCTGAAGCCTATCCCAAAGCTTGTGTAAGACATCAAGCATCCCAATGATCCCTGAGCTCTTATCAACATCAAACATCCCTCTCCGATCCACGAGCTCTTATCTAGCATCCCCCACAACCACCAAACAAATAGAAAGTTAAAAAAATAAAATTAAAAAAAAAATTCCAATCGTGCCCCTAGGCCTTATTCACTTTGTGCCCTCCTTGAGATCTCTCAACAAGCTTAGTGTTCAACACTATACGTCCCTCTATTCCCTAAGCTACCACCCAAGATCTACGTCCCTAACATCCGCCGTCATATCCATCCTTAAGCTCTGTTAGGCATCTCTCCGATTCCAAACTTTACCATGGGTCTTATGATTCTCTCAAAATATAAATAAAAAACACAGTTTATTTAGAATATTAAACTTATTTTTATTTCATATCAAAACATATATAAAACAAAAAGAGAAAAAATAAACAAGCAAAAGCAATCCAAACACAGCAAACAAGCATAAACGTGTCAATTACTTGTCCTTCAGGCGTTTCAGCAGGACACATCATTCCCCAATGAGAATTGTGCAGTTGTCGTGGTTTTGCCAATTTTCCTTGAAATAAAAAAAAAAAGGTTAGCAGCCTTGAGTATATAAATGATATCAAGTGAAAATTAAAATCAATGAATTTACATAAATATAACTGAGATCATCTTTACTAACATATCTAACACCCAAGGATATTGTTTACCACCATGCCACAATAAAAATCAAAATATATCACCACCTCTCCCATCATTTAATGGACAACTCTTTCTAGATCCTATCATCCTAGTGGTGCGCGCGTGCACGCGCACACAATGCAACAATGCGTAATTGCAGAAGTGAGTATCACAGTGGAGTCTACTAAGAGGTTCCTCGACTGCTCCACTAATCAGGTTCAATTAGTGAGCTTCCTCAAACTCCATTCCTCCCAGGGCAACAAGGCTTAAGGATCTCATGGAGCTCTATCTCCACTGCAATGCAATCTCAAGAAGAAAGTTAAAAAAGATGTTGAGCATTATGCAAATTTCTGGTGTGCTATCTCATGATAACCATATGTCCGGTAGCAATGACAAGGAAATCACATGCAGGGTCACACTTCAAGCAGAGTTTTATTATATTTTCTACTTCTAAAAGGTTCAGATTATTCATTATGCACTTTTAAGTTCAGATAACTTCTCGTTTCAATTTTCCCTTTAGAATTCTTCTGTTTCGCATCCAGGTTATTACCCACTAGCAGGTAGTATACCAACACACCAGACTCTGGATCTGTTTCCTCTAAACAGAACAGCATATCAACACACAAATTCCAGTACAATGAATTTAGAATGCGATAGCGTATTCAGAAAGACTTTAGTGAGAAGAACCACTATGATTTGTTAGAGCATACTTCCTTCCATTAGCTTCAATGTGCAGCGAGAGGAAAAAGCTAGAAGAACAAAAGAAACTGCTGCTATAGAGATCAAGGATGAGGTCAATAGGGCTCACAGGAAATTGTTAACAGAGAAGGAAAGGAAGAAATAACTATGGCTGATCACGTTGGTGGTTTTCAGGTATTTAACATAATGTTTATGTTGGCATAGAAGTAATTCGTGCTTTGAGTGTTGGATATGCAGATAGAAATATTTTAAAGATATGTATATGAAACACCGAAATAATTAAGACAGTTTTAACAATTTCTACCTTCACGTCCTATAGGAGAGTTTAATCTTCGTAAGTGTGACAAAGTAGATGCATAAGTGAGGCGATTCAGCACCTGAAAAAAAATAGATCATATCAGTGCACCATCTAACCAACAAATAGATCATATCAGTGCATCATCTAAACAACAATAAAGGCGAGGTGGGAGGGAGGGAACCGGTTGGGGTTTCAGATAGGGACAGGGATCAAAGCACTACCTGTGAGACCCCTGCTCTTGTGCCAGCTTGGTTTGCTTGACCCCAATTTCCAGTAGCAAGAGAATACTTCAGACCACTTGTGATGGTTTTTGCTTTGATCGCAAATTGCAAATTTACATCTTTTCCATTATCAACACACTTACAAAACCAAAAAAGAAAATAAGAAAGGTCCGGCTTGAACAAACTTCCTATCTAGAAAACATTTTGTAAGAATCTAACCTTTTGAACATAGGATCTCACATCCCTTGTTAATTTTCTAAACAGCTGCATTTCAAAACCAGAAAAGTAGGCAAAGCAAGAAAAAAAAACAACATAAATCAGGTTGTCAAATTTACAAAATCCTCAAAACAAACCAACCATTCTGAACAAGCCACCAAGTAAAGGGCCTGCTAGATCCAGCCTTTTATTGCCATAATGATCCCTATCATCTTCTGGTCTTCGACCAATGGCACATAATAACAACCTATGAATAATATATCTGGCAGAACCAAAAAGAAGCAATGTATTAAATGTGTAACATTTCTATTGATAAAAAATCAGGAAAATATACAAAAGGCACAGCATACCCAAAATAGTAAGCTTTTTTTGTTTCACAATACTCTCCGACGCCAACATGTGGAAGCATTTCTTTTTGAAGAATTTCTTTTGCATACCTACACAATTTTAAGAAAGAATTCTAAAACTTACAACAGATAGAAAGCTCAAGTAAAATACCTACAAGCAGATACAACATATCTAGAAGAAGAAAATAGAATGGTAAAAGCCATACTTTATTCTCTTTTCTCTTGTAACACCAACAGTTGCCCCTCTCTTCCCTATGTAATCCAATGCCACCTAACAAGCGAGTGTGTAAAATAATCAAAACAATGACATACATTTAAAAGTGACTTAGCAATTGCATGAAAAGGTATCCAGAAAAGAAGCAAAATATGCAAAAAGGTACAAAAAAATTATTGTTAGCTCATACTACTGGAGAATATTGTATGTTTACTTTCCACCACTATAAAAAATTATGGCTAGCTTATACAACTGTAGAACATTGTAGGTCTACTTTCCACCACCATAAAAATGATGAAAAACTGGATCAGAGTTTTAAGGTTCAAAAACTTTTCTAAGCTTCTAACTTGAATTTGATGCCTTACAGCTCCAAACTGCTTGTGTGGACCAATGAAGTCAAAACATTAACAAGCAAAGTATTAAAGTTCAAGATGAAAGTTGAGAAGTTCAATTTCAATATCGGATCACATCCAGATGTTTGGTAGCATCAGATAGTAAGCGAACCAAAAATACCATTGAGAGTATTAGAAAGTTATGTGAAATAAAAACATAAATATGATAATAATTTGACATTAAATCACGTGCCATGCAATTGAACTGCATGAAATTGTAAATGATTGCAAACCAGCTAACCGAGCACCTAAACTGTATGCACTATAAAAGCAATCAAGCATGAGAACTCAATCTGGTAGACCTCATGAATTTCCACCAAAATTTGCCATTTATTGGAAATTTCCCACATTCCGATGTTCTTTATCAAGAAATTATTATTGATTCCTATTTTGCATGTCTAACCTGTGGTCATTTTTATTTCAATTCAAAATCTTAGCATTTAAGCATATGATTGTGAGTTCATTTTTGTAAACCATGCTATGCAATATAAGACTGATAAATAAATAAATATTGATATTAAGTAATAGCTTTCTTTCCATTTTCACCTCAGCTTGATCAGCTGATTTCTTTTAACATTGCTCAACTTCAACCATAAGGTTAGCTTCACTAGGGACAAAATAAGGTGATATATTGATGCATAAATACTTGAAAAAATACCTGATTGACCATCTATTAACTAATTAACATGCAATAAAACATATGGTATATTTTTTTGATCCTTCGGGTTCATCAAATTTACCATTGAATCTCATTATATATTCTCTTGAAAACCTTCTTTCATCTTCCAAGATAATACTCATTTTTGTATAATCTCCTCAACATATTATATGCCTTATTTATCTTCATTCATGGTCAAAATTATTTCATTTAATCCGCTATAAATTTATCCTAATCCATTACTCTCAAATGGCAAGAGGCTCCTCATAATTAGGTCCCCTTGATTTAAAAGTTGCACAAGACAAAGCTATGAGATTTGCCATGATGGCCCATATATGATATACCGCAAGCTTACAACCTAAGCTTAAAAGGGTTAGCTCTGCTTCAACGTGTTTCAATAGAATAAGACTCAATAGCCTTGCATGTTCAAACTTTTATCTAATCACATGCGTAAGCAAAAAGCAGTATATTCGCCCATCTAGAAATGGTTGCACCCTAAAACATGTGGGCCCGGCCTCCACAACTAAATGTACTTAAGAATAATGGATAATATACCAGGATAAATCTAGAAAATAAAACATAAATATCAATGTTGCAGCTGATATATCCCAGATAAAATAGTCTATTTCTTGTCATAAAATGCAAACTAAAGTATTTTTTAAAATGGCATATAGAACATAAATCAGCGTTTTAATCCAAATTAAATAATAACTTCCTTCTTGGATTGTCATCTTTCTTTTTTTTTTTTTTTTTTGTGAAACAACGGTAATTAATTTATATCACTATCCTAGGAATTCTCTTCAATCCCATCTGTATGTACTACTATTGTCAGATCTCTTCCATTTTTTTCCTATACAACTTGAAAAAGTAAGCTGCTCTTCTTTCAAATCTTCCAAGCAAAATTTATCCTGCAAATAGCTTCACTAATCAAGGCCTTTTTTATGTGATTACAGATTAAGCCTAAAAAATAAATTAACAAAATATTTTCTTAATATAATAAAATCTATTACTTCAATACATCAAATTCATAACTCCAAGATTGGCATTTTAACCAAATGTAAGAAAGAAGAGAACAATTCCTAGCATATGGTGATATAGTATATATGATACACTAAAATCACCAAAAACAAAAATGTCAAAAATGTTTGTTCAAGTATTGCAATGCAAAATAGCATTCTTCAACATTATATCATAGACTAGATAGTCTAAGAAAGAGAAGGCCTCAAGAAATACCACCCGATTCTTATATCTTTACATTTTTAACGTTTATGTGTTAGATGTGTAAATACATAAGAACTGAGTGGTATGCATGTAAATCTTCCCAATAAATAATAAACAGTAGAAAAAGCAACAAGTGAATGCCATCTGAGAATCATGCCCCATATAATTGGAAAAGGGTGGATAGTTGAGGTAAAAATCACCAGAAGATCTAGTGGTAAAGATAATAAATCTATTTCATTTTAAAATCTACAGTAGATAAGTTATGACAGCCTACCTGTTGATTCTGAATAACAAATGCTTCTTCAAGAGACGGCCGCAACAATTCCATCATATGGGTGTCGGAGAAGTCGTAGCATATATGTTCAAGAATATCCTTGTCGGCAACAAACCCTAATGCACGGAATACTATAATTATAGGGATATCAGCCCGGATATATGGAAGTGTCGCGCGGATATATTGCCCTGAAGAACCCTGGAAATTCAAATACATCAAGTCCAGAAACTGTGACATCCATTAAAAAGTGAAATTTGAAAACATCATCAACCAAAACTCAAATCAATTGCCAGACACATGAAAATGAGCAATTGAATGAAGGGCATTTACATACATACAGCCCAATTTCTATGTATTTACATATCTAAAGCAGTAACACCTAAACATTACTTTTCAATTATGCTTATACCACTCAAATCTTTCACATCACTCAAAAAATATCACCAATTTAAGTTTTAAAATTTGAAATACAACTTTTCATGCATAGGTAAGGTGAAATGCAAGTAAAAATTGAAGTTTGGGTTTTAGATATGTAAATACATAAGAATTGATCGGTATGATGTAAATCTTCCTAGAATGAAACCAAATCAGATCACAAATCAAAGAAATGAGTTATGCTTACTCCTTTGGCGCTAGTTCTTGAGAGCATTCGCACAAACATGCTGCTTGCTGGTCTGTTCTGGCTCTCAGCCATAGACCGGACTTCAGCAACATAAGCAAATTTATTTGGCTGCCGTTTCTTAAATACATAAACATGGTTGGTGCTCATCTTTTCTTGAGCAATCAAAACCTTCTCACTACCATTGATAATGAAATATCCACCTTGATCATAAGGGCATTCTCCCAATTCTGTCAAATCCTTCTCAGAATTTTGAAAAAGTGTGCAATAAGTAGACCTTAACATAACGGGAACCTACAAAAGGAGAAAATGAAGATGTGTCAAGTCCATGAGATAAGTAAATTGATGAAATAGATTTTTTCATACTTACCTTTCCGATGAAAACTTTTGTAAACTCCTGAGTCTCAGTAACTTCTTCACAATCATGCCCCTTCTTTATAATCTTTTTAGTAACATCCACATACAAAGGTGCTGAATAAGTTAGATTTCTTAACCTTGCAGCCTTTGGAAATAATGTAGCAGTTTCTCCATCTGACTCTGTCATCATGGGTCGACTCAAATATATTTGACCAAAGCTAATTTTGTAAATCGTCTGCAACATAAATGCATATTAGTGACAGGGAAGCATATGATGCTTTGTAAAAATTGATATTCTACAACGAAAAATAACTTTAAAAAAGCATGATAAGCATAAACCTTTAAAATTCAAGAAGCAAAAGCATAAAACAATTTCCATGATGCTGTATCCACAATGAGGTTAGTCTCCACTCCCATAGCTGCGCCTAAAAAGAAGTTCACTAGCATTTGCAGAAAATGATTGCCTAAAATAGTGATATTGACTCAGCAATCATGCATGTTAACAATCATCAAATTTTTCTGATATTTTAATTAAACAGCTAGTAAGTAAAAAATCATCAAAGTATTGGATCGGGAATGTTGGAAAAGACAAATAATTTCTGAAAATAAGAACCTTTTTTTGTGAGTATCGTTTTTTTTTTTTTTTAGATTTTCTACAACTAAAAAAGGATACCATACTTTCAAAGCATGAATATTCATATTCCAGTAAATTTATAAAAAATGCCACTTCCAATGGCTAGTTGAGGTGCCCATTTATTGAATCACCAGTCGACAGAAATACCTAATAAGTTCGTCTATAGCAAATAGGAGATTTGATTTAAAAAACATGGTAAATGACAGAATCGTCTTATATCCATTAAGCACATCACGTAATAACTTGCAATCACATCTTTTGTTACAAAGTTTAGTTCATTAGCTCTGCACCTCTCTTCATCAAACAAACAGTAAGTAACGCGAGCCTTGCAAAGACAAAGGGATCGCAATGTCCCGGAGACGAACCTCGACGAAGTCCGATTGGCGGCCAGGATTATGTTGCGACTCAGGCCGAATCTCGATGTCAGCGGACTCGTCCACGATCTCCTGCATAGTGTTCTGGATAAACTCATCGAACGAGTCGAGCTGCTGCCTCACAAGACCCTTGTCTTCGAAGTAGGCGCTGATCACCGCCCAAGCGTCCTCCTGGGTAATTTCGTCCTCGTCCTCCGCCTCCATCATGTAGTCATCCGCCCCGTCCATTTTCAGCTAAAAAACCTAAAACTCTCGCAATAAGAGAACAGGATCGCAATGGATTTACAGTATTTTAAGGCTTGCACTCCTTCTCAGTAGCCACTGCCCTCACAAACTCTTCCACCTTCACGCGCCGCCGGTCTCGTCGATGCCTTGCTAGCTCCCGTGGCGACTTACCTCCTCTTTGACGTCGAGGGTTTCAGGGATTTCGGTGAAGGGAAGAAGGGGCGGCAGAAAGGAGAAGGGGGTGGTTTGGTAGATTTAAGTTATATTTAACCTATATATTGCAATAAATGGATTAGATAAATTTATCCTTTTAAGTTGAATTCAATTTTTACATTTTTCATTTATTAAATTCACATTTACTTGGGAGAATTGTGTGTCTTGAAAACATCGGCTAAGGTGTTTGGTTACTGCAGCGTTGCAGTTTATTATAATAATTCATTAATAATTTATGTTAGACATTGTGTGTTTAATGTTACGGCCTGCATTTCTTTGCGTATGCATTACCCTGCTGCCCCTTACGATTTAGGGTTTAAGGTTTAAGGTTTAGGGTCGTGGCTCCCTCTCTCGCATCTCTTTCCTTATGTATCGCTCTGTCTGTTTCGGCCGCTCTCGCGAACCCTAAGTACCTAAAATTTACTTTGTTATTGTCTCTCTTCTTCCTCTTCTCTTTGATCTCGGGTTATTGTGCTCTGTATGTAATTCATGTGCTCATTTTTTTTTTAAATGGCTTTCTCTTTGCGATTTTTTGCTTCTTAATTCAGTTTGTTGTGAGAAGTTTGCGATGTTTGCAATTTGTGACTTCTGATTTCTCATTTGTGATTTGTGATTTGCAATTTGAATCTTGCGAAAAAAATGAAATATGTGGAATGATGTTTTTATCTCCACTAATTTTTTTAGTGGGAATTTGGAGATGGATGAAATTGTGTGTTTGATTTGTATATAGCAATGTATTGGTCGTCTTGTATGTAACCAGATTAAATGTTGAATATGGGATGGCCTTCTATCATTATCTTCACTGATTGCTGAGTGGTGATTTGAACAATGGATGAAATAAGGCGTTTGATTTGTACATAGCTTTGATTCGGGTGCCTTGTATGTAATTGCCTCAATTCAAAATTACATATAGTTTTTATTTTTTTGTTTGAGCGAGAATCTGAAAAATGGATGAAAAAGGGTGCTTAATTTATAGATATCAACATTTCGGGTGCACTGTATGTACTTGTTTTAAATGAAAAATATGGGATAGGGTTATATCACCAACTTTGATGTTTGAGTGAGAATTTGAAAAATGAATGAAATAGCATGCTTAACTTGTAGATAGCAACGTTTTTTGGTGTCATGTATGTAATTGCATCAAATGAAAGATATGAGATGGGGGTTTTATCACTATCTTTGAGTGGGAATTTGAAAAATGGATAACATAGGGTGCTTGATTCGGTGATAACAATGTTTTGTGTAAATTACATACAGAGCACTCAAAATCAATGCATTTACACGTGACACGATCAAATCTTTCATGTTGCTTGTTGGTGGTCTGTAAGTGGTTGTGTGTGGTTCAGAGGAGGTGGTGTGGTGTGGAGGTTGCAGTTAGGTGTCGGTCTTGTTTTTTTGGTGATATGATGGATGTGTGTTATTGATGTTGGTTTTAGGTTGTTTGGAGGTGGTGGAGTGGTGTGGTGTGTTATTGATGTTGGTTGTAGGTTGTGTGAAGGTGGTGGTGTGTTGTGAAGGAAGGTGATGTGGAGGTGGAGGAGTGTTGTGGTGTGTTATTGATGTTGGTGGTCGGTGGTGTTGAGGTGGTGGTGTTTGGTTTGGAGGAGATGGTGTGGTGTGGTGAGACGTTAATTATGAGGTAATGTGACGTGTTAATATAGCAGTGGTGTTGTCAAATTTTATGTTTGTGTGGGGGTGGTGGTCGGTGTGTGGTTGTGTTTGTGTGGAGGTGGTGGCCAGTGTGTGGTTGTGTTTGTGTGGAGGTGGTGGTAGTGTTGTGGAAGTGTTGGTGCCTTGATGTGTTTATGTGTGTGGAGGTAGTGTCAATGGTGATGTGTGTGGAGGTACTGTTGTGGAAGTGTTGGTGTCTGAAGATGGTATCAATGATGATGTGTAGGTGTAATGTGGTGTGTAGGGCATTGGTGATAATATTGTGGCATTCTTATTTTTATTTGAGTTGTGATGTTATGAAATTCCTATTTGTGTTAATTAATGTTTAAAGCTAGTAATACAATGGTTAAAACAAAAGAGGTTGGTTTATTTGCAATGGGGGATAAAGAGACAAAATTAATATTTTTTGACCTTTGTCTCAATGAGGTCGAACTGAGAAATAGGTCAACAACATGTTTTAACAAGAAACGTTGACAAAATTTTATTAGAAAATTCAAAGAAAGTACGAGCAGAGAGTATAATCAGATGCAGTAACAAAATAAGTGGGATTAGCTAAAGAATGATTGAAAATTTGTAAAAAATTAAAGTGAGAATCAATGCTTTAGGTGGGATCTGGTCAAGCGAATGATTGATGATTTTTTAGAAGTGATGGGCAGAGTGACTGACAGTGAATACTTTTGAAATGTCTCATACTTTTGTCAATTTATAATTTGTTTTCAAACCAACATCTTATGTGAATTTGTAGGTGGTGTCTGCTGCAAAAAAATAAATAAATAAGTGAAATCAATTCTGAGCTGAAGGAGAAGTTGGTTCATATGTGTATAGGTGTCGTGGCAATGGGCAACAATGCATGTGCCCCCAGAGAGGTGGGTTTGGTGGCATCCAAAAAAATTTAGGAACTGACCAGACATGTTATTCAAATGAAAGCCCAAGCTCGAAAGTCGGTTAAGTTGAGCCCTCAAGCCAGTAAAAAACAACCCTAGGTTCAAAAAAGGGAGAGAGGGAGCTGCTTTCCTTAGAAGCCAGATATCACAGTTGATGGCTTCATGCACTAATGACCTCGCCCCATCACAAGCAACTTTTGTCCAACAAATTATGTGGATTCTGGATGGAATTCCAAAAATTATTAAGGACATGTTATATTTTTTCTCTATGAAGTTGCTTGAAGATTCAACTCCGATAGAGTATTTCATAATGATGTCCGCTGATAATGGGGTAAGACTCAAGTTAAATGGCAAGTGAGCCACGACATGACTGCAGTTAGTCGATCGACCAAGTACGAGGAAGATCGTCATACAGTCATACTGCAGTTAACTGACTGGCACACACTTCTAAAGGCACAGTCGCCACCGGTTGCCTCAATTAGCCGAGCTCATGCAAGTCCGCCCGCCGATTTGTATAATGTAAAGTTCAAATTGTAATACAATTATTGTATATAATCCATATAATTAATTAGAGCTAGAATCATATAAATAATGGTTTTAATAACTATTCCATCTTGTTGGGTAATGTGGAAACCAAGTCTCCCCGCAATTTAATTAACTATTGTTATTTAGCTTCTTAATTAAGAATCCAACTTACCGCTCACATACCTTCCCACTTACCGCTCACCAACCTTCCCACCTATTGCTCACCGACATCCGACCTGCCGCTCTCATAGTTTCTATAAATAGCATCTTATGAATTAAAGATGAAGCCGAGTCAAGGGCCAAGCAAAGTCATCTAAGAGAGAAAGAGAGGAACAGAGAGAGGAATGGATAGAAGAAAATATCGATTTTATTATAAACGTCGGGGTGCTCGACAGTTTAATTCCTCGAAGTAAAAAATTTCTCTACAGCTCTATGGACGTTGACAAATTTGCCGAACCACGTAAATCTGTGTGTCGCTTTGGTGTTTTTTTCTGCGTGCAAGTTTTCTCGTTCCATTTTTCACTTTATTGTCATTGTTTTTCACAACAACTGAATTTTGAGCCATGTTTTCAGATATACCGGGGATCGAGAAGTTCAGTGACACGAATTTTGATTACTGGATGATGCATATATAGGACCACCTCGATGAGAAGAAACTTTATCTTCCGTTAATAGGAAAGCGACCGGAAAAGATGGAGGAGGCGAAATGAAATCTATTTGATCGACAGGTTCTGGGGTTATACGATTAACCCTGTCGATATTGGTTGCCCACAACGTCATCAAAGAAAAGACTACTGCAGATCTCATGACGGCTTTTTATCAGATATGTATGAAAAACCATCGGCGAATAACAATGTGCACTTGATGAAAAAGTTATTCAACTTGATGATGACAGAAGATGTGTCTGTTGCTCAAAACCTGAATGATTTCAACAATATCATAAATTAATTGTCATATGTTAAGATTGATTTTGATGATGAGATACGTGCACTGATATTGTTGGCTTCATTGCCAAATAGCTGGAAAGTCACGATGATGGTAGTTAGCAATTTTGCGGGTAAATCTAAACTGAAATATGATGATATTCGTGATTTGATTTTGGCTGAAGAGGTGTGCAACAAAGATTCTGGCGAGACCTCGGGTTCGAGTTCGACACTGATTGTTGATTCCAGAAGGATATCACATAACAAAAACTCAAACAGAGGAATATCAAAATCAAAGTCTTATCAGCAGGCATGCTGCTGGAATTGTGGCAAGGTTGGCCGCATAAAAGGAATTGCAGGAATCCTAAGAAAAATGAGAATAATGGAACTAACGTTGTAACTGAAGAAACACAGTATGCACTATTGTTGACACTTCACAGTTCTGTTGATAATTGAATACTAGATTCAGGGGCTTCTTTCCGTACATCTTCCCACTGGGAGTTAATGCAAAATTATGTTGCAGGCGACTTTGAGAATGTACATCTAGCTGATGGAAAAGCTCTGGACGTGGTGGGAATGAGAGACATTGATATTGCACTTCCTGATAAGAGCAAATGGACTTTGCAAAAGGTCAGACACGTTCATGAGTTAAAGAAAAACCTCATCTCTGTTAGGCAGCTCAATGAGGGTGGTCTTTCGGTAGTGTTCTAGATTGAACCTGGAAGGTTACCAAAGGAGCATTAGTACTTGCTCGGGATAAGAAAACGGACACACTATATATGACTACTGATTTACTTAACATTATTGCTACTACAATTGCAGAGAGCATGAAAGATATGTGACATTGCAGGCTTGAATACATGAGTAAGAGGTGCATTATGGGAAGCAGAAGAAGGTCAATTTCTTGAAAAGTGGCAGAGCGTTAAAGACAGAAAAACTAGACCTTGTACAGACAAATAGTTAAGAACCACAGGGCTATGAAGAAATCTTGCAAAATGAGAATTCAAGCAAGTGGGAGCTGACCAAGAAGAAGAAGACGACTTTCCTGTCAGGGAATCAGATTTGGGAGCTGGCAGAACTTCCACCAAGGAATAAGACATTACACAACAAGTGGGTGTACCGGGTGAAGACTACGCTTGGTGACAGTAAGAGATACAATGCTAGACTTGTTGAAAAGGGCTTTCAGCAGGGGCATGATAGTGTTATGCAGTGGGAGTAGTAAGCAGATACAATAGTAACCCATAAAGATCTTGGTGGTACAAGGCTACGTTGACGGTGATATGTCAACTGAGTCTGTTACTCGTGAGCAACTAAAGTTGTGCTCTACTTCAGTTGGTCTTTTGACATGAAGACAGGGGCTTTGATTTGCAGAGGTGGAGGATATCATGTTTGAAGAAAATGTCGATACAACCAACAGATGATACAACCTGTAGTGGTGCAGTAAGTGTCCCAATCTCTAAGTGGGAGAATTTTTAGGTAATGTGGAGACCCGATCCATCACAATTTAATTAACTGTTGTTAATTAGCTTCATAATTAAGAATCTAAACTACCGCTCACATACCTTTCCACGTATCACTCACCTACCTTCCAACCTATCGCTCACCTACCTTCCCACCCACTGCTCACCTACCTCCCACCTACCGCTCTCATGGTTTCTATAAATAGCCTCTTGGGCTTAAAGATGAAGCAAAACCAGGGGCTAAGCCAACTCCTATAAGAGAGAAAGAGAGAAAGAGAAAGAGAGAGGAAGGGAGAGAAAAAAATATAAATTTTCTTGTAAATGTTGAGGCGCCCGACGGTGTAATTCCTCGAAGTAATAAATTCTTCTGCAACTCCGTGGACATAGGTAAATTTGCCGAACCGCGTAAATCTGTGTGTTAATCTTGTATTTTTTTCTGTGTGCAAATTTTCTTGTTCCAATTTTCACTTTATTGTCTTTATTTTTCACAATACATCTTTTCTGTAATTGTACAAAATATGCTCCTATAAATTAATAAGAGATAAAAATACGAGTAAAGTGGATTCACTCCTCCGAATCTCTCGATAATAAATTTTTGACCCTCTCTACTATTTATTCTCTCATTCAATTGGCTTTAACTCTCGATGCGTCTCCATAAAAGACAATACACCATCCAACATTTAAGATTTATTATGTCATACAATTGAACCACGTAATCTTAAACATCTTCTTCAATGTCGAGTTCAATTTTCACAACTTTGCATATGAACAACATGTTCCCTTCTATTTTATTTTTTAAAAATTTCTCTTTTATTAAAATAGCATGTTCCCTTCTATTTTACTTTTTAAATTTCTCTTTTATTAATTGTATTAAAAAAAACACTCATTTCTAATCTTTGTCCCTTATTTTAAAATTTTCTTATTTCAAGAATAAAAAAAAGAAAAAGAAAAGAGGAAGGAAGAAAAGAAAAAATGAGAAAAAAATGAGAGAAAGAAAAGAGAGGAGAAGGTGGAGAGAGGAGGCCTCATGTTAAGGTCTCAAAAACTACTTAGTTATGTTTCATTCTCATCACCAAAATTGGGAATATGTTGAGCATGCGTAGGGATAACTTAAAGTACTTCTTGTTGGCATGACTTATATGTTACTTGGGGGTTCTTCTACCTTCATGTTTGCGCGCTTTACATCATGTTTTTGTTGAAATCTGAAAGGACTTGCAGTTTGGAGCTTTAAGATGACTTATCATATTCCTACTTGCTCTTTGCCTTGCTAGTTTGTTAGTGTATACTTGGGTATGCATTGAATCACATTATTGGCAAGATTTGGATGTTGTTTAAAGTCCGTTTGGCTTCAAACATATATTTTAATTTATGATTTGGATGAAATATGAAAAGATGAGGGGAATGTGATTGTTGGGGAGGAGATTTCACATGACAAATTGGAACTTTGCTTCATCTTGGTTTCTGCTTATGCTAGTTGCCTTGATGATGCTTTATATGGGCATGTTAGCATGAATTTTTGTGGCTCATTCCACAAAATTTGGAGTTTTACATGTCTCATTTTACAAAATCTGAAACTTTGCATGCGTTATTTTCAACAAATCTGCACTTCGGGGCACCTGTCGTGATGATTTAATTGCTTTCCTTGTTGCCCTCGTTTAAAATATGCTAGTTGGTCTCCCCAGCTTCGATTCCTTATCATTTGCGGCTTGTAATCTATAAATGTGGTCGGAGAATTTTGCTCTTATGATTTCTTGCCCGTCGATGTGAATAATCTTTATAATATGCGTCACTCGGTATTGCACCCAAATGCATTTTATAAAGTACCTGGAATTGGGAAATTAAAGTCACTACAAGAACTAAATGAGTTTAATGTGAAGAAGGATAATGGTTATGAAATTGAGAAGTTGGAGCATATTGAGTGAGTTGTGCAAGTTAAAATACATTTTTCTGTAAAATCTGAGGGATGCTAGAGAGGCTTCACATCGAAATGTTTATTTGAGGATCACTTATTGCTACACATGCTTACTTCACTCCTATTGTTATACTATTACATATATGAAAGGGCCTTGCAATTGTTGGAAGGTATACAAAAATGGGAAGAAGTAGGGAGGTCTTCACATGTTGATTTGGGGCTCAGTTTTGCCTTGGAGTTCGACCCCGTGCCTAGCTTCTACATGCTTGGTTTTGGGCAGCTTTAAGCTGCGGTTTTGGCTTGCTATAGTTTCGATTTTGAGTAGCTTTGAACAACGGTTCGGGCCTTGTGTTTTGCTCGGTTTTCTAGCATGTTATGGCTTGGTTTTAGCTTTTCCTGAAACTTGTTTTGGTATAATAGGTGGTCGGGTTTCAGGTACCTTTGTTGCACTCTTTGGAGTTTTCTGAGGTCGTCCGTTCCTTTACATTATGGAGTCACCTATAATCATTTGAGTCATGTTTTCGACATGTCTATTTTTCTGGTCGGGGCTTTGCTTTTGATAAGTTTTAGCGGAGTCAGTCGTGGTTTAGGATCATTCTTTTCGCTCAATTTTGAGGGTCTATCCGCCTCCTTTACGTCGCTCTTTTAGGTGGATCGTTTCCTCCTCTCTCTCACCCTCATTTTCCTTTCTTTTCTTTCTTGCTTCTTGACTTTTTTTCGCACTTATGTAAGAGGCATAAGTGTGCACGTATAGCCTTTTGCTATATGCGGGGCCATCAAACAAGGCTGTAAGTAGAATGATTAGGGTTTAGGACGGTGATGATAGTGCTTATGTGTGCTTAAACGAGAGATTATTAGAATAATATCCCTTACCTCAAAGACCTTGATAAGGGTATAGGGTAAGGATCGACGATACTATTCGCCAATCCTTGGTGAGATTGTTGCCACTGACACTCTTAGATCGTTAGTAGTCTTAGTTCGATTAGGGTAATTAGCTTGTGAACTGTACTACTTTACAAAATAATTTAAACAAAATCCCCTCTACAACAAAAGAATTGCCTCTCACCTATGAGTTTCATATGCATGCAAACCAAATTGAAATGAATGAAAATTTACAAAGATCCACGGTTAACTACTTATGTCGATGTTAGAACTACCTTCTGTAGGGTGTCGGTCTGGTAGCTCTTACCCAAGGTTGGGACGCACACAGCCCAGCTCTGAGTCCTCTCCACCATCATACTTACGGTCCTCTTAGACTTTGCAGTCCGTTCTTTGTGATTTCCTACGGATTTCATACGGATTTCCTATGGATTTCATACGGTTTTTCTATGGGTTTTCTACAGGTTTGTTCCATTTTTTTCTTTCTTTTTTGGTTCCTTTCTTTTAGCTTCCTATACGGTGCCCCGACCCTCGCTCTTTCACATATGCAACCGTACCCATAGTTGGTTAGGCTTTCCCTACTACGTTTACTCCTGTTTTCTTTTAGTACTGATCCCCTTTTGCAGTAAGTAATAATAATAGGTAGCAGCGCGTCGCAGGTAGCCAAAATTAATGATATTTTCACAGTGCTACTGTTCTTTTTACCATACGTACTACTTGTCTGCTACTACTGTTTTACTATTTATACCATACCCCTGTTTCCTGCAGCTACTGTTTTACTTTTTTTATTATACTACCTGTACCGCTACCACTGCTTTCCTTCTTAGCACTTTACCTTTTGTACTTCACTGTACGTTTACTTTACTGCAAATCATAACACCTGCATATGAAAACCAAAACTACCTCACAACATTCAAAATATAAAACAACTCAAAACTTAATCACAAACAAAACAAAACTGCAATCATAACTAAACTAAAACGTCTCGTTGAATGATCGAGAATTCTTCGGAGAAGGTAACCTACGTGTTGCTAACGGGGTCTCCCACAGTCTAAATGAAAATGTGGAACTCATTTAGTTGAGTTTAGCAAATTCATTTGGACTAAGTGAATCCGATGAAAATAGTGGTGCCGGGATGATGAAACCGTAGGATCTTAACCGGTTCTGTTTAATCAACTTTAATATTTCCCCTAATAAAACTTAAGACATTAAATTTGACACACTAGAAAACTTGACCTATGAACCATGATACTTCTCTCACCTATTCAATTTGACACTTCTTAAACTAAACCTGCCATGACAATGAGCTTGTAGCATGTACAGTGGGCAGCACGACCATATTCAATAACAAAAATTGTCTACATCAGCAAAACTATTTCTTTACTTTAAAATAACGAGTCATAGGACTTCGAGGTATTCTGCCTAGTGCGACATAAATCCTCACCTATTCTTTTAGGCATTTGCATAGTCGTGTTGTGCAATTTAAGTCCTAACTCGCTTTAGGATTCCGAGGTCATCGTCTGATACGATGTAAATCCTCCTATCTTCGAGGTTATTTGCATAATCAGATATTATGCAAGTGTAATTCCTATAATTAAAATTGGCAGGATTGGAGTTTAAATAAATTCATTTCCAAAATTTAAAATCCAACAATAAGATAGTCTAGAAAGTCATCGAGATTCTTCTCGAGATCCTTGACGTCCCCTAGTTCTCTTTCCTTCGATTCCGATAATAACTGTTCCAAATTTGAAACCATTCACCTATTGAATTTTTTGTTACCCTACACACTCTGAAAACCCTAACCTTTGAAATTCATGAAGATAGATATCTCTGTACCCCCGATCTAAATCGAGAGTTCTCTTAAATGTTTTTGGTCATTTAAGGGGTAATTAACTATAGTGGCTATAAGAAGTTTTAAGAACACATGTAATATAAACATTATATAATATTCAATATTACATAGGGGAACTTGTCGGCTTATAAAAAAAATTTGTTCGCAGACCAGAACTGATGTCATGAATTCTGTAGTTTATTTGATCGAGGCCTATCGTCTAGTAGTGTGCATGTCTCTCGGGATAGGTGCACTCCTCGTGATACAATGCTCATTTATTTAAACTACTAAATGAATAAGATTCGTTCTTTCTTGTTTTTCAAAGCTAAAACATCAATTTCAAAATCTTTATATATTCATATATTAAATTAAATCTAAATTTACTTTCTTAAAAAAAATCATAGTCTTCTCTTTTAACGACCGACAATAGGGAGATCCGTTTGAGGCATCAAATACCAAATATGCGAGACACAAGACTTGTAAGCCTCGAGTTAAATGACAAGCGAGCCACGACTCACATAACCGTAGTCGAACGATCAACATGGGGCGAGCGAGATCGTCATACGGCAAAGCGCCTCGACCAGCTGAGATGCGCTTCAGAATGTACAGTGGCCACTCGACCGGTCGTCTCAATTAGCCCGAGCTCAGACAAGTCGGCCCACAGATTGGTACTATACTAAAATTCAAATTGTAATACATATATCATATAAAATTAATATAATTAATTAGAGTATGAATCATATTAAGAATGATTTCCATAACTCTTTCATCTTTTCTATAATTGTATAAAACACGCTTTTATAAATAAGAGATAAAAACACGAGTAAAGAGAGCTCTCTCCCCCGACTCTCTTGATTATAAACTCTTGATCCTCTCTATTCTCTTTTCTCTCATTCACTCTGCTCTAACTCTCGAGGCATGTCCGCAAAAGACAATCCGTGATCCAATATTTAAGATTTATTAGGTCATCCAATTAAACCATCAGTTCAATCATGATTCAAGTTTTTAATCTTGAACCACTCCCTCTATTAGTGCAATGTCCAGTTCAACTTTCACGACCTTGCATGTGAACAACATGTTCTCTTCTATTTTTTTTTTCTTAATTTCTCTTTTTTTAATTATATTTAAAAAAAACACTCCTTTCTAAATTTTACCCCCTTTTTTTTCTATTTTCTTATTTCAAGAATTCTCCTAAATATTCCAATATAAAAACAGAATCATACTAAATCAAACAATCGATTCCCTCTACCCGCGTCGCGCGCTCGTCTGTCCGCTTCCCTCGCTTTCCCTTCTACATATCTCCCCTTCCTCTCCTCCCACTTTTTTAACCAATTCCACTCTTCCTCCTCCTCCCCTCCCCCAAATTCCCCCAATGATGTCGCCGGACGGCAGCGACTCCACCGTCATCTCCGGCGACTTCATCCCCTCTCCACCGCCACCTCCCCCCACCTTCAATCTCCTCGAACTAACCCTAATCTCCGCCCAAGATCTCTTCCCCTCCTCACGCCCCCTCCACACCTACGCCGTCACTTGGCTCCACCCTTCCCGACGCCTCCGCACCCGTCTCGATTCCTCCGGCCACACTTGCCCCACCTGGAACGACAAATTCCTCTTCCGCATCGACGATTCAACTCTCTGCTCCGATACATCCGCCATCCAAATCAACATTTACGCTTCCCGATCTCGCCTCCTTCGCGGCCCCGATACCCTCCTCGGCACCACCCGCGTTATTCTCAGCACTATTCACCCCTCCCTTTCCACCCGATTCTTCGCCCTCCAAATTCGCCGCCCTAATTCTCTCCGTCCACAGGGTATCCTCAATATCGGCATCGGCATTGCAGATCCTTACGTTTGTAGCCTCCCACTCTACGCCAATCTCCAAACCTCCGCCTTCGCTTACCATGACCTAATGGAGGCCGCTACGTCTCCCAAGCCGAGGACGAAGGGAGGTTTAAACGGAATCAACTCCACTCCGCCGCGGCTTCCGCAGCCGCAAGCCGCAGCTATCGATAGAAGCGGATCGGTGGGCGGATCAGGGGAAAGGGAGCGAATTGTTTTGGAGAGGAAGCTGAAGAAGTGGAAATCGGAGATTTGGGCGTCGGAGGATCAGATGGGTTGGGAGAAAGGGGAGCAGTCCCCGGCGTCGACTGATGATGGAGGGGGATCGAGAAGGGGAAGGCTGTGGAGGCCGAGGGCTATGTCTTGCTTTAATCTTGCTGGGCAGTATGCGGATGAGATTGAAGAAGATGACAATAGCAGTACGGGTAGCTGGGGGAGCAGCAGCCTGCGGTGATCGAATGCTTTTTAATTGAGTACGCTGGTTCTCCTCTATTGGGTTGGAATTGATTCTTTCTTCTTGTTCTTCTGATCTGCTGTACATTATTGGTTTTTTCTATATCTCTCATTTTTTTCACAAAATAAATTTGGGAGAATTACATACGTATAACAAATTTTGTAATTTATATATTTTAAAGGCACAATTACATAAATACCACTTAGTTCCTATGTATTTACATATCTAACCTCTGAAAAATTTATACATCTACGCGGAAAAGGGGTATTTGTGACATGAAAAATTTGGGTGGTATAAATCTAAAAAGTGAAATTTAAATGTTAGATATGTGGATACATTGGGATTGGGTTGGTATATATGTAGATACCCATTTTTTAAATTACCCTAATAACATTTGTTTTTTTAATATGATTTGAATGCTACAATATTATATAAATATAATAATAATAATAATTTAAATATTAGGAATGCAAATTTAAGCAAAATTTGTGATATGTAAGTGATTCTCCCAATAAATTAGGTTTTTTTTTTTTATGAAAGTGGAGAAAATTATTATCGATGAAAAAATGCATCGAAATGAGTTCATTGAACAAAACGTGTTGTGCGATTAGATGATATTTTATGTAAATTGAGTCGTGATTTTGATTTTAATAACAGACTTCTTTTATTTTATATTTGTTATGCTTAACAATAGGGCAAATTCTATGCAATAATCACAGTCTCATGCGCTTTTTTATGTTTAGAAGTTTCGTATAAATTTTTTGGGCAATTACAACATCCTCTTTCGTCCATTTTTCTAATTCACTCAAATATCAAAATTCATGATAAGCCCTACTCATATGTTTCATTTTTATCAAATTCTCAATGGTTTTATTGTGACACACGTAAGTACATCTGTTCGGTAGTTCAAAAATATCACCATGGTGTTGGATTTTATAAATAGCAATATTTCGAGTGTCCTCTTTTTTCATACAAAACAGTCATTTGTCGAATATTAATTAGTCGAAAAAGGACGTATAAATATATTTATCATTGATAATGAGTGATATTGATATTACTATCAGTATCATTATGCATAATATTTATGTTTATCAGTGAGCATCATCTCTATCCTTGGTTAGTGAAAGCAATCAACATCAACAAGCAACGTGTTATCATTAATGTGGAGAACTTTTCGTTTGACATTGAACAAGAGTTTGTACACATACAGATAAAGAAGTTAGTTGTAATTCATAAAATGGATTAGATTTCTTATGTAAAAATTCTAAGAGGGGAAAGTTAAAAGTGAATCAATTATTGCGAGTCATATGATGCATTTTTTTCATAATTGGAGACTGCTTTAGTACAATGTGCAAGATATGAGTTGTGGAATATGGCTCTAATGGAGTTTTATGAGTTTTGATGTGTCGAGTTATCATCAGAAGAGAATTGGTGATTTTGGCGGCCGTTCTTCTTATAAAAGGGGAGACTTGAGACTTTCAAGGCATGTATAGACCTTGGTAATGATTGATATATTCCTAAAAAATTATCTTGGTTCACACAAATCTCGGTGCACATTTGGATTGGTAGCTTCAATAATTAAATTTGAAAATGCCCGCCCTCCAATTTATGATCAAATGAAATGCCTCAGTAAGACAAACTAAATGTATAAAAAAACAGGTCAAACCGAGTCCTATTGAGCTCAGATTATGCATTTAAATCATAATAAAAAGTTTAAATATATTTTGGGGACCAGATGATCTACAAATCTAACAACTTTATGGTTAAATCGAGTTTCTCGATGATACGAACCCAATGAGCTCAATATCACATAATTTTAACATTTATCAAAGCATTCAACTATTCTAAAAATTACATCCGATTAAGGGAATCAATCTGATTGTCCGATGGAGCTCAAGATCACTTAATTTGCACTGCTTGCATGCTCAAGATGACCGTCTGCCAAAAAATCCGTTATCTCGCGAATAGTCACGGGTTAGTCATCTCATGCGTTAACAATAGGGAGGGCACCCTTGATGGCTGCTTGGTTGCCCCCCTTGATGGCTGCTTGGTTGCCCCCAAATTCATGCATAAAGAGGCAAATCCCTAGCTTGCCCGCTCACCCGAAAGCATGCTCTAAAGCTCATTCATATTCAAGGAACCCAAATCGACCTTGCTATAAGTTGAGGTGCGAAGTTTAAGAAACGACGCCTAGTAAATAGCAAGCCTTACCCTTGACATAGTATCATTCCATACCCAACACCATCAACCGATTTATTACATCTCTGAAATTGTCAGATCCTCACTCCGAGCTCTCCTGAACCACAGAGGCCGCTTGCCTACAAATTGGGGGGCAGCACCCACGGCTTGTTCGCCACACATACCCACTTCTTTCAGTATAACAACAACAACACTTGACTTAGGGACACTAATCCACCCACTAGCAATAACAGCGTCTGACCCCATATATATCTCACAAGATGAATCAATCAGACATAAAGCAAGTGGGCGGACGACGAACATAATGATTTATAGATCAAAGCTAATTTACTGTGAACATCATTGAAACAGTCCAAATAACCCCTGTTAGTGAAACAGACTATAGTGTTTCTTTTAGAGCGTCGAAGTTATTTAAAAAGCACTCTTTCATGCTCGAATAGAGAAAGCACAACGAAAATGAGGAACTGCTAATAAAAACGATACGAAAATGATAAGTCTATGCATTCAAAACACTCATATTACTGAGATTTACTTCGAAAATCAATGTCACCTAAGTTGAGGGACTCAAATTTCAAAAATATTTAAAAAAAAAAGATCTGTTTCTTTAGAATGGAACCACCACTCAATACCGCAGCGTCCAATGCCTCTGCCGCCCATTGTTTCCATTGAAATTAAAGGAATACAAAAACATAGCACCCAGTTCTTATTCATTTACCTATCTCAAATCCAAACTCTCATTTTAGAAATCAAGTATCTAGTTTATCATTTTTTTTTACCACTCTTCAGTAGTGAAATCTACATTTTTATTCATAGTTAGGTGTTAATTGGGTGCTGTGTAAAACTATCACTCTCTGTTTTGGCTTCGCTCTGGCGGATTTCGATCTTCTCCCTGCACCTCTAACAGGAAGCTGTCTCCCATTTACTCCCCGTCTATCCCCCTCTTTCGTGTGGGACTCCAGGCCGAAGAACCTCCAAGCAGCCCTTCATCCCAGCACCCTCTTCCTCGCCTCCAACCCGCAAACTCCAAGGCCGCCAGCAAACACTCTCTCCACCGCTCCCGTTCAGGAGATAGAGGCACGTGAAGCTTGCTCCTCCTTGCTCTTACATTTACCAGCATGCAATCCACCCGCAATTCCCCGCCTTCACAATCTGCAGGCAACCAAACTTTTCTCAGCTCACAAACACCCTATTGTCTTTTTCTCAAGTAAGCAGTAGAAGCAAAACTTTATTTATGAATATCGATCTCACGCCATCTCAGGTTCTGTTTTGTCTTTCACTTCCTTCCGTGGAGCTGTTCCTTCGGCTGCAGCCGGTGGAACTACTCTATATGGTCTGGACTTCTTATACACTTTTCTAGAGTCCCCAAAACAGTACAGTATGATTTCCAGGTTTTAGCAGTAAGGGAAGCTTGAAGAGGTAAATCTGCCATTGATACAGGGAATGCAAATACTATCAGCAAGGAGGGAAAAAATTCACCTCCAAGTGTCGCTGCTGCATCTCATGTCGACCAACTAGTGTTGTACTTGCATCATTCAATTATGTTACAAACCCTTCAAATTTTCAGCATTTGCCATTCCAGCGTCATCAACAACAAGTTCTTCAGATTTCAATGCAGCAACTCGTGGCAAAAGATTTGCATGGAGTTGACTAGTGTTTGTCATGTTGTAAGGGGTCAGCCAAGGAGGCATTTGCTCCAGAGTGGGAGTGCTTCTGGTGCAAATGGAGAACCGCATGTAGATGAAAGAGGAGCAATATGGCAGAAATCCAACATACTATTCCCCTTCATATTCAGCAATAACGGTCATCTTCTATATGGAATCCCTAAGGAATAGCCATTCCATCGGGATGAGGTTCAAAATAAGATTTGGAGGGGAAAAGTTTTGGAGCAAAGGTTCACTGGTATGATGGTTTTTATGGTAGATGTTGATTCTAGCACTTGGCCTAGTTCAAAATGGAAAGGCTGCTTTAAATTCCAAAGGCCAAAATATCTCAAATGGATTTTGCCATCTAGAGTGGCTATAGAGCCTTCTATGATGTACAAAGTTGTCATGGAAGTGCAAGGTTTCCCGTATCACCATCATGAATCACCTGGTACAAAGGTATGACACAAGTATAAGAGTATGTTTGGGGCCGTTGCAACTTAATAATAAGTTGCTATGTAGCTGCTGCCACGAGAAGCTGCTGCGAATAAGCTTACTATATGTGCGTTTTCTGCAGTTTAAAGATAGTTGTACTGCAGCTGTTTCTAGACAAATGATCATTTTGTCCATGCATAGTAATGTTGTTTGCAACAGAACTGTTTATACCAGTACATTCTATACTTCAAAAGCAAATATCTAGTGCAGAACATTACAAAATAAAAATAGGCACCTCACTTAACAGTGAGTATCAAAACTATCAAATTAAGAAAATGACTATTAAAACAATAATTAATAATATGATAATATTATTTTTAAAATACAAACAATGCATGTCACATTATAAGCGGTTCTCTGGGGACACTCATCATGCATGATCACTTTCGGTGCTTGAATCTTCCAACCTATCTGTTCACTGAAAATAGTCTGTTTTCCGTGATTCTTTGTGAGTACCTGTAAAACTATTTTTTGTAGTTATGTGATTAACGTGAAGTGAACGGAGAACATTGAACTCCACTGTAGCATTACAATTCTCTGGCGATACCAAAAATCTTCTAGCTCATCTATCTCGAATGCTTAAAAAAACATACCCTTAGACACAACACAAGAAAAAATTGTTAACAACAGTAATTAATTAATTTTTTATACAGTTGTGAGGTCTCTGATAACTCAATATATAAACCAATGAATCTGTCAATACAGTAAGACGACAAACCCTATAAAAAAAGGGTTCTTGGTTGCCTTTAACTCATATAATATCAAGATTGTGTGTGTCTCATTTGCCTATCACCAAAAAAGACTATCCAGAAGAACCTCAAAAACCATAGCACAAAAAAAAGAGAGGAACTTGTTTGCCTTCATTAGGATTTCACATGTGCACCAACCAATAGCGACGTACATGTTATCTAGATGAACCCGTCGGGTCAAATGTCTCATCATAGACCTCCAAAGCCCCTCCCCCCCCCCCCCAAAAAAAAAAAAGAAATGCAAAAGGAAAAAACACATAGAAATTACATAAAAAATCAAAACAGTAAATATCAAATGCATAAAGAATAAAAATAAACATGAATTGTATAAAAGACTGATACAATCAAGAGTGAATGTTCAACAATCATTGCAATTAATATCAATAATAACAAACATTCCCTCCAATCACCCTCCAAATATCGCATTCGTAATTTGTTCCATCAACTCTGTCATCTTTCGTGCATCTTCCCCATCCTGAGTGCAGGTATCAGTAACATCATTTTCGACCTGTGATAAAGACTGTCTAAGACGGTACTCGTATTCCTTGGTAGAGACATGCGCATGATCCTCGTTAGCCCAACGAAAGTCGATGTCGTTGCAGGAAGTATGCCACCGAATATAATTGTGGAGAGCTATCGTGATAATCACAATCTGCACCTGTTTGGGAAACGGTAAGATGACGTTTCACAAATATAATTGCAAAGTACATCATTTATGTGTAGTTTCTCCAACAGATTGGTGAATATCGCTTGTGTCATGTGGAACATATTGTTGAATCTAGTTGGGAGGCCCGCAAGCATCTCCCCAAGCCATTTGTTGCCAACATATGAGGATTTCATGCAAGGGGAGCGCTTTATGTACGAGTTAAAATAAGATACATCAAACATACTACAACTGCAACTCTCCTTCTGCGTCTTTCTTTGGTTGCACCCGTGTATTTCGGTATTGAAGTGGCTAACACATAAGCATCACTGAATTAACTACAATCATATAAGGTTATGAACAAAACCAACATAAATAATAGCTTTATAGAATTAAATAGAAAACATAATGATTAATGAAAAGTGGCATGTCCAAAGCAGCATAAATATCTAAAGCAGTATGAAAAATCATAAACAACTAAAAATGTCAAAAGTAAATGAACAAATAACAAATATGAAATGTCCCATAAGAATCTAATAAAAAAAAGCGTTTCTCAAATGTCATTGCTCCCTTGAAAACAACATAGGTAAACCACTCTACGGTCAGCGAACATCGTCATGAAAAAATTTCTCCGGGTCGAATATTGAAGCAACTTCATAGAGTACAAATACAACAGCATGTCTTCATAAATTTATAGAGTTGCCTCCAGAATTCACATAACATGGTGGAGAGAAGTTGCTTGTGATGGGGTGGGGTCATTGGTGCATGAAACCACCAATTGTGAGATCCGACTTTTAAGGAAAGCAACTCTTTTTTTTTTATCCTGGGATGCTTTGACCGACTCATGGACTCAACTTCATGGGGGCTCGGACTGGGATCTTCATTGGAATCACCTATTTGATCAACTCCAAAATTTTCAAGGATGTCACCAAACCTCGCATCACTGGGGGTACATGCATTGTTGCTTGTTGCTACGATAACTCCAAACATACTATCCAATTTCTCATTCAACTCAGGATCGATTCCACTGTATTTAAATTTTTTTCGCAGCAGACACCACCTAAAATTCATATAACATGTTGTTGGATTTGAAAAACAATTTAAAAATTGATAAAAACATGGGATATTTAAAAAATGCTCACCGCAGCTCACCATCAGTCTCTCTGTCCACCACCCATCGAAGCATCCATCGTTCGCTTTATCGTATCTCACCCCAAGCCTGTTGATCATCACTTCAATTCCTTCCAGAATTTTCAACCATTCTTTAGTTAATCCCACTTGTTTTTAACTACAACCTATCATACTATCTGCATATACATTTTTTTTGAATTTTCTAATAATATTTTGTCAGCATTCCTTGTTGAAATATGTTGTTGCTTAGTTCCTAGTTTAACCTTCATGAGACAAATGTCACAAAATATTAATTGTCTCTTTATCTCACAATGCAGATAAATCAGCCTCTTTTGTATTAACCATTGTATTACTAACATGAAAAAAAAATAATCAACATAAATATGAATGCCACAATATCGCAACTCAAAGAAAAATATGAGTGCCATAATATCATTACCAATGACTCTCCACGCCACACTACACCACATACACATCATCACTTCCACCACCTCTACACACAAAACACCTCTACACACCAACACATTATGCCACCAATACATCCACAATAGCACCTCCATGCACTAACACCTCTATACAAACACAACCACACACCGATCACCACCTCCACATATCCTCTAACACAAAAACAACCACACACCAACCACCACCTCCACACCAACACACGTCTCATACAAACACAACACACACCAACCATCGCCTCCAGATCCACTAACACATCCTCTAATACCACCACCTCCACACATAACCAACGTACACACCACCACCACATCGACAACATTGCTATCAACAAATCAAACACCCTCTTTCTTCCATTTTCAAATTCTTTACCAAATATCAAAGGTAAAGATAAACCCCGCCCCATATTTTTCATTTGATGTAATTCTATACAGGGCACCCGAAACATTGCAATCAACTAATCAAGCACCCTCTTTCAGCATTTTTTTTAATTCTCTGCCAAACATTAAAGGTAAAGATAAAATCCCACTCCATATTTTTCATTTGATATAATTTCATACAGGGCACTCGAAACATTGCTATCAACAAATCAAGCACCCCTTTCAGCCATTTTTCATATTCTCTTTCAAACATCAAAGGTAAAGATAAAACCCATCCAAATTTTATTATTTGATGCAGTTACATAGAGGGCATCAGTAATATTGTTATCAACAAATCAAACACCCATGTTCAATCATTTCTCAAATTATCACTCAAACAACAAAGGTATAGATAAAACCCCATGCCATATTTTTCATTTGAGTCAACTACATACATTTCACCCGAAACATTGTTATAAATAAATCAAGCACCCCCTTTCAGCTATTTTGCAAATTCACAATCAAACATCAAAGATAAAGATAAGACCCCATTTCATATCACATTCAGTCACAAAATCACAAAATCTAAATTCCAAATCATAAAGAGAAAGCCAAAAATCACAAAATCCAAATTCTCACTTCAAATCACAAAAAAAAAGAAGCCAAAAATAGCAAAATCCAAATTTTCTCTTATAACCACAAATGAGAAAGAGACAAATCGCAAAGAGAGTCATGCAATAAAAAAAATGGTGATACCATGGGAGGGTGGAGAGCACAGTAAAAAGACAGAGAACCGGAGATCGAGGGAAGAGGGAGAGGAGAGAGGCAACCGATTGCTACCAGAGATCGAAGGGAAGAAGGAAAGGAGAAAGGCAAATCGTTTCCACTGGAGAGAGGCACGAGAGAGGAGCGATTGAGAGAGGCTTGACCTAGGGCAGAAGAAACGCGAGAGAGAGGGCAGCAGTGACCACAGAGAGCAATGAGAGAGGAGAGCACCGAGAGGGGGCATAGGAGTAATAAGTTCATGAAGAAATGCAGACCACGAGTTCCAACCCACAAACCGCGTTTAACATAACTTTTAAAGCCCACTACCGCACTGCGATTTCTAAATACCTCATCCACCATTTTCAAAACGCACCACGCCAAATAAGCGGCCCCAAACTGGTTGTAATTATATGTTCTTGTTGTTCCAATCAGATAGGGAAACTTGCTGCTATAAGTAACTATTTGAGCTATTCCAATCAGGAGGGAAATTTCTACTTTAAAGTACAAGTTCCCGTTTGTTCCAATGGGATGGAGAAATCCTGCTATAAGTACCCGTTTGAGTTGTTTCAGTTTGGCGGGGAAATCATGTTACACTACTTTGTAGGTATTAAAGGCCTAGACGTATCATATTAGGTGCAATGGGTAAAATTTTTGAGTTGCGGTGTCTCACGAAACCAATCACACACATCTTGTTAGGTGTGTTGGTTAGACCCAATCTCCTAAGCGAGGATGACACCGTTGCCAAAATTCAGTTTGACGGGATCAAACAAATTGGTGAAAGTAGACAATAAAAATGCAAATTAAGCACACATTCGGGTTATTCCAGCTCTGTAAGGAAATCGTATGATACAACTTTGTAGGTACTAAATGCCTATGTACATTTTATTAGATGCAGCGGGTAAACTTGAATTTTGGCGCCATGTCTCATGACACCGACCACACACATCTTGTTAGGGGTGGTGGCCAGACCCAACTTCCTGAGGTAGTCCCCAAACAAGGATGAAGTCGGGAGGTTGCCCAAATTTTGTCTGGATGACGTTAACAATGCTCGTTGCTTTAAATGTCACTAGAGATATGTGACACACATCTAGAAGTGAACAAAAGATGATATTGAGGGGTTCAAAATGAAGTTTTGCACAAGCTCGCCATCAGATCCGCAACACACATATAAATGTGGATTGAAGGAGGCATTGAGGGGTTTGTAGTGAAGCTTTACACATCCTCGCCACGAGATACGAGATACACATCTAAAAGTGGACACAAGGCGACATTTAATAGGCTCAAACTGAATCTTTGAACATATCTCACCATTGGATCCATAATACACATCTAGAATCAGATAAAAGACGATATTAAGGGGTTCTAAGTGAAGCTTTGCACATGCTCACCATTGGATCCACAATACATATATAGAACCGAAGAAAAAGCGATAATGAGGCATTCAATGTGAAGTTTTGCACATATATTGCCCCTGGATCTGCAACACCCATATAGAAACAAAGAAAAGTCAATATTGAGGGGTTCGAAGTGAAGCTTTGCACATGTTCGCCACCGAATCCGCAACTCTACTTACACGAGTGAACATAAAGCGAAACAAACGAATACATTTACATAAGTCTTAATAATAACACAAATTTGAAAATAATAATAAATTACCTAAAAGTCAATCCAAACTAACAAATAAAATTTTCGCACGTGCTCTGACTCACATGTTAAATACTTAAAATTTATGCATCCAAGAATGCCACGTGGGTAAATTCCATGCACGCGCTAAACTTATAGTTGCTTTGAAAGACATGCACACATTTCAAAGCATTTCAAAATCCTTATTTTTTAAATGTCATATTACAAATGTTAATTATACAAGCTTTTAAGCTAGCCGCCTTGCCTATATGACATTGTCGCAAGTCTCACATTTTGGTCAGTCTGATCCTCCTCTCGACAGTGACTAGAGTTGACAAAACCAAGCTTCTACTCCGACCCTCTTTCCTATAAAAACTTGAGTTGACAAGACTAAGCCCCAAGTCCTATCCTCCTCTTAGTAAGGACTAAAGTTGACAAGACTAGGTGATGCAAAGTAATTATATTTCCCGATGATGACCATGTTAATATAATATTTTAATCGGAGGAGTATCCTTTCAAAATTGAACTTCAAAATATATTTGAAATTTAATTAATAATAATTATGCAACATGATCCTCTGTAAGTGAGACATAGTCGATAGGGTTCAAATACACCTACCCCCAATGATGACCGTTTTAATTGTGAATTTCAACCTGAGGGGTCCACTCTTGAAATCAAAAGATTTTATTTAAATAATAAAAAATGATACTTAAAAAAAATTAAACCTCATAATGCTTAAAGTAAAATACTTCTGCCCTCCACGGTTGTTTGTCGGGCTGGATAAATCTAATATTGACTCGAGCTCACAAAAAGTAAATATCATATCAAGAATATTATTAAATTTATGTTCAAAATAATCTCATACCAGTAAAGACGTTGCCTGAGTTTTCTGTTTGTGTGATTTGACAAGTATGCTCCACAAAAGAAGCGATTATGACCATAGCCCTCTGACTAGATGATTGAGCTAATAGGCTCCATCAGATTGTTTCTCAAATAAGCTCTACTATAAAGCTATCATGATTGTAGCCCGATGTTCCCCAATTGTATTTTGCTCTTTTGAGTTATGTCATAGGGTATATATGATGTGACACAAAACCCTCTATTAGCTAAGACCAACTTAGATTAGTCCCCTTAGACAAATACTCACCCCATATCTATAAGGTTCCTTAGACGAAGGAACTCATGACTGCTGATAAGAATCTTTCTGTTAGGTAAGGTCAACTACCTCCGCAATTACGTAGGCTAGGGATCATGGTAATTCATGAGATTCGTGAACACTCACCCCATATCTATAAGGTTTCTTAGACGATGAAACCATAAGATCTTGATTAGGTTCATCAACATTTTCCCCACCATCCTTTTAAGCTCATGGTGGTAATAATTTTATGATTTTAAAATTTTAAATTTGTTGTTACTTTATGTTAAGTCTGAATACTTAGTGCTTAATGACTAGCTTTAATCAAAACTGTTTTCTCATTATCAGGAGGGGTAACTAACCATTGAGGCTTGCGCCTATGAGAAATCTCGAACCCTATATCTTAAAGTCGCCAGAAAATGAGGGCTCTTATCTACCATCTCATTGACCCTTCTGAAAATTTGACTCGGACATAACATAACTAGCTCTCAATGAGAGTTCGATGCATTTTGAATTTGTTAGAGCGCACAGGTACCCGGGAGGTGTCCCCAAATGAGACACGATGCCCCTGGTGGATGAACGATAGATCAACATGATCGGGTGCCTGGATGACATCTGTGACTGCCGAATAGAAGCCTTGGAGGTTTGACAGTAGTTCATCTTTTTTTTTAATTTTAAATCACCATCTTTGACATTTTCGAAACTTGTGGAGAATGAACTTTGTCAGAACCGTAGCTTGGGCCAGCATTGATATGTCTTTGAGTATACTTAATTTCTTCTTTATTTTACACATGTTTTTTAATGGAACTATAATTTAATGGAGTATTTTTATGTTTATGATGCAAGTATAATAGGTAGGAGCATTGAAACGAACTTGAACTGCATCAGAGCGAAACAAAACCAAATTGAGCAAAGGTATTGATTGTGGTCCGTCGACATATTTTTAGATTAGGTGTTTTGTTTTGAAAAAGGGGTCGCCTACGAAATTTTCGGCGAATTTTTAATTTAATTTACATATATATATATATATATATATATATATATATATATATATATATATATATATATGATTTGGAAAGTAGTGTTTTGATTTTAAAAATAATTTTAAATTTGAAAATTTTAAGATATGAAATCAAACTGATCCCACATCCCGAATAGTTTATATAAACGAGCACCGCACCACAAACCGTGTATCTATTCCGAAGAATAGACACGCTGCTTGATGATGGGGCTCGATTAAATAAACTAGGAGATTTGTGACATCCGTTTGGTATGCGAACCAATTTTATAAGCCGACAAGTTCCCCTGCTTAATATGAAAACATTAAACGGGGTTTATATTACATGGGTTCTTAAAATTCCTATAAAGGCAAGCCACTATAGTTAATTACATCTTAAGTGACGAGAATCACTTAAGAAAACTCTCGATAATAATCAGTAGTTCTGCTCTCAAGAATTTCAAAGTTTAAGGTTTTCAAAAGACTGGATTTTGGAATTTCAATAGGGAATGGATCAAATTCGGAACATTTTATTTTGGGAATTCAAAGGAAAAAAAGGTAGGAGAAATCACAGATTCGAAGCGAACTTCGGTAATTTCCCGACTATCCTATTGTTGGGCTTGAATTTAGGAAAGCCCTAATGTTTATTTAATGTTTTGATCCTGCCAATTTTAATTAGTTAGGACTTATATTCGTATGATGCGATCACACAAATAGCCTCGAAGATGTGAGGGTTTATGTCGTATCGGACGACTACCTCGGAATCCTAAGACCGATTAGGGCTTAGTTTGCAATGCAAATGCCTAACAAAGAGTTGAGGATTTATGTTGCACTAGGCAAACTACCTCGAAGTCCTATGGCTTGATTATTTAATTCTAGGAATGTTTAGCTGATGTAGAGTCAAGTTTTGCTGATGACGATGGTCGTGCTGCCCACCATGCTCTGAGCTCCTTGTTGTTGCAGAGGTTTAGTTTTAGAAGTCATAAATCAGGAGATGAGAGAAGTGTTTTGGTTTAGAGAAGGTCTTAATTTCCAAGTATTTTTTATGTTTTAATTAAAACAAATCTTAAAGTTGATTATAACAACACCGGTTAAGATCCCACGGTTCCATCCTTCCGACATCGTTATTTTTATCGGATTCGCTTAGTCCGGATGAATTGCTTAAACTCAACTAAATGAGTTCCACACTTTCATTCAGACTATGGAAATCCCGTTAGCAACACATAGGTTACATCATCCGAGGTATTCCCGATCATCCAACAAGACGTTTTAATTTAGTTGTAGTTGTAGTTTTGTTGTTCTGTTTGTGATTAAATTTTGAGTTGTTTTATATTTTGAAATGTTGTGGCGGTGAATTTTATCTTGCAGTGATTTTTAATTTAGTTTTGGTTTCGGTTTTAGGGACTACCCTAAAGGTTTTGGTTTTCATGCAACGATTGTTTATCATGCAAGAAAAGTAAGTGCGATGCGATTAAGTAAATTGCGATAAGGTAAGCTACGATAAAATAAAAGCGTACACTGGAGGGTCTTCCCGTCATCCCAAGCTGCACTTAAAACACAATTAGAATATTTAATCATTTAAAGCAAGTTCCTAGGTAAAGCTAGTGAAGGGTTATGGTTTTCTACCAAGTTCCTTATCCTATAGCTAGTCACCTCCTATGACGTCTAGGTTCTTGTGTTTTTGGTTTAAGGACGATTTTCTTCATCAAAGAACAATTAAGTTCAATTGTTCTTATAAACATCCTATCATATCGAGGAGGTGCTTAAGACAAATCTTAAATATCTTTTCAATATTTCTAGGATTATTTTAAGTCCAAGAGAATTTAATTATACAAATGAATTAATCGTCCGGGAGTTCGAGTTTTGTTATCTTGCTCGATGAATCCAGGACATTTGAATATCCTATAAGTGAAGTAACACTTCACTTAATACTCCGTTTAGGAGTTATGACAACAAGAGTTTTTGAGGGCAAATCGATGTTCAAGTGATTTGCGATTTAATTTAATTTCAATTAATGGGTTTAAGTTTGGAATAATGTTCAAGTTGTTTTAGATTTATTTTTTTTTTGAATTCTTTATGTCTTTGGTGATGTTATTTTTAATTCGATTTAATTTAATTTAATTTGGTTTAGCTTTAATTTTAATTTAATTTGTTTAATTTAATTTAATTTTAATTTTAACTTGGTTTTATTTTTTTATTTTAATTTAATTTAGTTTAATTTAATATGTTTTAATTTAATTTAATTTAATTTGATGTGATTTAATTTAATTTAATTTAATTTAATTTAATTTAAACTTTAATTTAATTTAATTTAATTTAAACTTTAATTAAATTTTAAATTAATTTTATTTTATATTTTAATTTAATTTAAATTTAAATTTAATTTTATTTTTAATTTTAATTTAATATTTTATTTTTTATGTTTTAAAGATGATTTAATTTTAATTGTTAAAGTATTAATTTAATTGAAATTTTAAAAGGATTTAATTTAAATAATTTAACTTTAATTTAATTTAATGATTAAGTCTTTTAGCATTTCAAATTTTAAATTTGGGTTATCATTTTAATTAGCAATTAAATACTTTTGAGGTGATTAATTTAGGGATTATTAAATTAAAGAACAAATCTCTTCCTAATAATATCCCTATTTTAATAATTCCAATTTTTCATTATTCTTCCAAATTTAATTAATTATTTAATTAAGGTTTTATTTTAATTATTTTTAAATTATTTGGTAGGTTTCTACCCTTTAATTGCCTAAGTTTCAAACATCCAAAATCGACTTAGTATCAAACATTTTACCCACCCTTTTAATTAAACCTAAAATTTTTAATTATAGGTTAGAATTTTAATTACCATTTTGCCCTTTAAACTTACTAATTCCACAACTCACTAAATTGAGCTCAAATGAATTTGAAATTTTTATGTGACTTCACTCATGTATCAATCAAGACATTAGAGGAGAAAATGTGATTTTTCTGTACTTAATTTATTTATGTAATTATTTTTGGTGGAAAATAGGGATTTTCAAGGAAAATTCAATAACATGACCAAGAGAAAGTTTCTGTCCTTACGAAAATTATGGGACATTCCTAATGACCGAGAGGACCACTTGGACCAATTTTGGTGATTTTTTGAATTATATTTTCTTTATTATAATTATTTTGAGTTTTGGAGTATTAATTAATTTAAAAATAAAATAAAGGTTGAAAAATGAATTTTATATTTTTCAAAAATCTCTCTGATATCAAGGAAACCAGAGAACCAATTTTTATAATTTTTTGATTTTTCTTTGATTTATTAGAATTAGTTTAGTGGAAATGCTAGAAAATACATTTTTTTATTTTTAAAATTACCTTAGGGCTTTAAAATTTAATATCTCATCATAGAGACTTAAGAAAAACATGGGTTTTGCTCATAAGTGATTAAAATTCAAAATGTGACATTTTGGTGAATTTTATTATTTTTCTGATTTTTATTATTTTTTAATTATTAAAAATATTAAAATAATGCAAAAAATCAACTTTTTTAGAAAATTACAATTTTAATTTTCTTAAATTCCCCTGATATCAGAGAGGCTCCAAAACCAATTTGGTGAGTTTTTGAAAAGTATTTTGAAAGTTATGAATTTTTCAAGTTTAATTTTGGCTAAATGGCTTAATCAACCCATTTGATAGAGCTAACAAGTCCGATTGACTTCAAACTTTTATGGTGGGTTCCTCTAATCCTAAAGGTCAGTGGAGAATTCATTTCAAGTCAATTCGATGTATGATTAGCTCTAACTAATTAAAGCTCCATTTTGGGTGTTTAAGCCAATTAGGGTTATTACAAGTGAGTTAACTCAAAACCTATTTTCCCTAGGGTCCTCTGGTCATAAGAAACATCACCAAATTTTCCTAGAATTTATTTCACAATATGCTAATTATTGGAATTAAAATACTCAGAATAGTGACCTAGAATTGAAAAATCAATAACTTTTCATAGGGATGGCCTCTAACTTTGGAAAATTCAGGGAATGTTCCAAAATTCAGAGGCTTCAAAAGCCCTATGGTCTCATGCCATGGTGAATTGTATACATGCATGAAGAATTGAAATAGTGCAGAGAGTAAATAAATAATTAAAAATAAAATACTTGATGAAATTACATGATTTCTTTTCCACATTATTCTCCTCTCTTCACTGAGCAAGAGGGTATTTTTATTTTATTTTTAGGTGTTTCCTACACAAAGTTATGAATTTTCCAAGTTCTGGGAATTAAATAAATAGAAAAATAGCCTATTTATCTACTTATCCACGCGGCGCCGCGTCAACCTCGGCGACTCCGAAGCTCCACGCGTCGTCTCCCGATTCGGCGCCGCCATCCGGCCGGGATGCCACGCGGCCCGTGGTTCATGTCCCGTTGCTCGGTCCGGCGCGATCTCGGCCGTCCGCTCGATACACGCGCAATCCGACGGCTCCCGGTCATCGTCTACGACGAGTGTGAACCCGTGACCGTCAACCTTCTAACCCTAATTTCTCACTCGATTCTCAACGGATTTTTGTGTTCTTATGCTCCATGGATTCGTCTCGAAGAGACGAACACATCCATACGGTAAACATGTATTTAAATTGACTCAAATTAAATGGAGAATCTCTGTAAGCTCGGGAAGAAGAATGAGTCCATACCTTTGCTCGGAGAAGTGAAGCTTCAATGCGAGGGTTGTGTCACCTTCAATTGGGTCCAAGCAAGCTCCGGATGAAGTCCCTCGGCCCAGTGAATTGTCCGGGTATGATTTTGACCACGATCGAATACAAAGCTTGGAGTCCGGAACAGGTGGGTGGCCCGGAGAAGGGGCTTTGCTTCGGTAAACTCCTTCTCTTGGTCCGGTGAAGGTGTAGGACCAATCAATTTGGGGATTGGCTCACTGTGGGGAAGTGTCCTGTTTTTATATGGAATTTGGACTCTGAAATTGGGCTCTGGTAATGGGGATTAGGGCAAATGGGCACTGGAGCTCAATTGCTCTAAGTGTGGAGAGTGGTCTGAGACAATTTTGGCAGAGTTTCAGTAGGTTTGTTTCAGCACCTCCTCCATGGCCGAGAGAGGTGGGGTTTAAATAGGAGTGGCTGGAGGGCCTCCCATGGGGTTTAAGGCTTGGGATCAGCTGCTTAGGTCAAGGGAAGAACAACCATGGTGGCCATTGGGCATGGGGCAGCTCAGCAGGTGAGAATTCCAAGCTTGGGCTCACATGATGCTCTCGGGTGTGGTGTTTTCCGGCGGCCCGGTGGCTGGCCGGCAGGCATGGGTCACCCTCGGGGTCGGGAGGCTCGGGGCTTGATGTTTGTGTAGGGAATCGGCAATGGCCATGTGTAAAGTGGCTGGATTGAAATGGAATGGGGAGAGGCTCATTTTGGGTTCAATTTGGTCAACCCATGTATTTGGGCTTGGTTCACCATCCAAGGCTTGACCTTGGGCTGAGGTAGAATCATTTGGGTCAGCTGAATTGGGGTAGTGAAGTCCTCATCCATGGTGAGGTGGCTAAGCATGGTATAGTGTGTGACATGTTTAAGGTAAAAAAGGTTTAAGGGAGGTTTAAGAAAGAACCCCCTCTTCTTGCCATAAATGGACTAATGACAAGTCAAAGCCCCCATGGCTTCATGTGGCTTGAGAATGGCTTGTTCATGGCTTGCCTATGGCTTAGGATAAAGCTTGGTCAATTTCATGGAAGTAGAATTTAAGAATTTTGGTATTTTGGTGGAGAATTTTCATGAAGCTTGATTTGGAATGGTTTAATGATGATTTTGAAACTTAGGGGTGATTTTGATTAAATGGATGATGTGGAGAAATGTCATGTAAGCTTTAGATTGATTTGGGCTTTTAAAATGGTCTTGGGTGGGCTTTTAAAGTGGTTTAAGGAAGTGAACCTTTAGGTTAAAAAATGGGCTTTTGAATAGAAAAATTTGCAATGGGCCATGCCAAATAAATGTTGCAATTGGTTTAGGCATGTGTCATGAGTGGTTTGAAACAAACTTGAGGTGGTTTGGGTTTAATTTGGGTTGGATTTGGGCCTCTTTGGTAAATGGGCCAATGTAAGTCAAATTGGGCTAACTTGGGCCAATGTTGGGCTAGAGTTGAAATTGTTGTAAAATTAATGTTGAGAAATGTTTATGGGAGTGTTTCAAAGAGGTTTTGACTTTGGTTGGGTTTTGATTTTGGGGTTTGGGCTTATTTGGGTTAGGTTTGGGTTTAGGTCAAAATTGGGTCTTTTAGCTTTGGGTTGAATTTGAGTGGGGTTTGGGTCTAAATTTTGGGCAAATCATGTTAGTGTTTTGTTTGTGGGGATGTTAGGGAAGGTTTAGAAAAGATTTGGGGTTAATTGGAGTTGAATTGGGTGAGTTTGAGCTAAGTTTGGGTCACGGGTCCAAATTGGGCTTTAAGGTCAAAAGTGAAATTGGGTTCAAATGTCAATCAAATTGGGCTTGGATTTGGTCTAGATTGGTGTTGGGGATGTTGAATTGAAGTTTAGAATTGAATTGGACCAGAATTTAGGTCAATTGGGTAAGTTTGGTTTGACATTGGGTTTACTTTGGGTTAAAATGGGTCAAATTGGGGATTTTGACAAAAGTGGGGTAAATTGACAAAATTGGCCCTTGGTGTAGTTGAACAAAATGAAATTGGGAATATTTGGGATTTTTTGGAATTTTCTGCGAATTTTCTGAATTTTTGGATTTTTTGGCTAAGAGGGGCATTTTGGGTATTTGGAGGGTATTAGGAGGTATTTTTGGAATTTTTGGTATTTTTGGCTATGAATGATCAATTTGAGTGATGTGGGAATGTTTGGGATTGGTCTTGAGGATTTTTGGGTGATTTGGAGATTTTGGAAAATTTGGGTAATTTCGAGGGTTTTGGGTAGGTAGGCGGGTACGGGGTCCGGGGTCAAAAATTGAAAATTTGGAAAATTGAAGATTGGGTAAATGTAAGTGAAATGAAATCATTTTGGTTGAGCCATGAAGCCATATTAAGCCTATATGAGCCATGAAGGGACTCATTTGAGGCATTCACTATGTTGTTCCTAACCCTCTTGCCGAGGGCTTAGAGGTTAAGGACCATCCATGTGAATCACCTTCATGAGTCGAAGGTCAAGTTGGGTATGGGTGTGGTTTTAGGGGGTGTGTGTGAAAGTGTAGTGTATAAGTATAGTGTGAGTGTAAGTCGGCCCCTTCACTGGACAGAGCCGCCGAGGCGATCCTAAGGCCAAAGAGTCCTATAGGCACTCATCCTTTAAACTTCCACATTTGATTTCAACCCTCTAGGTGATTAGGGGTCTACAATCAAGTTTGTGGAGTTTGCGAGGAGTTAAGAAGTGTTTTGAATTTCTAAGTGGTGGGTCCCGATTCTAATCCTCTAGGATAGTCAAAGGAAAAGCCTAAGGCTAGATCCTAAGTACTAAAAAGAAGGAGAGAAGACCTCATCAAAAATGAGGTCAACATGGTCTTGCGCCTAAGCGCTCACTTTCGGTCACAAAGGTGTTGCATGATCATCTTGGCGCTAGGTTCCAGGCGCCTAGGCCCCGAAGCATTTCGAGCAAATAGAGAGCACAACGTTCATGTGTTGCAGACTAGATGCCCAGGTGTTGCAGTTCAGAAGGGTTCTTTTTGCCATTTATTTTAAGATTGCTGACGGTTCAGATAGGGAGATTGAATAAGATTTAAAAAAGATTTGGCGGCTTTTGAAGTCTGTCGTTTTTTGTTTTGAATCTCTGGGCAGAAGGAGGGGAGGGGATCAAACTCCTGGCATCCTTCTAGGAGAGTATGTAGGAGTATGAACTCTTGTTCTAGAGAGATTAAAGAGGGGAATTTGAGAGAATCTGTAAGGGAATTATGATAGCACATTGTGTAGCACTGTGGAAAACATCGCCCGGTAGAATTTGCTTATGTTTTCATAGGGCAAAAGCTATGTATCGTGTGTACTCTTATTTGATTATTGTTGTAAACACATATTTAGTGAATTTTCTTGGATTGAATGAAGTTTTCTTTGGTGTTTATAATGTGTAATGAGTATATTTATTATACTTTTCTCTTGTGATGGATATGTTAGATTAGTAGAGTTGTGAATGCTTTAAATTGATTTTTATTTTCATGTGATGAGTATATCTCTGGACTTAATTTACATGTTGTACTGACCATATAACTTGTTAAAATTTGTTGTGACCCATTAGGACTCGAAAGAGAGGTGGCGAACAACATAGAATATTCTCATTGTACGAACGAATATGAAAGATGAGTCATTGGGGTAATGCAACTTAAGAGGAATGCAGACACAATTAAGAAATACAAGTACCACAAAGATCATTGGCACGATATGGGGGAATGCAAACACTTCCAGAGCTTGATTGAAAAATTAATAAAAGAGGGGAAGCTAAAAAAATTCATCGACCTTGGAGTCGCGACCTAAAGGCAGGGCAAAACTCTCATGGGTGGAATGACCGACGGACATACCTGCACAAATGCCATCCACATTGTAGGATACATGCCCACCATATTTGGAGGGAATGAGTCACTCAGAAGGATGAGCAAAAAGAGGCAACAATCAGGGGAAATATGTGTCACGACCTTCACCCCAATACCCAGGGGTCACCCATCTATCTGTTTCACTGACGAGGATCTACCACAATGGTAAATCCCTACAATGATGTTGTCGTGATAACGTCTATAATTAAAAATTATCAAGTAGGTAGTGTTCTCATCGATATGGGGAGCTTAGTAATGTGCTTTTCAAGCAGGTTTTTAACAAACTAAGTCTTACTGTTGACCGGGTTAGTGTACGGTTTCTTAGGTGAAAAAGAAAGGAAGAGCTAGGGGTGATCGGGTTCCTAGTAAGCTTGAGGGAAAATGAGAAGCAATTTACTCCGACGAAGGATTTCCTTTGTTAGATTCCGCTTGACATATAACACTATATTCAGCCTATCACTCCTGAATGATTTCAAAGCGGTAGTCTCCACTTATCATGCTACTGTCAAATTTCTTGGGGACGGAGAGATTATCACAGTTCAAGGTGGTCTAGAACAATCTCGAGTCTGCTACATACAAGCCATATGCAATATGGAGCACGATCCCCTGGACATCCAGAACTCAAAGGAAGGTGGCCTAGATGAAGCCACACTCATGGTCTTAGCTGTCGACAAAGAGCCAGGCAAATGTTTTTTGATAAGTGAAGCATTTGATGCAAGATAGAGGGAGCTGCTAATTCGAAACATGCAAGAAAATTGGGACGTCTTTGTATAGATGGACGTTGATATGATTGACGTACCGATCGATGTCACCTATCACCGATTGAATGTCAATTCATCAGCGTGAAATAGAATATCAGAAGCTCGGTCGCTACCCTTACTAGACCTATTCGAGAATAGGTGTGAAAGTTAGAGGAAGTCGGGTATATTCGAGAAGTGCAGTACCCCACATGGGTCTCCAATGTGATCTGGAGGATGTGCGTGGACTTCACCAACCTATACTCAATCTGCCCAAAAGACCCATAACTACTACCAAAAATTGATGCACTATTGGATTCGACGCTCGACCACTCAGTCTTAAGTTTCCTTCATGCGTTCTCCAACTATCATCAAATCAAGATCACCGACCTCCTATCTTAGAAGCTCCATCTGGGAGAGGGGTAGCCTCAAAAACTTGGTAACCATTAACAATGGAAATCCGTAGCGAAGAAATAAAGAGTTTGTTGAACTTGTACGTCCACTACCTAAAAAAAGAGAAGATTGACAAAGAGATCACCAACCACAGAAGGTTCAAACTCAGAGCTGCCCAGTACCTACTAGTTGAGAGAAAACTCTTCAGAAAATCAGCTATGTAATTGTACTTAAAGTGCTTTTGAGAAGATGATGTTCAAGGCATAATCTGAGAAGTTCATGATGGGGAGTGTGGCATTCATTCTGGAGAAAATACACTGGCTCACTGAATCCAATAACAGGAGTAATTCTGGCAAAATCTGCTCAAAGACACCGAGAATACTCTCAAAGATGTACGCAATGTCAGAAGTACGAACCATCACGCCATTAACCGACTCAAGAACTTCACCTGATTGTCTGCCCTTGGTCGTTCGCTATATGGGGCCTCAACATCCTTGGACCCTTTCCCCTATCAAGATGATAATGAAAGGTCTTACTCGTAGCCGTCGACTACTTCTCCAAATGGATAGAAGCGAAGCTCCTAACCCACAAAATTGTGGAGGTAGTCCAGAACTTAATCTGGATTGACCTGATTTACCTGTATGGATTACCCCTCTTCATCGTTACAGATAATGGAACTCAATTTACTAATAAAAAGGTTCGGGATTTCTACAAGAGTCAGGGATTCAACCTCAAAGTTTCCTCCGTGTATCATCCCTGAACTAATGGACAGATGGAATCTGCGAATAATGTCATTCTAAATCTGCTAAGAAAAAAGTGGTGCGAAGGGCAAGTGGGCAGATCTAATCACTTCTATACTCTGGTTGATTTGAATGACACCATCCTTGTCCACTATCAAGCCCCTTTTATGCTGTCCCACGAGATCGATGCTATGTTGTTGGCCGAGTGCAACAATTACAGTCAGAGAGTGCTCTCTGCCTCAGCCTTCAACAAGGAAGACTTAGAAGAATTTCCTGAGGAGAACGGTGAAGGGGTCAGGCTCGCTCTGGACCTTGCCGAAGAAAACCAAGCGAATGCAGCCCTTTGAAGAAATCAAGCAGAGGACAACCAAATATTTCAACAAACTTGTCCGCGAGAAAAAGTTTGCCCTAGGAGACTTAGTATTGGAATTTTCCCTACATCAGTCACTACAGAGAGGGCACAAAAAATATAAGTTGAAGACATTCACAAGAAATGTGGTCCCTGTTTACCTCACTTTTGGTTGAGGTCTAATCTTTTTTTAGAATAGCCTACGGTCTAGCCATAAGACTCTCCTGGTGACTTTCTTAGAAGACTAGTCATGGCACCCCTCCCCATATAAATTCAAACTTTTCTCACTTCACTGTGAGTTTTCATATGCTTAAGGCCTAACCTCCAGTTTTTGGGAGGAAGAGACCAAGCATAAGGAAACCCAGGGGAAGTCACCTATAGGTTGTCAGGCCATAGGATCTACCTTGGGAGGTCTGGAGCTTACACCACACTCACACTACACACTCACAACCCTAAACACATTACCTTTTGATCCCCTAACTCTTTGGAAACTCATGTAAATGGTTTTGCTAAGCTTTTGGCCCTAGGCTAAGGGTTTGCTAGTACCAACACATAGATGACCAAATGAGGGTGACCCTTAGTCCATGACTCAATCTAAACAATTCCTTACTGCTCACCTTCAACCAATCTTAATTTTTCCAAACATTGCAAATTCCTAACCTCTTTGCCCCAAAATACCCTAAATACCCAAACTACCCCAAAAACCCTAAAATCCTCCAAAAATTCCAAAATCATCCAAATTACCCATAATTCTCCAAAACTCATTCCAAAATACTCCCTACCACTTAAATTAACCAAAATTACCCAAAATTGCCAAATTTCCCAAAAATCCCCAAGATGACCAAAATGCCCCTCCTAGCCCAAAATCCAAAAAATAAAAAAATTCTCATAAATTCTCAAAACCTCCTAAATATTCCCAATTTCATTTCTCTCAACTACCACATGACCCAATTTGGCCAATTTAGCCCAATTTAATCAAAAAAACCCCAATTTAACCCATTTAACCCAAAGTGCCCAAATTAAACCCATTGTCTACCCAATTGATCCCAATTTTGCCTTCAATTCCAAACTTTAATTCAACATCTCCATGTCAGCATATTTTTAGGTTGTGTGTTTTATTTTGAAAAGGGGGTCGCCTACAGAAATTGTCGGCTAATTTTCATATTTTAAATTTAAATATATATATAGTTTAAAAGATAACATTTGATTTTGAAAGTAATTTTAAGTTTAAAAGTTTTAAGATATGAAATCAAACCGATCTCAAATCCCAAATAGTTTATATAAATGAGCACCGCACCACAAACCGTGTATCTATCCCGAAAAATAGACACACTGCTTGATGATGGGGCTCGAATAAATAAACTAGAAGATTTGTGACATCCGTTTGGTTTGCGAACCAATTTTATAAGCCGACAAGTTCCCCTGCTTAATACAAAAAAATTAAACAGGGTTTATATTACTCGGGTTCTTAAAATTCCCTATAAGGGCAAGCCCCTATAGTTAATTACATCTTAAGTGACGGGAATCACCTAAGAAAACTCTCGATAATAATCGGTAGTTCTCGCTCTCAAGAATTTCAAAGTTTAAGTTTTCAAAGGATTGAATTTTGGAATTTCAATAGGGAATGGATCAAATTTGGAACATTTTTGTTTTGGGAATTCAAAGGAAGAAAGGTAGGAGAAATCACATATTCGAAGCGAACTTCGGTAATTTCCCGACTATCCTATTGTTTGGCTTGAATTTATGAAAGCCCTAATGTTTATTTAACGTTTTGATCTTGCCAATTTTAATTAATTAGGACTTATATTCGTATGATGTGATCACACAAATAGCCTCGAAGATGTGAGGGTTTATGTCGTACCGAACGATCACCTCGGAGTCCTGAGACCGGTTAGGGCTTAATTTACATGACATGATCATGCAAATGCCTAACGAAGAGTTGAGGATTTATGTTGCACTAGTGCAAACTACCTCGAAGTCCTATGGCTTGGTTATTTAATTCTAAGAAAGTTTTGCTTGAAGTAGACTCATGTTTTGCTTGATGACGATGGCCGTGTCGCCCACCATGCTCCGAGCTCCTTGTTGTTGCAGAGGTTTAGTTTTAGAAGTCATAAATCGGGAGATGAGAGAAGTATTCTGGCTTGTAGAAGGTCTTAATTTTCAAGTGTTTTTTATGTTTTAATTAAAACAAATCTTAAAGTGGATTATAACAACACCTGGTTAAGATCCCACGGTTCCATCCTTCCGCATCGTTATTTTTATCGGATTCACTTAGTCCGGATGAATTTGCTAAACTCAACTAAATGAGTTCCACACTTTCATTTAGACCGTGGAAATCCCGTTAGCAACACGTAGGTTACATCATCCGAGGTATTCCCGATCATCCAACAAGACGTTTTAATTTAGTTGTAGTTGTAGTTTTGTTGTTCGTTTCGTGATTAAATTTTGAGTTGTTTTATATTTTGAAATGTTGTGGCGGTGAATTTTATCTTGTAATGACTTTTAATTTAGTTTTGGTTTCAATTTTAGGGACTATCCTAAAGGTGTGTGTTTTCATGCAACAGTTGTTTATCATGCAAGAAAGGTAAAGTGCAATGCGATTAAGTAAATTGCAATAAAATAAAAGCGTACCTGGAGGGTCTTCCCTTCATCCCAAGCTGCACTTAAACACAATTTAGAATATTTAAGCATTTAAAGCAAGTTCCTAGGTAAAGCTAAGGGAAGGGTTATGGTTTTCTACCAAGGTCTTACTCCTATATGCTAGTCATCTCCTATGACGTCTAGGTTCTCAGTGCTTTGGTTTAAGGACGATTTTCTTCATCAAAGAACAATTAAGTTCAATTGTTCTTATAAATATCCTATCATATTGAGGAAGTACTTAAGACGAATCTTAAACATCTTTTCAATACCTCTAGGATTGTTTTAAGTCCAAGAGAATTTAATTATACAAATGAATTAATCATCCAGGAGTTCAGGTTTTGTTATCTTGCTCAGTGAACTAGGACATTTGAATATCCTATGAGTGAAGTAACACTTCACCTAATACTCTGTTTAGGAGTTATGACAACAAGAGCTTTTGAGGGCAAATCGATGTTCAAGTGATTTTGTGATTTAATTTAATTTTAATTAATGGGTTTAAGTTTGGAATAGTGTTCAAGTTGTTTTAGATTTATTTTGAATTCTTTATGTCTTTGATGATGTTATATTTAAGTTAATTTAATTTAATTTAATTTTAGTTTAATTTAATTTGGTTTAGTTTTACTTTCAATTCAATTTAATTTAATTTAATTTAATTTACTTTAATTTTAACTTGATTTTTTTTATTTAATTTAATTTAATTTAATATGTTTTAATTTAATTTAATTTAATTTAATTTAATTTAATTTAATGTGATTTAATTTAATTTTAATTTTAATTTAATTTAATTTAATTTAGCTTAAATTTTAATTTAATTTAAATTTTAATTTGGTTTTAATTTTAATTTTAATTTAATTTAAGTTTTAATTTAATTTTATTTTTAGTTTTAATTTAATATTTTATTTTTTTATGCTTTAAGGATGATTTAATTTTAATTGTTAAAGTATTAATTTAATTGAAATTTTAAAGGGATTTAATTTAAATGTTTTAACTTCAATTTAATTTAATGATTAAGTCTTTTAGCATTTTAAATCTTGAATTTGGGTTATCATTTTAATTAGGAATTAAATATTATTGAGGTGATTAATTTAGGAATTCTTGAATTAAAGAATAAATTTCTTCCTAATAATATCCTTATTATAATAATTCCAATTTTTTTCATTATTCTTCCAAATTTAATTAATTATTTAACTAAGGTTTATTTTAATTATTTTCAAATTATTTGGTAGGTTTCTACCCTTTAATTGCCTAAGTTTCAAACATCCAAAATCAACTTAGTATCAAATGTTTTACCCACCCTTTTAATTAAACCTAAAAATTTTAATTATAGGTTAAAATTTTAATTACCATTTTGACGTTTAAACTTACTAATTCCATAACTCACTAAATTGAGCTTAAATGAATTTGAAATTTTTATGTGACTTCACTCATATGTCAATCAAGACATTAGAGGAGAAAATGTGATTTTTCTGTATTTAATTAATTTATGTAATTATTTTTGGTGGAAAATAAGGATTTTCAAGGAAAATTCAACAACATGACCAAGGGAAAGTTTCTGTCCTTAAGAAAATTATGGGACATTCTTAATGACCAGAGGACCACTTGGACCAATTTTGGTGATTTTTTTGAATTATATTTTTTTTATTATAATTATTTTGAGTTTTGGAGTATTAATTAATTCAAAAATAAAATAAATGTTGAAAAGTGAATTTTATATTTTTTAAAAATCTCTTTGATATCAAGGAAATCAGAAAACCAATTTTTACAATTTTCTGATTTTTCTTTGATTTATTAGAATTATTTTAGTGGAAATGCTAGAAAATGCATTTTTTTTAATTTTAAAATTACCTTAGGGCTTTAAAATTTAATATCTCATCATAGAGACTTAAGAAAAATATGGGGTTTGTTCCTAAGTGATTAAAATTCAAAATGTGACATTTTGGTGAATTTTATTATTTTTGTGATTTTTATTATTTTTTAATTATTTAAAATATTAAAATAATGCAAAAAATCAACTTTTTTTTAGAAAATTGCAATTTTAATTTTCTTAAATTCTCCTGATATCAGAGAGGCTCCAAAACCAATTTGGTGAATTTTTGAAAAGTATTTTTGAAAGTTATGAATTTTTTAAGTTTAATTTGGCTAGATGGCTTAATCAACCCATTTGATAGGGCTAACCAAGTCCAATTGACTTCAAACTTTTATGGTGGGTTCCTCTGATCCTAAAGGTCAGTGGAGAATTGATTTCAAGTCAATTTGATGTATGATTAGCTCTAATTAATGAAAGCTCCATTTTGGGTGTTTAAGTCAATTAGGGTTATTACAAGTGAGTTAACTCAAAACCTATTTTCCCTAGGGTCCTCTGGTCATAAGAAACATCACCAAATTTTCCTAGAATTTATTTCACAACATGTTAATTATTGGAATTAAAATACTCAAATAGTGACCTAGAATTGAAAAATCAATAACTCTTCATAGGGATGGCCTCCGACTTTGGAAAATTCAGGAATTTTTTCAATTTCGGATGCTTCAAAAGCTCCTATGGTCTCATGCCATGGTGAATTGTATACATGCATGGAGAATTGAAATAGTGCAGAGAGTAAATAAATAATTAAAAATAAAATACTTAATGAAATTATATGATTTCTTTTCCACATTATTCTCCTCTGTTCACTGAGCAAGAGGGTATTTTTATTTTATTTTTCTGATTTTCCTACACAAAGTTATGCATTTTTGAAGTTCTGAGTATTTAATAAAAAAGAAAAATCCTATTTTCCTACTTAAGTGACGCGGCGCCTGCTCAACCTCGGCAGCTCGAAACGCACACGCGTCGTCTTCTGATTCGGCGCCGCCACTTGAGTCAGCAGCCCGGGTCCCGCCTTCCGCGTATCATCTGCCGATCCGACCCAATCTGAGCCGTCCGTCCGCGCGTGTATTGAATGGACGGCATCCGCTCATCGTCCCCAGTTGTTCTCACCCGAGAGCCGTCCACACTAAAACCCTAAGAACTCACTCATTTCTTAACGGATTTTCGTGTTCTTGTGCTCTATGGATTCGTCTTGAAGAGACGAACACATCTATACGGTGATCATGCATTGAAATTAAGGCATTTGAAATAGACAATCTCCAGAGGCTCGGGATAAAGTGTTAGCTCATTCCTTAGCTCAGAGAAGTGTGGCTTCAATCTTAGGATTGTGTCACCTTCGATTGGATCCAAGTAAGCTCCAGATGAAGTCCCTTGGGCTGGTGAATTGTCCAGGTATGATTTCGACCACAGCCGATTACGAAGCTTGGAGTCTGGAACAGATGGGTGGCCCGGAGAGGGGCTTTCACCTGGGAACTCCTTCTCTTGACCTTGTGTAGGTGTGGGTGAGTTTAATTTGAATTTGGTGGAGAATTGGGAGATGTCCCGGTTTTCGGTGGAATTTCGGTCGAGAAATCGGGCTCCGTTAGTGGGGATTGAGGCAAATTGTCACCTGGGATCAACTGCTCTAAGTGTGGAGAGTGGTCTGGAGCAATTTTGGCAGGGTTTCAGTAAGGTTTGGTTCAGCACCTCTCATTGCCGAGAGGGAGTGGGGTTTAAATAGGAGAGGGTGGAGGGCCTCCCAGGGGGAGTTAGGGACTAGGATCAGCTGCTCTTGGCAAGGGAAGAACAGCTGCAATGGCCATTTGGAGTGAGGCAGCTCAGCAAGGTGGAATTCCAAAATTTGGCTCCTCCCAAGGTCTCGGCCATGGTGTTTTCCGGCGATCCAGGCGGCTGGCCGGCAGGCAAGGGTCACCCTCGAGTTCAGGTTGGTCGTGGCCGAGGTTTTGTGTAGGCAATTGAGCTTTGCCATGTGTCAAAGGCTTGGATTAAAATGGCATGGGGGAAGGCCAATTTTGGCTCTAAATGGGTCAACCCATCCTTTTGGGCTAGGTGCACCACCCAAGGCTTGGTTTAGGCTGAAGAGAAAGTGGTTTAGGTCAGCTTGATTAGTGGGGAAAGGTCACCATCCAAGTACAATTAAGTTTAAGCAAGGTTTAGTGGAGTCATGGAAGTGGCTAATCCCCTTTAGGGAATGTGGAAAGGCCTCCTCCTCTTACCATCTTGGGTATGGTGAGGTGGAAAGTAGATCCCATGGCTCTCATGTGGCTCATGCATGACTTCACGGCTCATCTTTGGCTTGGGAAAAGTTAAGTCAACTTCATGAAAAAGGGTTTTGTGAATTTTGGCATTTTGATGGGAATTGTTATGAGGCTTGATTTGGAATTGTTTAATTGATAAATTAGGACTTTAGGAATGATTTTAAATTGAATGTATGATGAGGGAGAGTGTCATGTGGGCTTTAGATTGATTTGGGCTTTTAAAATTTGGTAAAGGTGGGCTTTTAGGAAGGTTTAAGGGAGTGGGCTTTGGCCTTTATGGATGGGAATTTTTGTAAAAGGTTGGGCCAAATAATTATTGGGTTTGCTTTAGGGATGTGTCATGAGTAATTTGAAATAAATTTGAGGTGGTTTGGGCTTGAATTGGGTTGGATTTGGGTTCATTTGGTACATGGGCCAATGTAGGTCAAATTGGGCTAATTTGGGCCAGTGTTGGGCTAGGGTTGAAATTGATGTAAAATTAATGTTGGGAAATGTTTATGGGAGTGTTTCAAAGAGGTTTCAACTTTTGTTGGGGTTCGATTTTGGGGTTTGGGTCTATTTGGGTTAAGTTTGGGTTTAGGTCAAAATTGGGCTTTTTTGTTTTGGCTTGAATTTGAGTGAGGTTTGGGTCCAAATTTTGGGCAAATTATGTTAGCTTTTTGTTTGTGGGGATGTTAGGGAAGGTTTAGAAAAGACTTGGGGTTAATTGGAGTTGAATTGGTTTGGTTTGGGCTAAGTTTGGGTCATGGGTCCAAATTGGGGCTTTAAGTTCAAAAGTGGAATTGGATTCAAATGCCAATAAAATTGGGCTTGGATTTGGTCTAGATTGGTGTTGGGGATGTTGAATTGAAGTTTAGAATTGAGTTGGACCAGAATTTGGGTCAATTGGGTAGTTTTGGTTTGACATTGGGTTCATTTTGGGTTAAAATGGGTCAAATTGGGGATTTTGACAAAAGTGGGGTAGATTGACAAAATTGGCTCATGGTGTAGTTGAACAAAATGAAATTGGGAATATTTGGGATTTTCTGGAATTTTCTGGAAATTTTCTGAATTTTTGGATTTTTGGGTCAAGAGGGGCATTTTGGGTATTTGGAGGGTATTGGGGGTATTTTTGGAATTTTTGGTATATTTGGCTATGGACTATCAATTTGAGTAATGTGGGAATGTTTGGGATTGGTTTTGAGGAATTTTGGGTGATTTGGAGAATTTTTGAAAATTTGGGTAATTTCAAGGGTTTTGGATAGGCTAGGCAGGTCTGGGGTCCCGGGGGTCAAAAATTGAAAATTTGGAAAATTGAAGATTGGGTAAATGTAAGTGGAATGAAATCATTTTGGTTGAGCCATGAAGCCATATCAAGCCTATATGAGCCATGAAGGGACTTATTTGAGACATTCACTATGTTGTTCCTAACCCTCTTGCCGAGGGCTTAGTGGTTAAGGACCATCCATGTGAATCACCTTCATGAGTCGGGAGGTCAAGTTGGGTATAGGTGTGGTTTTAGGAGGTGTGTGAAAGTGTAGTGTATAAGTGTAGTGTGTGTGTAAGTCAACCCTCACTCGACTCAGGCCACCTGTGGCGGCTCCTAAGCGCCAAAGAGTCCTATAGGAACTCATCCTTTAAACTTCCACATTTGATTTCAACCCTCTAGGTGATTAGGGGTCTACAATCAAGTTTGTGGAGTTTGCAGGGAGTTAAGAAGTGGTTTGAATTTCTAAGTGGTGGGTCCCAATTCTAATCCTCTAGGATAGTCAAAGGAAAAGCCTAAGGCTAGATCCTAAGTACTAAAAAAAGAAGAGAAGACCTCATCAAAAATGAGGTCAACACTCCAATACCAATCTAAACAAAATCCAACCCCAAATTGACCCACATTTGAGTTCAATTTCACTTGAAACCCAAAATCCCCAATTTTGCCTAAGTGACCCAATTTCCCTAAATTGACCTAATGCTAATCAATTTCTCCCCAATTTCAATCCTAAACCCTTCATGAAACTCCCCTAAACTGAATTGAACCATCAATTGCCCCCAATTTGAGCCCAAGTATCACTCAAATCCACTTACAGTCCAAAATGCCCAATTTTGACCCAAACATGCCATATGACCAAATGTCATCAAATTGATTGCCCTACTCCCAAAATTTCCATCCAATTGATGTTGGAAACTCTTTATGACATCCCCATAGGCCATTTGGAACCTTCAATTGGCCTAAAACCCACTCTATCCCAACTTAAACTCAAGCTTAGCCAACTTGCCCCAAATTGACCAAAGCACCAAACCAAGCCAAATTGAACCCCCAACCTCTCCAAAATCACTCCAATCCTTTTCTAAACACTTTATGACAATCATGTGGACCATTTTGAACAATCAATTTGGTCCAACTCAAGCTCAAACCCAAGCTAACCAAACCTAAACCCAATATGACCTAAATTGAACCTATGACCTAATGACACTTAAATTTAATCCCATTGAACCAAATTAACCAAACCAACTCCATGACAGCCAACCCTGGGACCCCAAAGACCAGCTAAAACCCACTAAACCCATGTTTATTGAGCCATGGACCAAAGGTCCTCACCAAGGACAACTCCCCCTCACCTTTTGGCTTAACCCATCTCTCCAAGCAAGCCACTCATCATGGCAGGCAATTAACTTCATTAACTCCTCTCTTGCCTCCCATCGACTCGCCGACCACCTTCCCTATCCTCGCGGCCGCCTCAGCCACGGAATGAACTCAACTCGAGTGCTCTCATACCCCTTAAAATTCAAAATTGAGCCTAGGATAATTCAAAATTAAAATAATAATAAAAAAATTACAAAGCAAATTTTGGTAGGTCTCTTATGATCAGAGGACCCTAGGATAATTATTTCATGGGCTAAATCACTAAGATGTGTACTAATCACCAACTTGATCTAAAACAAACATTTAATTAAATAAGATTAAATAAAAATAAAAATAACCTAAAAATGATTCTCCACTGTGCTTCAGGGATATAGGAACTCCCCTAAAAATTTTGAAGTCATTTAGAATTAATTTAATAAGTTAAATGACTTTCCTAAGCATAATGACATTTTTGGCACTTAAATGAATTTTAATAATAAAAATATAACTCAAAAAATTATAAAATTGGTTTTCGAAGTTCTCTGTTTTCAGAGGAATTTTCTAAAAATAAAAATGAAATTTTTATAAAATTTTCATTTTAAATCGTATTTTAGTATTTAAATAACTAAAAAAATATTTAAAATCTCAAAAATATTAAGAATCATCAAATTGTCACATTTGGTCTCCTAATCACTTAGAAACCATCCCCATAATTTTCCCAAGTCTCTAAGTCAATTCATTAACTTTTAAAGGCTTAAATGAATTTTTAAAAGGCTAAAAAATGAATTTCCTTAATTTTGTACTAAAATAATTCTAAAAATTGAAAGAAAAATCAGAAAAATATGAAATTTGTTTCTCTGGGTTCCCTGACCTCACAGAGATTTTTGAAAAATATAAAATTGTATTTTCTATTTTTAAAATATTTTATAATTAATTAAAACTTCAGAAATTAAAATAATTCTGATATCTAAAATAAACTTAAAAAAATCATGAAATTTGGTCTAAGTGGTTCTCTGGTCTAGGTTTACCTCCAGTAAAATTTTCAAAGTAAAATATTTTGTTTTGATCAAGTTATTCAATTTTCACTAAAAACCTCTAATTTTGCATTAAAATAAATATATAAATTAAATTAAAATTTGAAAAATCACATTTTATCCTCTGATGTTTTATCTCATTAGTAAGGTAACATAAAAATTCTAAAGTCATTTGAATTGAATTTAAGAAATTATGAAGTGATAAGGCCCCAAGGGCAAAGTTGTAATTTTAAGGGTTTTAGCCTTAAATAATATTTAGGCTTAATCAAAGGGTAAAATGGGCAATTAATGATCCTAAATGATGTGTTTGGATGTTTGAAATATTAAAGGGACAAGTGGTAGAATCCAACTTCAATTTTGTCATATCAAAATTAAATGTTTGGATTTTCTAATTAATTTTAATTTGGAAGATAATTAAACAAAATGATCCTTGTGGTTAGGGGTTAATCTCGGAGGTTAATAATCCATTAACTTACACCCCTATTTGATGTATTAAATGATAGCCTAATATTTTGATAAAAAATTGATTAAACTCATTTAACCTTTTCTAAAAAGAATTACAAATGTATCCATCAAAATTTTTAAGGGCTTGGTAGTGAGCTAAACTTAATCAATCTTGCTAAAAGAAGTTTAGAAAAGGCAAACACAGTCAAATTCTAAATAACTGAAAACACTACAAACCCAATTATGAAACTAATTGGCTAATTTTCCCAAAGAAATTAACTTTGCCTGAAGGGGTTTTCAGCCCATAATCTCTAATTGAAATAACAAATGATAATCACCCTACTCTTAGAAATGATTAAAGACCAATTCACTGAGCATAAGGGTATAAAATAGATAAATTGTTTAATAATTATGATAGGTTCAAAATGACCTCAAGGAAGCTCAAAAGAATTGCGAAACATCTAAGCATCTCTTAGAGGCTCTTCACAAGTCTTTTGGACACCTTGCAGGACTATTGCACCGATCATATTTATTAAATGAAAATATCTCTCAAATGAACAAATAAGACCTGTCGGGTTATGACCTAGGACTTGGTAGGCCTGTGATGAACATATCCATAGGATTTTACCTTCTTGCAAATATAAAGTGTTTATTGCAAAGAATACTAAAGTTTCAGGTGGAAGAACGAGAAGACTCACCGGGTACACTTTTATAAGTTTACAACACTTTCTTTTCCCGTGTTTTCTTTATCGAATTTTACCTTTCTTGCAATTTGCATGATAAACAACATGGCCACCCTGCATGAAAACTGAAACCTTTAGGATAGCCATAAAACTAAAGCCAAAACTAAATTAAAATCACAACAAGATAAAATCCACTGCCACAACATTCAAAATATAAAAACAACTCAAAATTTAATAACAAACAAAACAAAAAAATACAATTGTAACTAAATTAAAATGTCTCGTTGGATGATCATGAATTCTTTGGAGGATGTAATCCACGTGTTGCTAACAGGGTTTTCCCACGGTCTAAATGAAAGTATGGAACTCATTAAGTTGAGTTTAGTAAATTCATTTGGACTAAGTGAATCCGATGAAAATAGCGGTGTCGGGATGATGGAACCGTGAGATTTTAACCGGTGTTGCTATAATCAACTTTAATATTCCTCTAATAAAATATTAAGACATCTCAATTTTAAATATTTCCAAAACCTGACACTTCTCTCTTCTCCTCAGTTGACACTTCTTTAAACTAAACCTGCTACAACAAGAAGCTTGGAGCATGCATCGTGGGCAGCACGGCCATCTTCAACAACAAAACTTGTCTACATCAGCAAAAACTTTCCTTAGTCTAAACAACAAACCATAGGACTTCTAGGTAGCTTGCCTAGTGCAGCATAAATCCCCACATTTTCTTTAGGCCAGCCCTGCTGTGCAATATAAGCCCTAATTCGCTTTAGGATTCTGAGGTTGTCGTCCGATATGATATAAATCCTCTCATCTTCCATGTTGTTTGCATAATCAGATATTATGCAAATGTAATCCCTATAATTAATTGGTAAGATTGAAATTTAAATAACTTCATTTCCAAGATTTAAGGCCAAACTATAACATAGTTTGGGAAGACATCAAGATTTTTCTTGAATCTATGTCCTTCCCCTACTCTTCTCTCTTTTGAATTCCGGTAAAATGAAGTGTTCTAAAATTTGAGCCATTCACCCATTGAATTTCCGACTATCACATTTTCTTGGAAAACCTTACCTAAGTCATGAATATAAATATTTTCTGATCTATATCAAGAGTTTTCTTAGGTGACTTCAGTTATCTATGATGTAATTGACTATAGGGGATTGCCCTTATAGGAAACTTAATGACCCTAAATTAATATAAACCCTATCGAATTCCTTCATATTAGGTAGGGGAAATTGTCGATCAAAATGGTTCGCATATCAAACGGATGTCATAAATTCTTTAGTTTATTTGATCAAGTTTCACCTCAAGCCTTGTACTTATTCTACGGGATAAATACATGTCTTTCGGCGAAATGCTTGATTACCTAAACTATTATTTATATGAGATCGGTTTGATTTCATTAATTTCAAATTCCATATATATATATATATATTAAATTAAATAAAATTTCTATTTTATAAAATTAAAACCCTTTTCAAAATAAAACACCCAAAAACATATTTTTCAAAACCAAACCGAAGATTTAAAATGACCGACAGTCCCTTGAACATGGAGTGGCAACTATCTAAAGAAGTTCTTCCCCTAAAATTAACTTTGCTTTTAGATGAAACATAGCTATGGTTGTTTTGTATGATCCTCCTTTCTTTTGGGGAAAACACTTGATATTTTGAAATAAAACGCACATTAATAATATTTTTTGTTCATTCTTTTACACTCAGGGAACTAGCGCAGTCATGTTCGGGGAACTGACATTGTCACGCTCGAGAAATTAACATCGCGTGAGATTGAAACCAATCAATCAGCAAAATGATCTGCACATGGCAGCAACAACTCTGCAAGGGGTGTGTAATGATCATAAAAGGCCTAAGGGACGTATTGAGACCCGACAACGACAAGCTCTGTGAGGGAGTATGAAAACGATTGTCCTGAGCCCCAATAGAAATGATCCACACCTGACAAGGTCTGCGAGGGGCGTGTAACGATCATAAAAGGCCTAAGGAATGTTTCAATACCCGAGTGTGAAAAGCTCTGTTTGGGGGTATGAAAACGATTGTCCTGAGGGGAAAGTATCTGTGCCCGACAGCGAGATGCTCTGCGAGGGGTGCGTAACGATCGTATAGTGGCCTATGGGACGTTTCGATACCCAAAAGTGACAAGCTTCACAAGGGTTCTTAAACCATCATCATGAGCCCTAACAATAGTGGTTGCACCTGACAGCGATAAGCTCCGCAAGGGGTGCATAACGATCATATAATGGCCTATGGGACGATTCGATACCATGTAGCAACAAGCTACATGAGGGTATGAGAACGATCGTGCGGAGCCCTAACCATAGCATTCACACCTGGCAGTGACAAGTCCGCAAGGGGTGTAGAAATCACATACAAAAAATATGTCAGACTATGTCTAACACACATACATGTTTGTAAATACCCACACCATCAACCGTAACCACATCTATTTTTAAAATCGCTCTTGAAATTTAAACCAGTGCTAATTATTAAAATTTGAATGGCCAAAAACCTCAGCTCCAAAAGATTCCTTACTTTATGAGAGTCCCATTCACAGAATCTGATCTACCAAATCCCCTTACAATCGAGTCTAAACATCAAGACAAAAGAATACAAAAGAGCTACCCCCGTTGTTTACATTGGAAAACTCTCTAACACCTTCGTCTATGTTTCCTCCACTTGCCCTATGTCGTCCAACTTCCAGTTCGACGACTCCCGCTCTTCATCCTCTGAATCTGAAAATAGTGCGACAAACTCCTCCATGGATAGCCGTTTAGGATCAACCAATTTATGTTTTACAAATCTCTCAATAGTGAGGGAAGTGCCAACCGTAATGTAATGGGAGAGGCCCTCAACGTAATCCTCCCTTGTAATCGTCGAAGAGTCCTTCTTCCTCAATTCTTTGTTCTCCTTAAGAAGGACTGTCACTTGGGCCTCGTGTTCCCGAGCCTTCAACTCCCTTTCATCCACAAACAGTTTCAATCTCTCCTCGGCCATGGTGGCTCTTCATCTTAACTTTTGTATTCCCAAAGCATCACTCCCAACTTTTTCTTCAGTTTAGTCCAAAAGAATCCTCTGTAAATGTGTGGCCTCTCATGCAAGAAAATGATAACAATCAATGTCCCGGTACATGTCCAGCCTATCCATTGATTCCAGATGTTTCCTGAAGGCAGGGGACCATAACGTCTCTGTCATAGTCAATGGGTAATCTTTATTCAAAGGGGTGAAAGGATACCACTCAGTATCTCTATCGAGAAGAGCATAGTGACCGCTAGTCCTAACTCCAGTCCCTCGGTCTTGAGAAAAGGACCATTCGGGAGGAATCCATCCCTTTCTTATAGGAGGAGGCAACCCAGCTGTTGAGATATGGGCCTTTTTTTTTCTTCTAGGAATGTTCCCCTCCACTCTCTTAGCATCCCTTGGTTCCTTATCTGGCTCAGTCCCTACAAAGATGGAATGTGAGGAATGGCCCGACTCCGCTTGATCGAGCAAACCCACGAATGAAGTCCCACCACAGACCATGGTAGGAATCCCACCGGTTGGTAAAAACCTTAAATACAATGCACTGGGGATCCTGAAGCCATACTCACCACTCCCTTAAATATTAAAAAATAAAATAACTAAGAGTCCTTACGTACAAGCAACCAAAATGAGAAAAACCATCTCACTTTCGACTCCCTCCTCGGTTGATTCGAGGGGGCCAGATCAACCCTCGCCTCTTCCAGATAAATAAGGGCCGGCTATTCCCCGCTGCTTCTTCAAAGCCCCCCTCTTTTCAACAGCTCTATCTAGCCACTTCCTGATTGTCAGATGACACCCACAACTCCTCAGTCATGGTCTCAATACCGTCAGAGTGAATCATACGATCTACCACATTTGGATCGAGGTATTGAAATAACGAAAGATGCTAACCCTCGATTAGTGCCTTATGATACCTGAGACTGTTCAACAGAGTCTTCACCTTCTTTACCTCGCACTCTACTGGGATAGTGCCAATCTCCCAACCACTTGCGCAAGAACCCACCAAGAACTTTGCTTTCTAATATTTTATCATGTTCTCAAGGCCCAACAAATGGACCTTAGGACCATCAACGAATTCAATGTAACAATCTCAGCCAATTCTGAAGGAGAAGAAAAGGTTGAACAGTTTGATTGACCTGGGAATCTTCATCCTTCAACAAAAAAGAATAAGCCATTATGACTACCACAAAGTTAGATAGAACTTGAGCAGGAAAAACCCTTATTGAATAAGAATCGATCACAGCTCCCCACAGAATGACAGTCGAGGACCCATTTTAAACTAGTCTTTTTAGAATATCAGACAGAGGAAAAAAGGATCTGTCACTCGCTCATGACTGGCTGTCGGCCGAAGATGAATGGAAGGGTCGAAAACGTTGAGTCTCTGAATCTCCCTCACGTTTGCCACGGAAAGGATCGAGACCTCCGAAGCTAGAATCACTCCAAACGATTTCTGAGAGAATTTTCACCTCATACGACCCATAACAACACACACAAGAAGAAAGAGAAGAAGGGGTATGAGGATAAATGAGAAGGAAAAGCTTACGGTGCATAATCTCTACCACATATATATACACACAGCTGTACGGGAAGATGAAACACCATCGACAAGACTGGTGTGACGAAACTGCACAATTCTCAAGGTAGAACAATCATTACCAAAAATAAAAAATCACAGTTTATTTACTTATTTAATTACAAAGAGGGGTGCCTCGCACAAAAACCTCAGATACAACTATGAATGAAAATAACTTAACTAGGTGATCGTTCACTGCTTTGTTCGAGTCAAACCTTTCGTGACGCAGTCGTTCATATATAAACTTGCTACCCAACTTGAAGAGTCCATTCTAATTATGCCTCGGCTGAGCAACGAGGCTCGCTCTGACGGCCTATAGTTCCAGACACAAGCGTGCCATCTCCTTATTTAATTACAAAGAGGGGTGCCTCGCACAAAAACCTCAGATACAACTATGAATGAAAATAACCTAACTAGGTGATCGTTCGCTGCTTCGTTCGAGTCAAACCTTTCGTGACACAGTCATTCATATATAAACTTGCTACCCAACTTGAAGACTCCATTCTAATTACGCCTCGGCTGAGCAACGAGGCTCGCCCTGACGGTCTACAGTTCCAGACACAAAGTGCAGCAACTTCTTTTTCCACCTGATCGACTCTCTCTAAAACGTCAGCAACTTCCTCATCACTATCCCCCCAAGGAAACTCCTTAAAACGAAGAATGCGCTCCTCCGTTTCTGTGATATAGTGCATCAAAAAGTCAGCAGACATCTGGTGCCCCCTAGATACTGCTCCTCTCTCACCGCACAGGAAGAGACTTGACAACCCACACTTTTGCCTCAACTGAAGGGCAAGTTCCATGGCACCCTTCTCCATGGCCCCATGCTCCGTGATCCCTTGCTCCACAGCAACCTGCTCCATGGAGTCCGCTCCCCACTCAACGATTTGATCAACAGTAGCCTGGTCGTCCTCTGGATCGTCATCGACATCTAACGAGATAGAATCCATAGTCAGGACGTCGATAGCTGCAAAAGAAATGTGGAAGACATGATTCGAGGTACATATACCCAAAAGCCGTTTCCATTCAGATTTGGTGTAAGAAATAAGACCCTCACCGGTCTCCTCCAGCCATCCACCCATGGATGAAAAGCCCCCCTTTGGTAGTTGCAGCCGTGTCTCATCTTTGACTGCCGCCTCCTTGAGACTTTGGGGTATTTTGGTCCCCACAACTATCTGAAGGACACATCTCCCCCTTCGTCAGGAATGAACCTCTAAAGGGTGCCTTAAGTGGCGGTCATCATGATGCCCTCCAATCTCCTCCATAGCCTTCTCCTACAATGAACCTATGAGGAAACCAAAAGATCCAGTCCGATCTTCACGCTCTCTATATCGTGGCTTCTAGACAACCTTATTCTTGCTCAGCTCCCCTGCGGAGATTACACTCGTTTGCTTCTGCTTTGTCTCTGTTTTACTGGCCTTAGCCCGCATACCACTCATGGCCTTAAGAAGGACGTCCTTGTCTGCAGACGATCCCTCTCCACGGAACATGGGACACGAAAGGGAGAAGACGGAAGTATCTAAAGAGTAAGGAAGAAAAGAAAAAGGTGCAAAATCTCCCCAAGTCACATGACTTATTTATAGCGGTCTGGGTACGTAAATCCAGAAAGTCCATTATTCACAATAATATCATTTAATTATTTTTTATAGGTTAAATAGATTTCATTGTCTTTTTGTGCTTCGCAGCTTCCAAAGAACAAGAGAATCAGAGAACTAAATATGTATACAAATAATATTGCAGCGTGAATCTCGAGGAAAACTAACAACTTGGGAGGAAGGAACGACCAATCAAACATGTTTAATGACGGATGACAGATTGGTTACAAGACAAGAAGACGCATGGACTGAGCAATCGACAGAACATGCCAAGGGATTTCCCATAGGACGATGATCCGCTCTCATGCCGATCGGTCGATTACTCAGCCTCAGATCAAGTACCGACAGAGTCAAGACGAGGGCAAGTGGTCGTCAAACCTCTTACTGTCCAAATCAATCCGCCATTCTTATTTATTCCTATACATTTGCAATTATCAAAAGATCCCTCTAAAGGCTAATGTGGGGTTTCTGACCTGTAATTTTATAAGACTAGAATCTATTATTATAAATAAGGGGTCTATATCATGAATAAAAGATTACATATACTTATTATTTTACACTATACTCTCTTTCATCTTCTCTGCAAGACGTTCTATAACTTGTGATTCCCGGACACTCTTGGATTCAACAGTATTTAACATCTAAATTTCAATATTTACGTCATTTTATGTACCTAAAAAGATGCATCTCACATTTTTAAAAGCTAAAATAATAGTACCTTATGTGATTTAAAAAATTTGAATGGTATAAATGTAAACAAAATAGATTTTAGTTGTTAGATATGTAAATACGTAAGACATGGGTGGCATGTACGTAAATGGCCCATTTAATATAACTAATAACCATTATTATCTCATTTTGTCAAAAGAAAATAAATTTAATTATTTAATAAAATTTATTAAACTTTTTAATTTACATTAGAAAAAATTGGGATAATTACATACAAGCCACCCGAAACATTGATAATAACAAATTAACCACCAAGGTGACTTTTGTGAACTATCAAACTCGTGCATTTACTTGTGCCACGATCAAATTATTGAGAATTTGATAAAAATGAAAATTTTGGTTGTGATTTTACCATTAATTTTGATATTTAGAGTGAGAATTTGAAAAATGGATGAAAGAGGGTGGTTGATTTGTAAATAACCACCCAATTCTTATATATTTACAAATCAAATAATTGAGCTATCATATTTTATATGCATGACACACAAATATTAAATACTTCAACACAAATGTAATTATTATTAACTTTTTAAAAGAGAAATACACATTTTTCATGTATTATTTTATGATATCAAATATTCTAAATATAAAAATATTCTTAAGATGTTAGATATGTAAATATATAAAAATTATGGGGTATGTATGCAATTTTTATTAAACAAATTATAAGTATTACTTTGATACCAAATTGTAAGAAATGCTATATACAACAACAAAGTTTTTATCAAATTCATAAAAAAATATATATATATTAAAAAAAGAGCGCGCGTACATATTGATTCACAGAGATTTTGACGCGTATTTGGATCAGAAGCATCAAAAATTAAAATTGGAAATGTCTGCTCTAATTTGTGATCGAATGGAGTGTTTCAGTGAGACCAACCAAATAACATAAAAATGATTTAAACTGAACCCAAGTGAGCTCGTAGTTGCACTTAAAGCATAATAATAAGTTTTTTTAGGGACAAAATAATCTCTAAATATGGTAAGTTAATATTCAAATCAAGCGCCTTAATGATATGAATTAAAAGAGCTTAAAATTGCTTGATTTTCATATTATTAAGAGAGTATTCGTAATATTATATTAAATCAAGAATCACTTAGGGTTATCTGATGGAGTGTTCTAGATGCATGTAATATTTATGGAGAATGAAACTACTTAAATTTATAAATAACCATCAATCTATTCATGAGGGGAGACATAAACCTAGATAGGAAGACTAAGGAGAGCTCTATGCTTTTGAGGACTTCTGAGCTCCACCACCGTTAGATCTTCAATATCATCGAACCACAAACGCTAGGCTACAGCCGCCGTAAGACCATTATTGTTCGGTCACCACCATCACCCGATTGCCTCCACTGTTAGATCACTGCTATAAGGTTCCATTCAATACAACATCGTCGCTACTCGGTAGCCACCATCGCTCGATTGACACCGTATGTGGACTAATGTAGCCTGTTCTCCAATACAATCACCGACAATGACATTGCCAGACCATCGCCGCTCAGTCGCCACTGTCTCTCGGCAACCACCATCATTGCCCAACCACCACCATTGTCTGGCTGTCATTGACATCATATTACTATAGCTCAGTATCCTCTGCCATCACTGTAGTCAGCGTTGCTTGACACTGGCATCCAACCGCCATAGCACCAACATCGCTGGACTGTCATTGCCACCAAATCTCTATCACCCTACCAACGTCGAGCCACCATCATTGTATCAGACTTATAATTTTAGTCCACTGTCACCAGGCCACCCCTACCACCGCATGTATACCATCACTAGATCATTGCCATATGAAATTCGTAGAGGCACCGGCATCATTGTCAAGTCGCCATCATCGAACCAATGTAGCGAGGCTTTCTTTGCATAAAACCATTGTCACCTGATTGGCACTGAGCCACCAATGCCACCATCAAGCCACTATTATTGGGTCATTGTTGTCGTTATCTGACCGCTATCACCAAAATATTATCATCATCTCTTAGCCACCACTATGTTGATCACCAATGTGTGACTGCCACAGCTATGTGATCCACTATTGCATCACTAGATCAACATCACCCAGCTGCTGCTACTCTCGTGCCAAACCATTGGCATTGCTAGATCATTATTGCCTAGCCGAGACCACCATGAGACCACAATCATTATCATTAAACCATTATAACCCCTTCGATGCTACAGTTGTTACTGTCATCACTAGATCACCACTTTCTTTACCAGGTAACTATCTCTCAGCTCCCACTATTGTCAGGCTACCTTTTCCTTTAAACCATAGGAGCAAGGCCATGTGCTGATGCTGATGCCACCATAACCATTAGTTGGTCACTGTTGTGATTGCTGCTAGACAATCTACACCCAACTGATGCTTTTGCCATCGTTTGACCTCCATTGTAAAATCTTAATTGCCAGATCAAAATCACTTAGTTATTACTACTAATATTGATGGATCACTGTTGCCTAGCATCCACCGCCATCATTACTAATATATCTATATTGTCTTCACATAACCCTTGTCATCGGTCTTCCATTGCCGGTATCGAGTCATTGTCACTTTCTCAACATTCTCTCATATTATTGTAATGTTATTTTCGACTATTCAAGAGCAAGCAGATTCTTTTAATATACATTCGAACAGTTGAACTATTTCAATTGAGCTAAGCCTTGTGATTCAATCCCTTCTTGGTTTTTCACGTATGAATCCCTGATATCCCCTCTATTAGCTCATATGTTATTTGTGTGAGTGATGGGTTATGTATAATGCTAAAACATTAATATATCTTTATCGACACTAATTTCTTGGCACCCAACAAAACTAAAAATTTATAACATCCAACTTTATCATTAAGTATCTTTCTTAGCATAAGTGATACCACATTATTATCATTGGGTGGCACGATCAAAATTTGTGATAGTGAAGGACTTTATTGCTTTAAGAAGTCAAGAAAAATTTTCATTGAAGTGGATTCGAGTGTTATTTTTATCTTTTGTAGAATTATTTATATCATTATCCTGTATAGTTTGTAAACTTCATTCATAATACAAAGTGAAAATTCAATCATTTTATGATAGGAAATTGATTAGACAATATCTAAACTTAAATAGAAAATTGAATAGACAATACTTAAACTTATAGACAACTCACACCTCAGACCTAAAATAACCTAACAACTAATAGTGACAAAATACTTTAATAAAAAATTAACATCATTAATATGCTTATAAGTTTATAATAATGATCAAATGTAATAGAATACTTATTAGAATTGTTCCTTGGCTCATGTGCGGGAGAGAAAAAGGGAAATTGAGAGATAAAGATAGAAATATGGATAGAAAATGAGTTGGAGAGAAATAGAAGTGGTTTGGTTAGTTTGTTCTACTCAAGAATAAAGAGGGCATAGAGAGAACCAAGTGGAAAAATGAGAGTGTTAAGATTCTATTTTTAATAATCATCATGCAATACTTTTATTGTCCCATATAGCCCAATGAATCTTTAATCATGTTTTTAAATTCTTCCAACTAATATAGAACTATTTTATGTATGTTTATTAGATGAATCATAGAATAAGTCTGATAAACAGTATTTTGGCATATAATATTCATAAATATTGCACATTATACTTATAATGCTTTAATTAAAGATGAGGCAATAATTATGACTATTTTTGTCAACTCATTTAGGTTGAAAAAAGTCATTTAAAAAAAAAGATTTTAAAGGTGTTATTATGATGATGTTGGACTGAGTTATACATGGGTATCTATAGAGTAATAATAGCCTAGGTAGATTATACACACATATAAGGATTTAGAAACTATGGCTCTTGTCATCATCGCTCGTTGACATGCACATAATCAACAATTTAAATATAGATCACATGATGATATAATATTGAAATAATCATGAAATGAGGTTAACCTATGACAGTAGTTAGATGATGATATTTGGACACTAAAGTTGGGCATTATAGCAGCTTGCAGTGATCATCTATATCAAATATTAAATTAAACTCTAAACTTACTCAAAATTTTAAGCTCTTCCCAAACTCAAGTACAACACTCTTCTGTACAGAGCATAAGTATTATTTATAATTCTTTATAGTAATATTTTGATAAATCTTTCTTAAATCCTAAAATACCAATCAAACCAATCATATTAATTCTTGTAATCATAAATTATGTTCTCATCATATTGAATTTTTAATGATATATGATAATAATCTTATTTTACTAAAAACATCATAATGCATATAGCATTAGTAAATAAAACCTAATTTTTTTAAAAAAAAAAACTACAAAAAGAAAAAAAAAGTTCCTTAAAAAGGGAAATCCACCATTCCTTGGCCCCATCTCTAAGTTAGTGGCTTACCTTAAAAGAAAACTTTTAAAAGCCATGATCAACCACCCCTAAAATAATAATTTTATATTTTTATTTATTATATATTTATAAATATAATTGGTTAGAATTTATTTTATTTATATTTTAATTCATTTAAATTATGAATAATTACAACCATTATGACCGTTACTAATTAAAAAAATTCAAATAATATACATTCAAAAAATTCAATAAAGAAAAAAGAAGAAGAAAATTGAGGACAACTAATTGAAAAGAGTAAAGAGTAGGCATGGAGAAGCTCAGCTAGTTGGAGAGAGAAAGACTGAGGCAAAGAGGCGATAGGGAGAGAGAAAAACCCTAGATGGGCATTCCCAAGCCCTCCTCTCCCTCATTTTCAGCCCCACAACCGATTCTCATATTCCCGACGACGATTCTCCTCACTCTGCTCTCCCTCCTCGCCGGCTCCTCCGCAGCCAGCATCTACGATCTCATCTACAAGGGCTGCGCCAACCAGCTGTTCCCCGGCGGCGGCGTCGGCGGAGCTCAGCAAACCCTCTCGTCACTCTCCTCCACCATCATTTCCCAATCTGCTTCCTCCAAGTTCTACAAAACCACCACCTCGTCCTCCTCCAGCCAACCCATATTCGGCCTCTTTCAATGCCGCGGCGACCTCAGCTCCTCCGACTGTGCAGCTTGCGTTGCGAAAGCAGTTCAGATGTGGAGCTCTCTGTGCGGCGCCACGGTGGCCGCGCGCATCCAGCTCGCCGGCTGCTACGCGCTGTACGAGATATCTGGATTTCCGCAGGTATCGGGAACGCAGATGCTTTACAAGACCTGCGGTTCGGGTGGTGGCGGAGGGGTGGGGTTTGAGGAGAAGAGAGACACCGCTCTTTCGAGCTTGGAGAACGGGGTGACCGGGGGAGGAGGATTCTTCGCCACTAGTTACCAATCGGTTTATGCCATGGCGCAGTGTGAGGGAGATCTGTCTTCGGCTGACTGTGGTGAGTGTGTTCAGCAAGCTGTACAGAAGTCGCAAGTCGAATGCGGAGGGGCTAGCTCCGGCCAGGTTTATCTTGATAAGTGCTACATTAGCTATAGTTACTATCCAAATGGAGTTCCTCGTGGCGGTGGAGGTGGTGGTGTTGGCAGTGGCGGTGGAGGTGGAGGTGGAGGTGGCATTGGAGGTAGGTAGGCATGCATGGTGATTTTGGGTTAACTTTGTAAGCAAATTTTGTTTTGATCTTTGATACGGATCTCCATTTTAGAATCTAGCTGTGCTTTTTACCTACTTCTGAAGGTTTCAACTTTGATTGTGAAATTAAATTTGGATTGTTTTGTATAATTTGTGCAAATATGATAATTTGGATTTTCTGCAGCTCATCCTGGTTGCTTGGTTGGGAGCTTAGTGTCACGGACATTTAGTCCCACATCGGTAAGTGTAGGGCGAAAAGCGATGCATAAAGATCCCTGGCCGCTCACCTCCCGCAGCTGCTTTTGGGAGCGTGATAAGTGGTATCAGAGAGGGGTCTGCCTGCCGGGTGTGGGGACTCTCCACGGTGTAGAGCCCTCGGTGGAGCCGATCCGTGACGAGGGCGTCACGTGATTGGGTGGAGGAGAATGTCACGGACATTTAGTCACACATCGGCTAGGTGTAGGGCCGAAAAGCAGTACATAAAGATCCTGGGCTGCCCACCTCCTGAAGAGCTCTTTTGGGAGCGTGACATTAGGCTTCGAACTATGAGCTCTCTGATTCGAAGCCTTATCTGTGCTGTGTATATGAGCTTATGATCAAATTTGCTCAAAAAATCCCATAAAAAATCTGAATGTTCTTTCGGTTTTGAGCTTCCTGGTATTTGCATCTTGGCTTCCTCAATTGGTTTGTGTGGATTAAAAAAAATAATTAAAAAAAAACTACAATTTTCCACTTTTCCTTTCCAGTTCAATTCTTCTAATGCTTATATGGTTTGATTTCTTATAGTTCTTTAATTATTCACAAATTAGGAAAGGAGAAGCTCTCAAGCTTATCTAAATCATTTTAAAAATAGAAAATTTATTGATTCTAGTGAATTGCAGACGAATTACTAAATTTACACTGTTTTCTTCCACCATGGAAATCTGAAGCTTTCTCTTTCTTCTGGTCGCTGTTGAATCAGGTCAGCAAACAGGGAAGACGGTGGCCATTGTAGTGGGAGGGGCTGCAGCTGTGGGATTTCTGGTCATCTGCCTTCTATTTGCCAGAAATCTAATGAAAAAGAAAGATGGTGAGCATTTATTTAAGCACTAAGCTTATGCTCAGATAGAGATACTTCTGCTTATACCCATTGATGTCGCTGTTACCAGATCATTAATTATTAAAAGTGTGATTTGTTTTTGTATTAATTAATGCCTTACCATTCATTTAAGAATAACAAGGTAGGTGCCACATCAATTTCTTCTATTTGACTGATGTAATTTTTTATAAATAAACAAAGAAGTTTGAATTCCTCATATCATATGCCCTATACTTGTTATTATGTTTGCAAATAAAATATTTCTACAAGATCTAAATATATCAGGCGAGCTTAAAAATCTCATTTTGAAAAGGACTTCCACTTAAAAATAGGATTTTTCTGTCAAAACAACAGGATTGCTTGGAATCATTATACTTGGATGAAATAATGTCTCTCTTTCTATATTTAAACAAAAATTTTATTTTTGGAAATGTGATGAAGGAGTTGGTGAAGAGATATGATGATGTGTTTGGTAATATTTTATTGATTAAATTTTTTTTTCAAGCTTATTTTTTATTCATGCTAATAATTTTATAGTAATTTAATTAAAAATTTCAGTTTAAGGCTTTCTGATTCGTGGTTATCTGCAGATTTTTGAAGCTCTTGGTGTTGGTGCTGACAGGTTGGGAAAAACCGCAATTTGAAAGGGAGAATGAATGTTTTTGTGGGAGACAGAGGTGAGTTTTTGGTCTTTTCTTTAAGCCATGTGGAGTTTGTCTACCCACCATCAGATTTGGGTCCAAGTGGGAGTGAGGGGGAGGGAGGGAGGGTAAGTAGAGAAAATTATATTTTGTTCTCTCTCCAGTTTGGGGCTCACTGTTGAAGATTCTCTATGTTTCATATAAATTTCTCTCTTTTCAATGAGATGAAAATGAACAAATCTGAAATATTGATGGAATTTTTGGGATTAAAGAGGGTTTTTTCTTGTGATAATTAGCTTGTGTGTGATGCAACTTCATATTTTGGTCAGTGTTGAACCAAACCAGCTTGCTTATGTTCTTTCTTCTCTTATTTGCTTTTTTGGGTGTATGATATTGACTTTAAGCTTGGTGTAATGTGGATTATAGATGTATTAGATGTTATGAATGATGCACTATTCATGGTAGTACATCCAGTGTGTGCACTTCCATTTTATTATGCTTAATAATCTATCATTCTAGATGAGGAGAGGCAAGGCATGGCTTCTCTTTCTCTCCTTAGTTTTTCTTTTTTCAATGCCAACGAAGTTGAGTTAATGGTAGAAACGTGGTTGGATAGGGAGATAATAAGTTGGGAAAATAAACATGATGTGGTGGTCGCAGCGGTTAGGGGTGTAAACGAGTCGAACACGAGCGAGCTCAAGCCAGCTCTTTAAAAAATACCACTGTTCGTGTTCGTTTCGTTTATATTTCAAACACAAAAAAAAATTTGTTTGTGTTTTACTTATTTGCTTAGCGAGCCGAACACGAGTTGTATGTGAACAAAATACCGTTTTGACAACCCTATTCATGCATGCAGCCGTAAGGGTGTAAATGGGTTGAGCTTCAGTGAGTCTAAACTCGGCTTGTTAAAAAATATAATTGTTGGGGTTCGACTCGTTTATATATCGAACTCAAAAAATTTACTTGTGCTTGGCTCATTACTTATTAGCTAACATGTTCATGAATAATGAGCTATTTTGACAACATTAATCACACAAATGTAGGATATTAAAAGTAGAGCAAGATTTAAATTATTATTTATATTAAATATTAATTCAAATAAAATTTAATATATTTTTATTCTATTTTTAATTAATAATTTTAATTGATTATAAATTTTGTAGTCAATTAAATTATTTAAAAATAATACACATTAATTATATATATATATATATATATATATATATATATATATATATATATATATATATATATATATATATATATATCGAGCTAAATCAAGCCGAACACGAACGAACAAAACTTTGTTCATGGTCGGCTCATTTATATATCGCACGCAAAAAAAAATGTCCTTTTTTGGCTTGTTTGCTTAGCAAACGAATTAAATACGAGCTAATTAATAAGCCGAACACGAGCTGTTCGCGAGCTGCGAGCTATTTTGACAGCCCTAACAGTGGCGGTGGTAAGAAAATAAGTGGTTGGAGAATGGGGGTATAATTGAGTCAAGTTGATTTGGTGAGCTTGTTTTATTTCATTGTCTTGCGAGATGGCTCATTTTAAAATATTAATATAAAATGCACTTAAAATACATTTGAATTCAAAGAAATAAATATAAAGTCATTAAAAACGTTTAAAAATGATATTTCTTTTATCTCGACTTTTTAATCATTTTTATTATAATTTTATTATTATTATTATTATTGTCATCATTTTAGTCTAACATCTAGTTGAATTGAAATTATGTTCTCTTTTTCCATTATAGAAGCTAAAGCTAAGAGAGAAATTGATAGTTGCATATGGCATGAGGAGATCCTTAAGTGTGGCATTGCTTGATCAAAGTGATTTACACAACATATTAACATACATAAGGACATTTTTCTATAGCTTTTAGAAGAATATTGAAATAGCCCATCATCAAATTGGAGCCATTGTCACAAAATTCTTAGCCAAGCCTTAATGTAAGTACATTGTAGATATATTAATTCTATTTTTATATTTCTTTGTGGATATGAAATAAAAAATTTACCTTATTCAACCTACACATGCCTACCCTTTTGTCTTTTTTTGAAAATGATAATTCAATGAATGATAATGAAATTATTTTATCGCAATTATGCCCAAAATATTAACTTGAATGACCTTTCAAAGTTATAGTGAAGATTCTCCAAGCATAAACTCATTGTTACGTAAGTTATCAACACTAGTGTGTGTAAAGAGATTCATGATGGCAAGATAAGATATTATTGTATTGGCTTTGTACGAAGAGTTATAGCACATACAAAGAAAAAGTTTTATTTAAGACATCAGAGGTGGAAAAAAATGAAATGAAATAAATCATTGAGTTCAGCCTAATTAAAATAATTTCATTAGTAATTTCATATGTTACAAATGATGACCTTCCCCATAAATAAGGAGGGCCTTAGTTTAATGTAATATGGAAAAAATTAGAGAATCTTAAAGTCATTGAAGTCGTCTTTAAGATATTATATTATAGCCTATTTGTTCATTCTCTTTTAAGAATAGAAGAAAAGAAATTAGAAGTTCAGTATAATCTTAGTGTTGATGGTACACATTAGCTTTATATGAGATTACACATGTTGATCTAATTTGCAACTATAGTTGACAAAGCCAAAGAGCATTAGTTTTGAAGCTAACAACATGTATCACCATTGTTAGTGATCACGTGTATCAACATTGATGAATATTAGCACTAGTATTAATGATTTGCATCAATATTTTAGGTGATGCCTTAACATCAACATTATTGGTGATAATGGGTGATGAGGTTGATAGGCCCTCAATTGGAGTTGATGCCATTCAATACCTTATAATAATAGTATATGCAAGTACTATTGATGATGGAAGGCTATAAAATTGGCAAACGTCAACATTAGTGTTGATGACATGTATCAATCTCTTGGAAAATGGTGTGTGACGACATAGTCGGTGACAAAAGGCTATGAGGTTGGAGGGTAGTGCGTATCAATTTTATAAGCAAATACATATATGAATATCATGTATTGATCTTATAGGTGTGACTAGCATCAATGATATGCATCAATCTTATGGCTGATAATGTGTGATACAGCTGGCAGGCATTGGTGGTTAGAAGGCCATAGTGGTTGAGAGATAGTAGTTAGGTGATGATGGTTGGGACTAAAAAAGGGCAATGGTGGTCAATTAATCATAATCGGGTGATGGTAGTCAGGTTACCATAGTCATTTGATGATGGACTAGTGATCTTGGTTGGGCGATAGTGGTTTGTTGGCTATGGACAAGCACTAGATGTTGGACAATCATAGATAAGTGATGAAGGTCAATGATCATAATTGAACCATAAAGGTCAAGCGACTATAGACACATAATGGAAATTAGAAGACAACACTCATATAATTGTAGTTTGATAGTGCAGGTCAAGCAATCATAGTGAGGCAAGAGTAGCAATCAACCTTGGACAACCAATAAAGGTTGAATGACACTAGTTAGATGATAATAATTAGGTGACCAAAGTCAAGTGATAGTGATCAATCAATCATAGTTATATGATGATCATTGGTCAACTCTAGTAGGGCAATGATGTTTGAGAGATAAAATTCTGGCAATCATAGTAATATGATAGTAATCAAACAATTTTAGTTAAATGATGGTGGCTGAGCAACTGTATTCAAGTATAGGTGACAATTTTGGTGATAATGTTCAGATTATGTAACCTAATAGAGGTGGGTATAATGGTGGAGGACAGGCAGTGGTTGTTTAATTGCAATGGTTTGAGGGTGGTAATCTGATGGTGGTGATGACAGTCTAAAAATGGTTGACGGGCAATAACAGCCATATGAGATAGCTATGTTGTAGCAATCTTACGGTGATGGATTGGCGATGACAATTTGTTTATAATGGACTATAGTGGAGCTGGTCCAACAGAAGCGGTCCAACAATTATAAATTGGAGGCAACTATTTGGTGATGTTGGTTTGGCGATAGTAGTCTAATTAAGGTAGTCTGATGATGGTGTTCAACGGTGGTGATCAAGTAAATCTCAAGAATCCTTCAGGCCTCTAAGCTTTACAATCTTTAGTCCTAGCCGAGTCCCTCCTTCATATAGAGACTGGAAGTCTATTTACCCGTTATTCAGTTTGCAGATGATATCATTTAAATACTGCCAATATGAAGAGTATTTTATCGAACGACTCAGAGCAGTTCCTTTCATCAAATATATGAAGAGTATTTTTAAAATATTAGAGACTTCATGTATGTAAATAAGTATAGAGGTTAGATATGTAAATAAAAAAATTCATGGTATATATGTAATTTTTTTTATCAAATATACTTTCTATTAGATATATAAATTAAACTATTTTATTTTGTCCCTTTTGGAAAATTGGACCTTCAGAAATGTGTAAATTCATGATGTAGAGATGGAAAGCTGTCTTTACAGTCAATTTTTTGACTTTTTGGACAATTGACAAAATGACAAAAATACCAAACCAGCTTTTTGTGCTTTACCCAATTTGATTCCCCTCAAAGAATTTCTCATTTCAGTCCACCAAAATTAAATAATTACAAGTTTCAGAATTATGAATATTGCAGTGGAAGCATGCATGGGCTTTCACATTTTGTTTGTTGTCTTTTTGCACTTTCATTTTTTTAAAATGTTTTATCTTTACAAATTTGTCCCATCCATGCAGATGATAGGTCTGGCAAGAATCTAGTGGATATCATATATAAAATATAAATATTTTATTTTTACATAAATACTACACAATTTGTTTGCATTTTTGCATATTTAAACATTTAAAATGTTATATTACTTGAGGTTTGAGTGATATCATTATAGAGAGAGGTAATTAAATATTATTTTTTAAATAAATAAAATTTAGATTTTAAAATTAAATGTCCATTTTTTAATTAGTATAATGAAGGTGTATCTTGTTAAATGTAAGATTTGAGTCTTAAGACTCTTATGGAAGGAAATGGGAAAAAATATATGAATATATAATAATTTTGTTATGTATGATATTTTTAAAATATTGTGTGATATTTCTCCTAATTAATTTGATATTTTTTAATGACTGCTTAACTTTCCGAACTTTTTGTTTGAATCTGGTTATTGAATTTTTATTCACACGGTACTGAATGAGAAATTCATAAAATTATTATATCAGAAGGTGAAAATTGGTCATTTAACTTCTTAGCATTGTACGATTATCCAGACATCCAGCACACACATGGATAATTTGAAATTAGCAGGAAGAGACACCAAAATTTTTTTCGTGGCAAAATCAGAAGAGTGTGAAAATCACGTGGTCTAACTCAGATAAAATATTTCACTATAAGTGTGTAATGACGATGACATCTAAGCGAGCAATGTGATTTAACACACCATGATCAACAAGCGTGTTTTACTCGCATTTGCACACACACTTAGATGTTGTGACACCTTGCGCTTAAATGTTTTACTTAGGTAGGGCTAGGATGCTAGGTAGTCTTTTCAATGCCCCGACTATTATTCTTTGCTGGTTTGTGCCCTAGCCAGGCATCCATTGCTTGCTGCTTTGTGTATTTACCAGAGTTTGGGACTTTGTCACAGCATATATAGAGGCATCCTTCTTTCAGGGTGCCACATCCATCAGGGAGGAGTTTAATAAATAAGACTAATACATTTTTTAAAGGGCTTGCTTAAATCTCCTCTTGTGGGATGTGGTCTATTTCATGATCCATGTTATAACCTATACTAACCTTATTGTTCTGCATATCGAGTCTTTTTTTAGACTTTTACCATGTACTTTTTAGAGCCCTTAGACTCAAGTCTATATCAGAAATAAGGTACGAGCATGTGTTTCGAGATGTCTACTAGACAGAACCATGTTACAGGGACTAGGAGCTACAAGATTGTGTTTTGTACCTTAATTCTATTTTTTCTTTGATGTATAACATTAGGACCAAGTATTGATATGTAGTGTCTGACCTTCTCTTTGCTTTTTGGATATGTTGTCGATCCAATGACACTCGACCTTTATATTATTTGACTTGACTTGTTTTACATTGTGCAGTGTTTGTTAGTTCCTCTTTTTTTGCTTGTGGATTCACTGGGAATTGTGTAAAAATGCAGTTTAAACTCTATAAAGACCTAAAATTATAACTTTTCTACAAAATTTATTAAAAGATTGAGATTCATTAAAATTTAGGTATAAAACATCTCAACTTTTTCAAAACATTCTTTTACTTTCTTACATGGCCTTCGGACTAGATTTAAACCAATTTTGCATTGCACGACTATCAACCAAGTCATCTAACAGTCTCTATGTTATGACTTTTAGATAACTGCATCATACTTGCATGTCCCGATGAGAAGTCCTTGTGCTTCAACACGACTAGCAAAGCATTAGATTTCTACTAGGTGGTTTTCTAGCGTGCTTTGGGTGTTAGAGGCCTCTCCGATTTCAAATGATGACTAAGTCCTTTGTGGGAGTGTTCTTTTTCGTAGCTATATCTTCCATCTCTTTCCACTCCAGCAGCTTGCTCGTCACTAGCAGGTATAAGATTTAGAGTTTCTTTCTCTTGATCTTAGGCCTATCAGATCCCCTTGGCCAAAGCAATTCATATATTGCTTACAAGGGACCTCTAGTTCACTTGGGTTGACTACCTTCACAATCAGATAGACATAGGATCTTAATAGCTCGGGATGAAAAGCATGTGGTATCCTAGTCGATTATCTCTAACCGATTAAGATTACTCCACCTCTCCTTTTCCATACCCATGTTGAGACCTGATTGCGGACAAAATGATGTCGTTTGGGTTATGGTGTTTCACCCTCTACCCCGATTAGGCTTGAAAACATAGTGTGGACCCTACGGAATGACTCAGTTATTTCATAAGCCCCATTCGTCAATGAGTCATTACCCATTTGGGACCAAGAGAGGCTCACTTTCTGCCATGTGGCTTAGCGAGAGCTTTGAAGGTATCAGGATGCTCCTATGAGATAACCATCCTTGTAACACCCTCGCACTACTCATCGCTTGAATGTAAATAGGACTCCTTTAATAAAGAGTATTCTTAGGCATACCCCAAAATGTAATTAACTAAATAGGATATGTCCCTTTGAGAGTGCTCGTGAACCCAGAGCAAACACACAAATTTGGCTCTCTATTTACTTGGGTAGCTTATGTAGGTATTTTTTAATGGATATTTCGTTTAAGGTGTCTCGATCTGATACTATTTAGACGTACATTTTTTAGTTATTGCACGAGGCTTATGTAGGTATTTTTTAATGGATATTTGGTTTAAGGTTTCTTCAATTTACCCGCATAGCCTCCATCTTATTTCCTTCATTTTCGATCTCTCATCTTCTTAGAATCATTCTTACAATTCAAGTAAGAGGGGTCTTTGGAAAGGGAATCTTAAAATGATTATTAGACAGGCTGATGACTTCAACTTTACAAAAAGAGTTGAAACAATGAGCTGTTGAGCCGCGTAAGTCGTATTTGTTCACACAGATCGTGGTGAGTTGTAATAATGTCTGCTGACCGTAGAGGCTAGAGTAGAGAGTTGCACGACCTATGATAATGTTTGTAGGCTATAGAGACCAAAAATAGGAGTTGCATGAGTTGTGATAATATTCTAATGTTGTAGAGGCTAGTGTTAGGAGCTACATAAGCTATGTAACATCTGTAGGCCACAGAGGCCGGTGTTGGGAGCTGCATGAGTTCATAAGTTGCAGTGGCCGGAGTTAGGAGCTAGATGAGTTGTGATAACGTTTATAAACCATAGAGGCCATAGTTGGGAGCTGAATGAGTTGTGATAATGTTTATAGGCCACATAGAATGGAGTTGATAATTGCATGAACTATAATAATGTATGTATGCCACAAAGGTCGAAAGGGGGAGTTGCGTGAGTTTTGATAGCATCTTTACAGCACATAGCCCAGAGTTGGGAGGTGCATAAACCATGATAACATCTGTAGGCCGCAATGACCAGAGTTTGGAGCTACATAAGTTGTGATAACATCTGTATGATGCATTGACTAGAGTTTGGAGTTGTGTGAGTTGTGGATATTGTAGATTGCAATTGGTTCCGTGAGCCATAGTGATGAGTTGTGATGAGAGTGCTTTATTACATCGTTTTTGAGAGGCAGCTTTGCATTGTAAGAGAGGCACTTTGTTGCACGATATTCGAGATATATTATTACACCATCTTCGTGGTGCATCGTTATATCAACTTTGGGTGCATTGTCACACCGTTTTTTAGGGTGCATTGTTATACTATTTGTGAGGTGTAATTTGTCCCATGTTTAAGGTTTTGTTACACATCTTTGAGGTATATTATTACACCATCTTTTAGATGAGTTACTTTATATGATATTTCAATGCTCCGCAAGGCTAGTTGTTGATGTGCATGATGCTTCATTACTCTATAATGTACTTCATGACTTCTTAAGGGACTTCGCTGAAACTAGCAGGGTGCAGCTGATGATGGTCAGTGACAACCGATGAGTGGTGATTAACGGTGGTCAACGACTATAGGAGCACTTGGCATTTGTTGAACCTTTGGTGTAGAACATTGGACCTTAACTCCTCCTCAGAGCTCCGGTCTTGCTTCAGTTCACAGCCCAAGTCCTCCTCTTCTTTTCATGAAGGGAGTGTTACTCTATTTATGGAGTGTGGAGAGACCACTCTACTAATAAGGAAGAAATCCAGATCACTTTATCAGATGACCTAGAGAGATTCCCTCGATTATGCGATATTTTGTGGACATCTAGGTGTCTCAATTATGTCAGAATTGAGTGATATTTTAGCTTGTTAGATTTATCTTGCCAAGAAGCTTAATTTGACCAAAATTTTGCCAGATTTGAAATATATTTGACCTTTCAATTGAGCATTATAAGCTTTTTAAAAAGACTTCTCTATTTGATCTAGGCTTGATTTGATTTAGATTAGACTAACTTCGACATCATTGTGTCCATACTGTCACGCTGGTCAGTTTGAATGTAAGTTTATTGAAATCAGAGTTTTGGTTGATTTTTAATTGAGGTTAGAAAAGTTTATTGTTCAAAAAATTATCTCGAGAGTTGTGTCACATCTCGAGTTCCATGCTAGATGATGAAAATTTGTTGATGACATATCATATTAATATTTAAGTGCTAGATATATGTAGAAATAGAAATTGAGCAGTATAGATTGAAATCTTTCTTTTTAAAAAATAAATTTTATAAAATATAAAAGTTATAATTATAAGAAGAATAATTAACATCTAATTAATATTATTTTTTTGCTAATTAGTATTTCTAACACACAATCAGGTAAAAATTATCCCAACTTGTTAATTCAATTTTGGCAACTAGCTTCTTGATCAATTTCCTCCGATTCAAATAGAGTAGGAGTGATAAGATTATTAAAAAGAATTAGGTGGTTAAGATTTGGGCAATTAGCCAAATTGCTTTAAAATATGAAAAATTTTGGCTAAAGTTGTCCATAATTATCCAATAAATCATTTAATTGGGCACATATTTTGATGAATTATTAATTTAAAATTTTTTGAATGATGATTTTATATGATCTTTCCGTAAATTTATTGTTGAACTGAACATTTCAACGAGATGAATCTGTAAATACAAAAAAAAAAAAAAAAAAAAAAAAAAAACTGAAATGAATCCAAATGAACGCGTATCAAGCACCTTACATGTGGTCGAAAATTTAAGACATTAGCGTAGAGATCATGCAATCTCTGAATCTTATATGTTTGTGGGAGAAGACAAAAAGAAATTTAAGGAAGTTATCAGATGGGTAACGAGAGTGAGATGAAGGATGATGATTGAAATTTGACGTGAATAACAATAGATAGTAAGTCAGAAGCGAGAAAATTGCACTTTCCTGCTGTAAATATCATGTAGTAGAGGTTTCAATGACACTCCGCCTGAAAACAGCAACCGAGCAGTGAAACAAACGGTAAGGTGTGGATGTCGAGTGGTTTTGCAGAGTACTATGGTTATGTTTTCAAGTTGTTTGGTTCACTGTAAAATAAACGTAGGACTTTATAATTCTTTGTTTGATTTGAAATAGATTGAAAATAATGTATTTACTTGGGCAAAGGGAGACACGCGAAAACTGACAACGGGCGGTGACGACGGCAAGTGAGCGGCGGCGGACTGCGGGGAACGATGACTATCAGTGGCGGACGACAGCAGGTGGCGGGAGACGGCAATGGACGGCGACAAGCGGCGGACGACGGTTGTGGTGGTGGGCTGTGGCAGGCTGCAACTGTAACAACAACGGAAGACGAGTGGCGGCAGCGGTAAGCAGGTGACTGTTGCGGAAACGACAGACAAATATAGCGATGATGATGACGGATGGCGACGACAACAGGCGGTGATGGTCAACAACGGGTGGCGGCGACGATGAGCAGCGGCAGCGACGACGATTGCTCACTGCGAGCAACATGAATGTAATTCAAATTTGACTAAATTGACATAATTCTAAATTCATTCAAAATGAAATACGGTGTAAACTTCAAATTCATTAAAATTTTACATTGTATATCAAATAAAGTGCGAAAATACTCTTTCGACTATTTACATTGGTCTGTTTAAATCCTAGAGATTATAAAAACGCCAAATCTATTTTAAATTTATTAAATTCGGGCTCTAAAAAATCTTCCATACGCGACTATTTTAGCCCCAGTTCAAAGAATCTATGGATTAATTGAATTCCGAGGCTAGAATAATCCAATATAAATAATTAGAAAAAATATTAAGTTCAGAGTCCAGATGTAAGTTGCGTCTGGACAACGGCTGTGACCCACCAGAAGACGCAGAGGAGAAAAAAATAATAAAACGACCTCCGATAGATCACAGTTGTTGCTGCATCCGGAGTCTGGACGTAATATTTTTTCAAATAATTGGGCACTATCTGACACTTTACTCTTTATGATTTTATATTTTAAAAAGAAAATATATTTTTCATGCATAAGAAAAATGACATATATGTAAAATTAAAATTGACGACTGTAATATCTAAAGATTGAGGGATATATATCTAAATGACCCCAATAATTAACTAATTTATAAACAAATATTAAGCTTTACATAAACAACCCAACTTAAATCGAAAGAATTTTTTTGTAAGTCAACAAGTCTTCAAGCTTCAATACGCGTGGTATTTAATAATAATAATATATATTTTAAATAAATAATTAATTACATATAGGCTAACCCAAATATTAATATTTATAAATTAATCAGGCATGTGATTTTTTTAAACTTGCCACGATCGTATTATTGAGAATTTGATAACAAAGAAAATTAGAGTTGGGGTTTCATCATGAATTTTGATATTTGAGCGAAAATTTGAAGAATAGATGAAAATATTGTGGATTTGTAAATATAAATTTTGAGAAAAAAATCTTGCATACAGAGTCCGCACGCAGTTCTGCATCCAGACTCCAATATGATTTTGCCACGTGTAACATCGTAATAATGTACAAATAACATCGCGGTAACATTGCAATAACCCCCGCAAAACGACTCCAATAACACCGCAGTGTTATTGCGCTGTTATTGGCACTATTCATGAGTGTTATTGCGGTGTTATTGTGGAGTTATTGAAATTGTTTTGCAAGAAGAAATATTACATTTGGACTCTGCACGTAGAGCTACATGCGGAGTCCAATAAAATGACTCCACGTGGCGTGACAGAAAAATAAAAAAAAAACTGCGCAGTAACACAGGAGAATATTCTCCCCGTGTTATTCTGCATTATTAAGTGTTATTGTAGTCGTTTTGATGTGTTATTGTGTTATGAGAATATTCTCGGTGTTATAATAACACAATAATACATCAATAACAACTTAATAACACCTGAATAACACATAATAGCATCTGAATAACGCAGAATAACATTGAGAGAATATTTCCAGTGTTACTGGGCCAACAAGAGAATATTTCTCCCGTGTTATTCAGGTGTTATTGTGTGTTATTCATGTGTTATTGTGTTATGAGAATATTCTCTGTGTTATAATAACAAAATAAAATGTCAATAACACATCAAAATCACCACAATAATACTTAATAATGCGAAATAACACGGCGGAAATATTCCTCCCTGTTATTCTCGTGTTACCGTGCCGTGTTTTTTATTTTTATGTCACTCCAGGTGGAGTCATTTTATTGGAGTCCACACATAGCTCTACGTGCGGAGTCCTGATGTAATATTTCTTTTGCAGGGGCTATTGTGGGGTTACCACGGTGTTTGTTATTTGCGTGGTCTTCTAGGCGGTGTTATTGGCGCTGATCAACAGTATTATTGTGATGTTATTGTGGTGTTATTCGAATTGTTTTACAGTATTATTGAAGCAAAACAACAATGTATTTGCGTGGTCCTCCAGGTAGAGTTATTAGTGCTATTCACCGATATTATTGCGGTGTTATTGTGGTGTTATTATAATTATTTTGTAATGATAGCATAATAAGCATTTTTTTCTATCATTTTTTAAGAGGGATCATAGATACACGTATTTATGATTTTTTCCAAATTTTGGGCGGTCTTAAAAATAGTGTAGTCGATTACTCGTGATAAGCGACGTATTAGGGTTTATCAGCACACTCGTGGAGCAGAAGACCGTCGGGGAATTATTCTGAGCTTCGATCGCTATCGTCGGTTACTCTGTACTGTATATCTCATCATGCTCCAACTTGAATGTTTTCCCAGTTGTTACGTAAACTTTTCTTACTCTTCCTCTTTTTTCTATTGAAAAAAGGTGGAATCTTTTAGTCAGTCTTATGAATTTTCTTGGATACTGGTTAATCTATATGAGAGTTGATATATTTTCCTTCATATAACCAGGATTGCCTGTTCTCTGTTGTTGAATTGAGGATTCAAGTTGTGTAGTTCTAGTGCTGAACTATTGCTGTACTCCTCCAGCTCGTTTGATTTTGAGTTTTTTAGATTAGGAATTCATCTTTTGGAATCTATGGATGGGGTTGATGTCATAATTGATATTAGCTCGGATGAGGAAAACATGGTAGATGAATCTGTTGATATCTCTGAAGAATGGCTCAATGAGTTGCTTGAATCTGTTGATAGAGAAGCGCTTAGGGATTTGGATGATGTTGTGGTTGCTGATGAACTTCCTACACCATCATTCATGAAGAAGCCGAGCTCCTTGCAAAAAGAGTCTGACGATGACTGTTTGATTCTGGATTGTGATCCTGATATAGTAGTGTCTGTGGTTGATGGCGAAGGTGAATCTGTTGCTGGGTGCGCTGATTTGCTTATAGTTGGAGAGAAGGGACATGTATGTTCTCATTCTTCTTTAGGGCATTTACATTCATTCCACCCAATTCCTATGCATTTACTTATCTAACATGTAAACTCTACTTTTTACATTTACACCTTTTCATGCATAGATATTGTGGCATATATGTAAAAATTGAATTTTAGGTGTTAGATATGTAAATACATAGAAATTAAGTGGCATGTTTATAAATCTTCCTCTTTTTTATTGTTGTTCTTTTTGGTTGCATTGAATTACACTATAGCTTGGTTTTTAATAGAGCATATTTAGTGAACTAATCTACTCACTGTTTTCAATTTTTTAGTTTGTAATTGTTTGTTTGTCTGTCTAGACAAATTGCCAGCATTAATTATAAAAATAATTGCAGATCGCTTTGTTTTGCCATCAGCCATATTATTCGTGAGGTCTTATCTCTTTATAATTTGGAAATCCTTTTGCTGCTCTGTTTTAGTACTTATTTGGATAGCTTGAATAAATTTAGCTGGTCTGTTGTAGTACTTTATTTGATAAATCTATAATGAACTCTCGATCTGTTCAAAGTGAGATCGAGCGAAGATGAATACTTGATGGTTTTCCTCAATATTATGGTTATAGAGGATAACATTATACCCTTAAACTAATTAGTTATCATTGCTAATTAAATGACCGACATGTTTGTAATCCTTCAATTTATATGCTAATTTTTATTATAATACTTGTGTGCAAAGTTTATTTTTAGATGCAATATGTTATTTCTTTGAGCATGTTTACCTATGAAATTCATGAGGGTTATGCATTATTTATAGGTGAAGTCATATTTAATTCATGAAACCATGTTATAATTCTCAAATTCATTTTATTGTACATTTTACTTTAACAAGATTTAACATTGATAAAATATTCCCTACAAAACAATGTCATCTAGAATTATTTTTTCTATGTCCCTTAAAAATCCAAACACAATCGCATTTTTATTTTTTCATCACTTTCTATTTGAGTGTATGTGTGTGTGTGTGCGCGCGCGTACTCGATAGGAAACTTTAAAATAGCTCCCATTTTAAACTATATGACAATTATGAATGTATCATCTAAATTTTAGATGTCTGATTAGATCTTAACAATGGCTCTCTCAGCTTAATTTTATAGATGTTAGTTATAATCTCTTTTTTTTTTGTTTGGGGGGGGGGGGTGTGGGGGGCACTTTCCACTACTCTCTGAAATTGACAATCACATGGACCATCTCTTTATCTTTCTAGAAACGTTTCATTTGCCTCAATATATTATTTTTACCATATATCTTACTATTCAATGTAACTTTACTTTTATTTTCTCTTGGTGTAACGTTTCGGTCCTTGTGGGGTTGCTTCCTGCTTTTCCTGTAAGAAGCTTTGCTATTTCTCATCAATAGAATAGCAAACTTCTCATGGTATCAAAGCAATCAGGTTATCTCCTCAATCCCTCTTCCTAATCCCTTCTCTCATGCCCAAAACTTGCTCTTCTCTCTACCCTAACAATGTCAGCAACCTCTTCTCATACAAACTGAGAAAATCTTCCCACTCTACTGGAAATGACCGAAGCACCCATCCCTACCTCCTTCAAGTTCCTAATGTCCATTGTCAAGTTCATTGCCAATGTTCAGCTCACTGAAAGCAACTAACCCACTTGGAAAACCCAAAACTTCAATCTATTCAAGGCAAATGGATTTGCAAGCTTCTTAGATGGCTCATTGATTTACTCTCCTCCAGAAATCCCAAAATCTTAACAAACTCTAATTTTGAACCCCCAATATTTCAGTTGGCAACTCATTGATCGGAATTTATTAGCCACCATCTCCCCACCATCTTACAATACATCCTAAACCTAGAAACCACCACCAAAATTTGGCAAACTCTTCAAAGTCGGCTCCAATCCACCAATTGCTCCTAGGTCATTCAACTTCGCTTCAAGCTCCACCACACCTTTATGAAAGACCAATCTATGTCGCAATATCTCATCCACCTCAAATCCCTAGGCGAAAACATCGCAGCTGCCGACCATGAGGAAATGACCTCCACATCCTTAATGGCTTACCTTCCTCATACCAATCCTTCAAAATTGCCACTTGTACTCAATTCTAACCCATCAAATTAGATGATCTATACTCTACACTTTGCAGTGAAGAAATGAACCTCTTCACTGAACTCGCTGAGGAGACAAATGCTACAACCCACGCTTTGTATGCACGAGGAAAGTACGTCAACAACTGTAGTCATGGGAAATCATCACCAAATTGTCGAGGGAACAACATCACTTGTGCCCTACTACCTTACTGCGGGGGTCAAGGATCCATGAACAACACTCCTCGAATATGGGCACACTGTCTTAATCTGTTGGCATTGAGTAAATTTCAACACTTATTTACCCACCAAACCCGAAACAGTGCTCACCACATCAATCGATCCAAGCTTCGCTGATTGCGTGCTTGATTTCGGTGTCATGCTCATCTCACTTCCAACTACGACATTTTTACAGTAGCCATTGGCGATGGTTCGTTCTTCCCAATCACTTACACTGGTCAGGGTATTCTTCCTCAACGTAAGCTCTATCTCCCTAAACTCCTTCACTCACCATATCTTTCCCACAATCTCCTTTCCGTCTATAAATTAACCTCTGACAACAACTGCTATCTCTCATTCACTAAGTCAGGCTATGTTATCGAGGACCGGAGCACAAACCAAATCCTTCTCTAAGGATGTAGCAAGCATGGCCTCTGTCTCATCTCCGCATTGGCCACAACATCCTCCTCGTCGTCCTCCGCTGAAATTTGGCATCAATAGCTGGGTCATCCTTATCATGCTTTCGCTACCATTATATCTACCAGTGCAAACACCAAAATCGGTCTTGCTTTTACATTTTCATGCAATGAATGTAACTCTTATAAAAGTCACCGCTTACCATTTCCTATTTCTAGGTCTACTTCTAAATGTTATTTTTATCTTTGTTCATTCTTACGTTTGGGGTTCAGCCCTCGATATATCAATACAAGGCTACAAATATTATCTCTTACTTGTTGATAATCATTCTTGCTTTACTTGGGTGTTTCCAATGATCGCCAAATTTGAAACCACCAATAAAATAATCTCTTTTGACAAAATGATACACAGTCAATTTAGCAAAACCATAAATATCCTACGTTCTGATGGTGGTGCAGAGTACACCTCCAACAGCCTACATAGATACCTTACCTCGCAAGGCACACTCTACCAGTTCAGTTGTCCTTATACCCTCAACAAAATGGGGTGAGCGAGCACAAGCATCGATATCTCGTAGAAAACACCAGAACCTTCCTACTCGGCGCTCATTTATCCCCACAATTTTTTATGGCTACATTGATGACACGAACTTACCTAATTAACAGGCTACCATCCAAAACCACAAACCTCAAATCCACATTCAAATTCCTCTACTCCAAAATCCCCACATATACACACCTACGTATATTCGGATGTTTATGTTTCCTATGGAAAAAACCACAAGCTCCTCAAAAACTTGAAGCATACATCCCCACCTTGTATCTTCATCACCTACCCATCCTCCCACAAAGGATGCTACTGTTACAATACTCACATAAATAATATCATTATTTCTTGACATGTGGTCTTTAACGACAAATTTTCCCTTACCATTCCAACCAACACCAACAACAAAATCTCCTATAAACACACCACCAGGCCTTCTTCTACCAACTCACATACCACCACTTCCCTCGACAGCTCATTCAAAATCTATCACAACAAAGCCTCCTACCCCACCCGTACCTCTCCATCCAACCAATATCACACATTCCACATCTCCACTTTCCCCAAACCACCACCTCCTCCACCTACTAAACATTCCATGACAACATTATCACAAACCAATTCCCTCAAACTAAAAATTCCTTTAAATTTACAAACCTCCATTATCCACACCACCGACCCCGCATGCTATACAGAAGCAATCAAATTTCCACATTGGCGCCAAGCCATGTCCTTGGCCTTTGAAGCACTACAAAAGCAAGGAACATGAACTACAGTTGAGCCACCACCTCATCAAAATTTCTTCGGATGGAAATGGACATATCACATGAAATACACTCCTACTGTAGCTGTGGACAAATACAAGGCGCGCCTTGTAGCACAAGTCTTCAAACAATTACTGGGCACGCAATACAAGGAGGCATTTAGCCCCGTCGCAAAACTACCATCTATATTCTTCTCTCAACTGCACTCCAATGAAAGTGGCAAATTCAGCAGCTGGCGTCTCCAATGCCTTCCTCCATGATTCTCTAGATGAAACCATCCATATGCATAAACTCAAGGTTTCCAGGGCAATCAACATCCAACCGAGGTATGCTTACTAAAAAAAAAAGCACTCGATGGCCTTAAGCAGACACTACGTCAATGGTACCACACCCTTCTTCACCATCTACTACGGGTGTAAGTGAGTCAAGCCCACTCGTGAGCCGGCTCAAGCTCAGCTCAATATGCGGTTCGTGAACTAAGCTCAATTAAGCTGACAAGTCAAGCTCAAGCTAGCCCCGCTCGTTAGCTCTTGAGCCGGCTCGGTTAAAAAAATATTAATATAAAATACACTCAAAATATATTAAATTTAAATATTTTATTTTTGAAAGTATTAAAAGTGTTTAGAAAATAATATTTTGTATTTTATATTAAGTCATTTCTTATTTTGTTTTTTATTATTATTCATTCTATTTATCATCTTATTATAACACGTCTTAAATTAATATTATTTTTTTCTCATTTATACTAAGGAAGTCGGCTCACGAGCCATCTAGAACTCGTAGACTTTAGCTCGAGCTCAAGCTCGAATTTGATAAAATTAATCAGGCACCGCTACCATCTACAAACCAAAGGATTTAGACTCAGTACCGTCGATCCCTCTCTACTCATATATCATCATTATCATATACCATCCACTTTCTATGACATCCTTATCATGGGAAGCTACTCTCACACCATAGCAACCCTCACCCGCACCCTCCAATCAGAATTCCAACTCTAATAGTTGGGTTTGATCAACACCTTCCTCGGCATCAATATAAACCTCTTAACCCCAAGCTCATATGTTTAACACCTAAACATTCATATTTATATGCATACCAGTTAATTCTTTCACATCACATAAAAAAAAAAACTACCATCTCTACCTTCTTAAATTTGAAATGCACTTTTTTATGCATAGGTTTATCACAACACGGTGTTGTAAGTTTAAATATCTAACTTTGGGTGTTGCATACGTAAATACATTAGCATTGTGTGATATGTATGTAAATTTCCCTGTTTAATTTTGTTCAATATATTATATGTATTTACTAGTAAATCATCTGTCGTCCGCATTGTCTTCGCAGTTGGCTTGCAGGGACTATCCCCATCCTCGTCATCTGTGTGTGAGCTTCCCTTTCAGCAGCACTCCACATGAGAAGCATTGCAAACTGGAAAGTCTTTACTTGATATTCTTTCTGTTCATGACAATATAATATCCCTTGCTGCCTAGTTTTGTTTTGTGTTCAAGTCTTGTAGAGAGTGAAGTGCCAAAATAGTCATCTGGAGATTAAATTGGACCTCTAGAACGAGGTAGTGGACCATTTTGACACTTCTCTCTAACCCTAAATGTCAAACTACATGAAATCTAATAAGTACTTAATATTGCAGTGCCATTGCTATGTTTGTGACTCCAGAGCTCCATGTATCTACTGGGGTTTCGGCCTGTCGACGGCGGACCATTGTCACGCAAGCGAAAAAGAACAAGTGTGGATATCTCTTCGGAATTATTTTAAGCACCCACCCAACAAATTCTCAGAACCACTATGGTTACCACCCATCAGTCAATCAAACACGCAACCCTTCAGAAATTTACAAAATATTTACCATCCATCTTCAGGCTTTTATTCACTAGAACAGCCAAATTCCAGCCAACTTCATAGAACTTCCGTTCAGAGCTTTCTATCCTCAGAAGTACTGCAGCGATCAATACAACCCGAAGTGCCAAACAACATGGAAATTATACGATGTATGCTGGCTTCGTTCGAAGAACATCTTATGGGCAACGATTATAATGGCGGAAGCATGGAGGATAGCAATATACCCTCAGCTTCTTCCCTCAATCCTGCTCTCAGCAAACCACTTTTGCGAAGAAGCGAACTGGTACGATCTCCATGATCATTTATCTCTCTTTTATACTGTTCGACCGGACAAGTATTCCTATATCTGCATCAGTTCTACACCACACTGTCCAGCTAAGTAGTTGTCTGTGCAGTTTATGCTTTGTAAATCAAAGGCAAATCCCAATTCTGTTTCTGTAATGGCTTTTCTTCCTCGGATTTGATAGCAAAATACTTTTATTGATGCCGTCTGTACATTTAATTATAGGGCTCCTTGTTGCCTGCCTTAATTATCATCAGGAAATGTTAGAAGTTACTATTAATATCTTGCACTGTGATCTTATTATTGGAACTGCAATTCTGTCATCTTTGGGCCTGCACAGTGGAGTGCTTTACTTGTAGCTTTGATTTGGCAATAAAAATAAAGTGTCTTTTTACAAACGTTTCTAAGAAGGTATAATAACCAAATAACTCATCAAATGAAGATAGGACATTTTTCTGAAACTGAAAGCAACAGAAAAGTTTTCTCAAACAAGCTTTTAAACTCATTTTGTTTGTGAATTTTATGCTCTGTCGTATTTATGAATGCCAAAATATTATAGACTATACATTGCACGGACCTTTATATTCGTAACAAGTACGCTATATATTTTTAGCTTTATTCAACATTCTCCATCATGTACATGTATGGCATTCTTTCACTGACAGCCCAGATCAAACAATTCAAAGAGTTTTAACTCTGTCTGTCACAGGAAAACATGTTCCGTCTAGACGTCAGCACTTCCAGACAGGCAATCACCAGCGGCCGCGTTGCCCGCCGCTGACGTGTATGGCGACGTAGTCGCCTTTAGTTGGCCGTCTGGACGTGCCGTGTCCGGACGGAATCTTTTCTCCTTTAAGAGGGCTTAAGGAGCCCCATCTTTGTTTGGGTTTTGGAAACTTTAAATTTTATTTCCCTATAGTGCTGGATTTTGATGTTTGCATCATACAAAATTTGGAAATTTGCATACCTAGCACACAATTCTTATGTATTTACGTATCTTACACAAACTTTTTATATTTATAGGCATATCACTGTTGTTTTAAACCTATGTTTGAAAATATGTAAAGTGGCAATAGTACTAATTTTGATATGATATTAAAGATTTGGTGGCTATGTTTGTAAATATGAAAGTTTAGCTGTGAGATGTAAATACCTATAAATTCCCATGTTTTTACAGATCCAACATCTATACTTTGTTTTTTTACATTTAAACCACTCAAATCCTTCGTATCACATTAAAAAACATCTATTTTTTAGCTTTTAAAAAGTAAAATACAGCTTTTTCATGCAAAGGTGAGGTGACATATATGTAAAAATTGAATTGCAGGTGTTAGATATGTAAATAAGTAGAATTAAGTGGAATTTACGCAAATATTCCAAAAAAAATCTCAGCTATGACCTTTGGAATTTGATTGCGCACATAATTTAGCAATGGTTTGTGTTTATCTACAATAAATCTTCTGTTTGCTTTAGGGTCTGTTTGGGGCAGTTGATCCTTATCCAATTTATTTAGATGAGCAGCTTATCATGATAAGCTGTTGATTAGCAGCTTATCCGGATAAATTCACTGGCTGTTTGATTTGTGCGTTTTGGAAACAGCTGATTCTAGCTGTTTCCGGATAAATGATCATTCTGCCTTTGGTTTGGATAAGCTGTTTAGCTGTTTGGTTTATGCGTTTGGAAAAAAAATTTATTTGCAGCTGTTTAGGGTTAAATCACTATTTCTTTTTTTCCATCATTTTTAATTAAACATGAGAATCCGGATAAATGATCATATGATTCTAACAACTATACAAATGAACGCACCATCTTAAACAATAAATGTTACCTAAAGCACAAAAGTTTTCCTTTTTTTTTTTTACTTAATACATTTTTTTCCTTGCATTTTCAACCTCTATAAGAGGCCATTGAACATAACTTATCTCACAGTATTTGTAGGAAACTTTCTGATTTTAACAACTAAGTTTGAAAGTTATAATTTATATCATCATCAACACCCATATTATTATGTCGAATTAACACATAATTCTACGCACATGATAGTCTAGCGCTACACACAACATAATATAGATCGATAGATAGAACAACAATAACACACAACAGAATATAGATCAATAAGAACAATTACATTACTCTATTCTACCATACGACTATGGATTCTACAACTTGATCCGCTACCATTTGAAACTCAACTGTAAAGAAAGATATACATCTCACTTAATAGTGAGTATCAAGAAACCAACAAAAATAAAATAAATAAAATGTTAAAATTACAAGCAAAAGAATGACAATATTCATTTTAAAATGTAGGAGCAAGTCACGAGGAACGTTGTCTGGTTGGGACATCGTTGAACCTCGAGCAACATTGTCCGGTTGGGATACCGCCCAACCTTAAGCGACATTCTCTAGTTGGGATACCGTCCAACCTTAAGTGACGTTCTCCAGTTGGGATGCTGTCGAATCTTAAGCAACATTTTCCGTTTGGGATATCGTAGAATCTGTTGGACTGTCTGCCCACCTGAAAGTATTAATGAGAGAATACATCAAGTTATATATTGAACACATTTTTAATATTCACATATAAAGCACTTAATATTTGATAAAAATAAAATAAAAATTGATACTGATACTCAACATGCTAAAAATAAAATTAAAATTGAAATCAAAAGGCCAGCATTTCATGATGGCAAAAGATAAATGACTAAAGAAAGGTACAACAATGCATAATTAGTTCAATGAAAGGTACAACAATGAAACAGAAAAATAAACGTTCAATAAAAGCATACCAGAGATCTTGAGCACAATAAAAGCATAATTAGTTCAATGAAATAGAAAAATAACCAGAAAGTGATGTAAAGAAAGGTAAGACAATGCCAAAAAGATTTACATTATAACAAGAACTAGTAAACTGCGCAATCAAAGAGAAATAAGAAAAATTGAAAAACCCTAGCATTTCAGAATGGAGAAACTCTGCCATTCAGATAGAAGGAACACCCTGCGCCTCTTTGAGAACATCTATGCTCGACTTGACGAACCCTAAGCAGTGCTCGCGGAAATGAAATTGCAGAGCTACGCAAAAACGTAACAGAGGTGACAGAAGAAATGGAGGCTAATTCGTACCTGCTCGCCTTTAGCTGTTGCTTTTGGCAGAGGAGCGACAGAGGAGCGATGGCTGGCTTGGCCTGGCTTTCGGCAGATGAGCGACGGAGTTAGGGCAGAGGAGCCACGGCTGAGCAAAGCAGGTAGGCAGACAAGCGACGGTCTTTCGGCAGAATAGCGGGGTAGGGTTTCGTGATCGAGCGAGGGCACGGAGGTAAATGAGATAGTAAACATGGATGGCGAACGCGGATTGCGGTGATAACCCCACGACCGAGTTGGTATGCAAACAAAAAATGTTGTATCTTAAAACGCATCCTAAATGTGCAAAACAAGCACACACTTATAAGCTCTCCCAAATAGACCCTCACCCTCGTGATTCAATCGCGATTAGAGCTAACTGGGAAGGCAATGGAGGGATTGCATGGGATTGTGGCGTGAAAGGCTAGCGACGATATCCAACGATGGGATTGCGAAGTACAGAGATCTGAAACTCACATTTTCCTCTTCCGTTTGCTTCGCCCTCGTAATTTAGTCGCGATTATAGCTAATAAGGAAGGCAGCGGTTGAACTACAGCGTTACCCTTGCGATCTAGTCGCGGTAGTTGGGGAAGGAGAACGTGATGGTGAGGGCAGAGTAGGGCTTCTCAACCGAACGACCTCTCCTCGACGTCTTTTCCCATTTGGAGAGATAGTTACAACAATGTTTGGCAAAGAGGGAGCGCGCATCTTTATTTGAGTTTTTCCATGGGAAACCATGGAACGGGAGCTTGGTGCTGCGTTTAGCCTATTATCTAGGTTTTGGACTCAGCAAATTATGGTTGAAAGAGATACAGGGCGACCTCGTGGATTTAGATTTGTGAATTTTGCTGAGAGATGTGCGATGGAGGATGCTACCAGTGAGATGTGCAATAAAGAGTTGAACTGTCACAAATATTAGTCAACAAGGCCAAGCCAAGGGTTGGTTTAATGATCCAAGCTACAATTATAGCTGTGGTGGCTACTCTTCTAGTGGCAGAGGAGGTTATTGTGGTGGTTTTGTTGATGTACCTCCACTTGCCTATTATGATTGTTTCAAGTGTGGACGACTAGGACATTAGGCTCGTGAATGTCCATCTAGTGGAGCAAGTGGAGGAAAATTCTCTTCTCGTTCTAGAATTGGTAGAGGTGGAAACGGAGGCTAACGGGAAAATCCAATGGTAGCGAAGAACGAGGAAGAAACAGGGGTGGTCATTATCGATGAGGATCACGAGCTCTTGGAGATGTTGAAGAGGAAGCAAAGAGCGTTAGGTGATGCGACTGCGGATGGATCAATATTATTGTAATTTAAGAAATTGCTGCTACTTATGCTCACTCAACTATAAGTAATCGTGATACACATGTTATTGCCTCTATATCCATCACAAGATCACTAGAATGGATAGTAGATTCTGGTACATCTCAACGTATAACATGTATTGCTAATGAGTTCTCTTCATATACTCACATAATCATTCTAGAGAGCATTCAGATTGTTGATGGTACAACATAGCATATGGTTGGTAAGGGTATAATGAGGTGTATCAATTTTATGACTATATCCAATGTTTTCCATGCTCTTCCTTTCCAATGAACATTTTATCCATTAGTGTCATTATTCTCAAACCAAATATGTGATGTTTTATTTGATATCCCTAAGGTGATCTTTCAATATAAGGGAACTTGCCGGAGACTTGGGACTGACACATGGCATAGTGAACTCTAGTATTTGAATAGAGAGGAGATGGACTCATCCTTGAGATCCATGGTAGAGAGTATTGGAGTAGGAGGGATGAGTGTGGAGAATGTGTTCTTGCTACATCACAAGCACATGAGACTTCATTTAGTCTATTTAGTTGTTTTTATTTGTCTTTGAATGAAAATGGAAATAAACCGAAATTTGTGTGTGATGCGTGTGAGTTTAGTGAACACACTAGGAGCTCTTATATTAGTTATGGTAATAGTTATGTTTTTGATTTGGTGCACTCAAATGTATGGAAACCTTGTTGTATAACTTTAATGAATGTTTACAGATATTTTGTGACTTTCATTGATTGTTTTTCTTGTGCTAATTGGTTATATTTGATGATAAACAAGAATAATGTGCTTGTCTGCTTTAAAGACTTTCACAGGGTGATTCAGACTTAACGCGGTGCAGTAGTGAAGGTATTGAGATCTGATAACGGGACAAAGTACACCAACAAGACATTTGGGGAGTACATGTCAGCCTAAAGGATACAACATCAAACAAATTGTCCATACACTTTGACATAAAATGAAGTAGCAGAAAAAGAATAGGCACCTTCTAGAGGTAGACAAAAGCATGATGATTTTGATGAATGTCCCAACGCATTTGGGGGGTGGGGGGGGGGGGGGGGGGGGGAACTGTTTTGACAGCCGCTTAATTGCTCAACGAAATGTTTTCAAGAGTGTTGGAGTGTTGATCTCCTTGTTAATTGTTGAAAGGAGATAATGGTGGGATTCTCCCATTAAAAGTATTTGATTGTGTATGTTTTGTGAAGAATAATTGATCATCAATCGGGAAGCTAGATTCGATAGTCGTGAAGTGTATTTTCATGGGTTATTTTGTCTCTCAGAATGGGTTTATTTGTTAGAGCTCAATAGAAAAGAGACTGTTTGTGAGTTTGGATATAAATTTTAGAGAATTTGAACCATACTACATCTAGGAGATAACCTCGTGCTTTGGTGACTCATCATATGTTGGAAATATGAGGCAAGAGTGGGAGAGTAGTGATGGTGAGAGATTGATACAAGTGCTAACGCTGCCTTGTTCTGTTGTGTGGGAAGGATCGACAGAGGAAGAGCTAAAAAATGAGAAAAATTAGCCCAAAGGTGATGGGACTCAAGCTCAAGAGGAGCTAAGCGTGTATATAAGGAGGAGAAGGTAGAATGAGGAAACAATCTTTGTCGTGTCACTCATGCCAACAAGCCTCTTGTCATTGTCTACCCTTACTCCTGAAACACCTATACCATTCACCTCATAAATTGATTACACAGGTGATATGATTTCTCTCTCTTCTCCTCCCACTCTCATAACCTTAAGGAGGATCTCTCATAGCAGTGTGGGTCATCCTCTTGATCGTTATTCTCCTGATCATTTTGGTTTCTCACATGATATGTCCTTGTTTGTCTCATACTCAAATATCACATTTAGATGGAGCATTTATTACATCTTTTGACACTTTCTAAACCCAAGTGTTGGGGGGTAGCTAAGGAGGACCTAAAGTGGAAGGCTTCAATGTTAGAGGACTTGTTACTCTTGATAAGAACAGGACATGGGAGCTCATGTTGCTATCAACGTGGAAAAAGGCAGGTGCATATTAGTCTTCACAGTGAAGCAGACCTCAGAGGGAAAGATTGATCGATACAAAGCACGGTTGGTGCTAAAAGGATATAGTAGATATATGATATCGACTATGATGATACGTCATGACACACGTCTCTCTGGCTATGAATGGTAAAGGAAGGTTACACCAACTGGATGTGAAGAATGTATTTCTTTTAGAGGAGATATACATGGATATAACCACTGGATTTGACAAGAACCAAACAGTGGGCAAGGTATGTAGATTGAAAAAGTCACTGTATGGTTTGAAACAGCCTTCTCTTGCTTGGTGTGGCAAGTAAATGAAAGCAATAATAGACATGGGCTAACAGCAAATCATTGTCGATCATACAGTGTTCTTTCCACGACATGGTGGTCATATTACTATGCTTGCTCTGTATGTGGATGATATGATTATCATTGAGGATGATGAGGGGGAGATTGCTCAGTTTGGGTAAAGAGTTTGAGGTGAAGGACCTTAGACAACTTAGATACTTCCTCGGAATTGAGGTGGCTTGTGGAGTAGAGGAGATTGTTCTGTCTCAAAGGAAGTATGAGCTAGACTTGCTCATAGAGACGGGCATGTTGGGATGCAAGCCTGCAATTTCACCAATTGATCAGAAGGGAAAGTTGAACACAGAGGTAGGAGAGCTAGTTACTCGCGATAGATACTAGATATTGGTAGGTCGTCTCATTTATTTGAGTCTCACTCGTCTCAACATATCATTGCAGTATGTGTTGTGAGTCGCTACATGCATGATTTGAGGAAGGAGCACATGAATGCAATATATCAGATTCTGAGGTATCTGAAGAGTGCACCAGAGAAGAGGTTAATTTTTAGGAAGAATTGACATGTAAGCATTGAAGGCTATTGTGGCTCTAATTGGGCAAGTTTTATTGCTGATAGGAGGTCCACATATGGGTATTGCATGTTCGTAGGGGGGCAACTTGGTCTCTTCGAAGAGCAAAAAACAACCATTAGTAGTAAGGTCAACAGTAGAGGCAAAATATAAGGTCATGGCCTCAGGAGTCGTTGAGATGATGTGGCTGAGAGCCTTGTTGGTATAAATTAAAGTGGACCAAGAAGCTCAAATGAAGTTGTCGTGTGGCAACAAGTCTTTGATCATCATTGCCAACAACTCGATGCAACATGATAGAACCAAACATGTGGAGATTGATAGGTTCTTCATTAAGGAATAACTGAATAGCAGACTACTGGAGCTAAGTCATGTGGCCATTGGAGGGCAAGTGACTGACTGCCTCACTAAAAGGATTTAGCTCATTATATTTTTCCAAGTTACGTGACAAGATGGACCTAGTGAATATCTTTTGCCCATCTTGAGGGTGAGTGTTGGAATTGATATCTAATGTAGGGTCCTATTTGTAAATAAAAGAAATCTAGGTATTTATTTATAAATGTTGTAAGGCTCTATATAAGCTCAAGATATTAATGAAATTAGTTAAGTTTTTATGAATCATTTATTTCTATTGATAGAGAGTTAAAAAAAAATAAATTATTGAGATGAATAAAATTGATGATAGGGTGATTACTATTAAGATAATTATTAGCGGGCATATTATAAATGTGATTTGTGATTATGCTCCTCAAGCTAGATTGGATAGTTTAAAAAAAGTAGTTTTGGGAATAAAATGAGGATATAAATGTAATAGGATAAGTTGAACTTAAATTTCCCAATAGCCTATAATCTTGCAATAGAAAATGTATATTACATGAAATAAGTAAAACAATTAATTACTTAAAAATGTAGTCATCAATTCATAATAATCTCAATAATAGTGTCATATATCAAATGTTAGAATATTAAATAAATTCTATTCACCAAATGAGATATTAGCCAAATAATGATTTACAAAAAAATTAACATTGAGTAGTCGTTAATTCAATCGATATTAGAATAAAGAAAGATTTACATGCATACCACTGGATTCCTATGTATTTACAAATCTAACACCTAAACATCAATTTTTTACATACATACCACCTTACGTATTTATAAGATTTGTGTATTAAATTTACATTTTAAAAGTCAAAACAGTGTGTTGTTCGTTAATCGTTTGTCAAATTGAGGTTTTGCACGCATAGCTTTTAAATTTTTACTACTTTAAAAAAATATACGACGAAAATATATAAAAAATTGCTAATGAACATAAAGACCTGTAACTCCCTTATTAAAGTTGGGACTATAAAAATACACTATGAAAATATGTAACTCCTTTATCAAAGCAGGTGCAATTGTGTAATTTTAGACTTAGTCCTTCTACTCCTATAAAATAGAGGGCTTTTGGCTCTTTTCCAGAGAGATCTCTCCTCCTTTCTCTTGAAATTCTTATATATATATATATATATATATAACGAGTCAAAGAGCCCAGGAATTAGGGCTGTAAACGAGCCGAGCTTGAGCGAGCTCAGGCTTGGCTCGTGTTCGGCTCGTTCGAAATTAGCTCGGCTCGTGTTCGGCTCGTGTTCGAAATGGCTCGTGAAAGGTGTGTTCGTGTTCGGCTCGAATTAAATATTCTTGTTCGTGTTCGGCTCGTGTTCGGCTCGAAATTGGCTCGTTAAAATTAATTGGAAAAATATATGTCAGCGCCGGATTCGAGCACTGGACTAAAATGAATGGAAACAGAAGCAGTAACACGCTACTGCACAACGAGTTATGATTTAAACTTAAATATAAATATATATAATATATTAATATATAATAATATATATAATAAATTATTATATAAATAATTATATGATTATTTTTTTATTTCGAGCCAATTCGAGCCGAACACGAGCGAACAAACAGTTGTTTGTGTTCGGCTCGTTAACATTTCGAGCTTAAAAATTTGTTCGTGTTCGGCTCGTTAGGCTTAACGAACGAGCCGAACACGAGCTGTTCGCGAACAACGAGCCAAATTGCCAGCCCTACCAGGAATATCTCAGTTCACCCCTACATAACAAGTTTATGCGTGATATTTTATTTCTTCTCTCTTCTCCATTTCTTTCTTTTTCTCCTCAAGATTTCTACTGCACCGATTCTTGAGCTTGCCTCACAGAACAAATTCAAACGCGGCTGTTACACGGAAAAAAAAATTGCGTACGTAAAACGTGCGCTGCGCTGCGTACGTCCAGCAGGTTACATGGAGGTTACATGTGACGTATTTATGTGTTTTATCTCTTGTAACCTCCCTGTAACATCTTTATTTTTGCAGGTTACAAGTATGTTACATGGAGGCTATACGTACGTGACAGTCTCCTATTGGATGACGTACGCAGCGCTGCATCACTTTATGTAGGCATATTTTTTTCCTGTTATATAAAGTCCGGAACAAATCTCACAAATTAGAATCCTACCAAGGTAAGCTTGTTTAATTTAAAGCATTACAATCAATTGTCAAATGTTGGTCAAATTATCAAATTCAAACAAAACATGGGTCAATTCCAAAACAACTAACCGGTTCAATTCAAACCCGTACATTTCTAAGGAAAAAAAAAAAAAAAAAACTTTTTTTTTTATGTTATATAATTTTTATAACGTAATTTATTTATTATTATTATTTTAATGTTGAAAAATTTGAGTACCACCACTGAATTCTTATGTATTTACATATCTCATACTTAAACTTTCATATGCACTAAGCATGACTTTTGTATTATAAATCTATGCATGGAAACACATGATAATTTTATTTTTGACGTGATGTTAAAGATTTGAACGGTAAATGTGTAAATATGAAAGTTTGAATATGAGATATGTACGTAAATACATGAGAATTGTGTGATATGCATGTAAATGTACCGTAAATATTTTTAGAAATAAGTTGGTGCAATTTTAGAACTTTTGAAAAAATCTCCACGTTTTTAGGATTAAGGGTATGTTTGGGGCAGCTTGTGCGTTTCAGGATAAACAGGTTATCATGAAACGCGGCCAGCAGGTCGACTGCGGGGGTCGACTTGCGGCCTACGTTTAGTGTAAAAAACCGAAACGAGGCAGGCGGCTTTTTCAAAAATGCACGAACCAAACAGTTAGGCGGCGTTTTAAAAAACGCCACCGCACTTATAAGCTATCTCAAACATGCCGTAAATTTCTCCACGTTTTAGGAATTTTGGAAATATCACGTGAAATATTTCACATTTTCAAAATATATCTCATGAACTTGATAAGTAAGCCATAATAATAATAATAATAATAATAATAATAATAATAATTATTATTATTATTATTTGCATTTTGCCTTTTTAAAAATATCCTCCCACTAGGGTTGTTAAAACAGCTCATGTTCAATTCTTCTGCTAAGTTAACTAGCCAAACACGAATAGTTTTTTTGTGCTCGATATATAAACAAAACGACCACGAACAAAGTTTTGTTCGTTTTTGTTTGGCTCGTTTCGGCTCAAAACACTACTCATCAATTATATATATATATATATATATATATATATATATATATATATATATATATATATATATATATATATATATATATATATATATATATATATAGTTATATATATAGTAGTATCTTTAAAAAATGAATTGACTATAAGGCTACAAAGATATATAATAAATAGAATAAAAATATATTTAAATGTTGCTTTAAATCTTACCCGAACACTTAGTATATAATGCTGCATGATTAGGGTAATCAAAACAACTTTTTGTTCACGAACAACTCATGTTCGGCTAGCTAAGTAAACGAGCCAAATACGAACACACTTTTATGTTCGAAATATAAACTAGCCGAACACGAAAAATGATATATTTTAACGAGCCGAACACGAGCTTACACTCATGTTTATTTAATTTAAAAACAAACAATAAAATAAAATAACTTACATTATTATGTGACGAACAATTCGCTTGCACACTTAAAAGAACTATTTATATTACACATAATATGCTTAATTGATTAAATATTCCTATTACTTATTTTTTAAATATATCTTAAAATTCAAATAATAATTTTGTGAGTCCAATAAAATTTGAAACTCCTATAAGTTTGTAATTTTTTTTTTTTTTTTTTTGCAGTTTTCCTTAATTTTTTTGCTAATTACACCCTATGAGTATAAAAATATTAGTAATTAATACTTTTTTCTCATAAACTTAAATTTAATTATTTTAACTTTTACGAAGTGATTACACCTTTCCATGCATAGGTAATACTAGGGTTGTAAAAAAAGTTAGTTGTTCGCGAACAGTTTATGTTCGGTTTGTCAAGGAGTTCGTGTTCGATAAGTAAACGAGATGAAAAAGAAATTTTTTTTTTTTCGTAACAGTGATGAGTTCGTTCGTGTTCGAATGGTTATTATTCGAAATATAAAATAATTTAAAATAATTATATATAAAAAATTTATGATATTTTAAAAATTAAATTTTATAAATTATAATATATAATAAATTAATTTATAAATTTTAATATATTAGTAATATACTAATATATAATTTTTTTACTAATATATTAGTAATTTAGTCTTAGTAATTTATAAATTTAGTAAATAATATATTAGTAATATACTAATTAGTAAATTTATGTATTAGTAATATACTAATATAGATATTATATATTTATATAATATAAGTTATATAATTAATATAATATATTATTTATGTATATTAATATTACGTTTGTCAAACTGGTTCATATTTCGTGAACAGCTCGTGCTCGACTCGTTCATTAAGAAACGAACACGAACAGTGACTTCACGAACAATTTCAAACACGAGCTTATTTTAAATAAATTAAATTTCAAACGAACCGAACACGAACACAAGCTCTGTGCATTCTTGTTCAGTTCATTTACGCCGCTAGGCAACACGGTATATACATGTAAAAAAGAAAATTTAGATTTTAGATTTGAAAAAGGAATTGGGTGGTATTTGTGTAAATCTTCCTTGGTTAAATAAATAAAGCAGATACAAAATCCAATTAATTTCTCATTAATTACAGTCATCTCTTTCTATTCGCTGATTTATAAATTGGATAAATTAATATTTTTAAAAATGTTGGGATTCTATCAGTCCTATTGTTTTAAGCTAAAAATCATGAAAAGCAAAATATTTAAAAAGACTAACCGGCAGTTATTTAAAAATAATTTAAAAATCAAATAAATATATCGTGTTTGTAACATTAAAAGGGTAAAACTTTGCTTCAAGTAATCAAAAGGCGCCGCTATTCGCTCCCAAGGATGTAGGTACATTGTCGAACCTCGTTAAATCGTTGTGTTCTTTTCTTTCTTGTTCTTTTCGTTCATATTCTTATAATTATCAACGTGTTTTCTCAACGGATCGAGTAATATATATATTTAAATATAACAATTTAAATATTAAATATGTAAATGCATAAAAATTGAATGACATTTTTAGCTAATAAACATGATTTAATTGTTGGATCAATTATGGGACTACAATGTAATTAATAAATGTGTTGGGTCATCATTTAATAAGTCAAAAATTATTGTGGTCTAATTAAGAATAAAGTTTATGACTTTAGACACATTTGTCATGAAATTATAAGTGTGGATACCATAAGTGCAAATTCGAATTTAATGAGGGGCGAGTGGAATTAAGCGATTCTATGCTAGCCAGGTTGATTATATTAAATAAGGAGGTAATGGTCCCGGTGCAGAGTAAGAAAAGAGAAATAAAAATTATTCTCATCGTACTATCAACGAGAGAGGCTAAGGAAAACTCGAGAAAGTGCTGCAGATTGGAAGATCATTGCTTGCGATCGATCAAATTGATTCGAGTACGCTTCGTTATTGTATCGATTCGGTTTTTACCGTTAATATGAGCATGAATGAAAGATTCTCGTGGTGAATTTCAATAAATTTTGATTCGATCGAAATCTATTTGGAAAATTCAAAACAAATTGTAACATTAATTACTTATATATTCAATGCCCATTAGAAATTTAAATATTTGTATGCATCATGATAAGCTCTTTAAAATGCAATGCATTAATAATGTTGCCAACCAAATAGTCCCAAAAGGTGAATAAGTGATGGCTTTGATGTAATGTTTAAGGTTTGAGTCTTATGCAACTAAATAGGAATAATATATAAATATATAATGATTTTGTTATGTATGTTATTGTTAGAACACTTTGTGATATTTCTCCTAATTAATTTGATATATTCTAATGACTATTGGGCTTTCACCGAACATTGTGTCTGAATCAGGTTATTGAATTTTTGTACGCACGATACTAAATGAGAAATTCATAAAATTATTGTGTTAGAAGATTCATGACAGTAGAGTGATAATATAATGTCTTAGTATTGTACGATTATCCAGACATCCAGCACGCACATGGATAATTTGAAATTAGCACGAGGAGACGACAAAATATTTTTACGTGGACAAAATCAAAATTAAGTACCGTGATCAACACGCGTGTTTTTACCCGCACTTGCACACACACTTAGATTCTGTGAGTAGGACACCTTGTGCTTAGATGATTTACTTGGCTAGAGCTAGAATGTTAGGTAGTCATTTTAATGTCCTGACTATTATTCTCTGTTGGTTTGTGCCCTAGCCAGGCTTCCATTGCTTGCTGCTTTGTGTATTTACTAGAGTTTGAGACACCCAACCTTTTTATTATTTGATTTTGTTTGTTTTACATTGTGCAGAGAGTTTGTCAGTTACTCTTTTTTAGCTTGTGGATTATCTGGAAATTGTACAAAAATGCATTTTAGGCTCTCTAAGGACCTAAAATTATAATTTTTTTCTACAAAATTTTTTTAAAAGATTGAGATTCATTAAAATTTAGGTATAAAACTTCTCAAAATTTTCAAAACATGCTTTTACTTTCCAACATGACCTACGGACCGGATTTAAAATAGTTTTGTGTTGCATGGTTATCACCCAAGTCTTATTAATAGAGTCTCTTTTTGTAGATAATTGCATCATACTTGCATATCCCAAGGAGAAGTCCATGCGCTTCTTCAACACACCCGACCAAGCATTAGATTTATACATAGGTAGGGCCGTCAAAACGGCTCGTCATTCGCGAGCAACTCATGTTCGGCTCGTTAAGAAGCTCATGTTTGGCTCGTTCACTAAGTTAACGAGCCGACCACAGACAAAGATTTATTTGATCGTGTTCGGCTCGTTTTGGCTCGAAATATTACTCATCAATTATATATTTATATTTTTTCTGATGAGTAGTATTTAAAAAAAATTAATTTGCTAGAAAACTACAATGATTTATAATCAATTAAAAGTATTAATTAAGAAAATAGAATAAAAAATATTAAATTAGATTCAAATGATGTTTTAATATAAACAATAATTTTTAAATCTTGCCCAAATCCTTAACATCTTATGGGTACGTGATTATGGTTGTCAAAACAACTCTTTGTTTGTGAACGGCTCGTGTTCGGCTCGCTAAGCAAACGAGCCGAACACGAACACACTTTTTGAGCTCGAAATATAAACGAGACGAACACGAGCTGAGCCTCGTTTACACCCCTATACTTAGGTGGTTATCTAGCACGCTTAGGGTGTTAGAGACTTCCCCTACTTCGATGAGGAATAAGTCCTTTGTGGGAGCGTTCATATTCCTATCTATACCTCCCTTCTCTTTCCACTCTAGCGGCTTCCTTGTCACTGGCAGGTATAAGTCACACCTCTACTTTCTACGAACAAATGGTCATAGGATTTAGAGTTTCTTTCTCCTGATCTTAGGCTTATCGAGATCCTTTGGATGATGCAATTCACGAATTGCTTACAAAAAACCTCTAGTTCTTTTGGGTCGACTATCTTCACAATCTGGTAGACATAGGGTCTTAATAGCTCGAGATGATGAATATGTGGTATTCTGTCCGGTTATCTCTAACCGATTAAGATTACTTCACCTCTCCTTTTCCTTACCACTTTAAGCCTTATCGCTTTTTTGACGCTTAGTTGATGTTGTATCGTATACCATGATTGCAGATAGGTTGTTGCCTGTTTGGGATACAATGTTTCACCCGCTACCCCGGTTAGGCCTAAAAACATACTATGGACCCTACAGAATGACCTGGTTATTTCATAGGCCCCATTCGTCGATGAGCCGCTACCCATTTGGAACAGTGAGAGACTCACTCTTTGCCTTGTGGCTTTGCGAGAACTTTGAAGGTATCGGGATGCTCCTATGAGATAACTATCCTTGTGACACGCTCGCATTACTCATCGCTTGAATGTAATCAGGACTCCACTAATCTAGAGTACTCTTAGGTATCCGCGAAGATGTAATTAACCAAATGGGATATGTCCCTTTGATAGTGCTTTTGAACCCAGGCCAAACACACAAATTTTGATCTCGGGTTACTTGGGTAGCTTATGCAGGTATTTTTGTGTGTGGATATTTGGTTTAAGGTGCCTTGATCTGATTTTGTTTAGATGTACGCTCTTAAGCTATCGCATGATGTTTACCTCCCGTAAGCTCTTCATATTCTTTCTTCAATTTGTTTGCATAGCCTCCGTCTTATTTCCTTCTTTTTCGATCTCTCCTCTTATTAGAATCATTCTGATGATTCAAGTAAGAGGGTTCTTTGGAAAGGGAATCTTAATACAATTATTAGACAAACAGATGGCTTCGAATTTGAAAAAATAACCAAAATAGTGAACTGTGAGCCGCATAAGTCGTAGTTGTTAAGATAGGTCGCGGTGAGTTGTAATAATATCTACAGGCCGTAGATGCCAGAGTTGAGAGTTGCATGACCTATGATAATGTTTGTAGGCTACAAAGACCAGAAGTAGGAGCTGCATGAGTTGTGATAATATTTGTATATTGTAGAGGCTGGTGTTGGGAGCTACATAAGTTGTGTAATGTTCGTAGGCCACAAAGGCCGAAGTTGGGAGCAGCATGAGATGTGATATGTACATAGGTCGCAAAGCCCGGATTTGGGAGTTGCATGAGCTGTGATAATATTCATAGGTTGCAGTGGCCGAATTTCAGAATTAGATGAGTTGTGATACCCTTTGTAGGCCATAGAAGCTAGAGTTGGGAGCTGAATTAGTTGCGATAATGTCTAGAGGCCACCGAGGGTAAAGTTGAGAATTGCATAAACTGTGATAGTATGTAGGCCACAGAGGTCGAATGGGGAGTTGCATGAGTTGTGAAAACATCTTTACGCCACATAGCCTAGAGTTAGGAGCTGCATAAGTCGTGATCACATATGTAGGCCACAATAGCCAGAGTTTGGAGCTGCATGAGTTGTGATAACATCCGTATGTTTTAGTGACCAGAGCTAGGAGCTGCATGAGCTGTGTATATTGTAGATTGCATTTTGGTTGCGTGGGCCATAGTGATGAGTTGCGATGAGAGTGCTTCGGGAGTACCAAGAAAGTCATCGTATCCTGAATACGGTAGTTATAAGTAGTTATTATGGAGAACATTACTACATCGTCTTTGAGAGGCTAATTTGCTTCGTAAATGAGGTGCTTCGTTGCACAATATTCGGGATGCATTTTTACACCATTTTCTTGGTGCATCGATACATCAACTTCAGGTGCATTGTCACCCATTTTTGGGGTGCATTGTTATACTGTTTGTGAGGTGCACGTTGCACCATCTTTGAGGTTTTGTTACATCATCTTTGAGTTATATTATTACACCATCTTTGAGGTGAGTTATTTTATACGATACTTCAATACTTCACAAGGCTAGTTGTTGATGTGCATGATGCTTCATTACTCTATAATCTACGTCATGACTTCTTAAGGAAGTTGGCTGCAACTAGCAAGGTGCAGCTAGCGGTGGTCAACGACAACCGACGAGTGTTGATTAACGGTGGTCGACAACTATAAGAGCATGTGGCATTTGTTGGACCATTGGTGTAGAACATTGGACTATAACTCCCTCCTCATAGCTCCAGTCTTTCTTTAGTTGACAATCTAGGTCCTCTCCTTTTCATGAATAGAGTTGGCCTCTATTTATAGAGTATAGGAGATGTCTCTCTACAAATAAGAAAAGAATTCATACCACTTTATCAGACTACTTAGAGAGGTTCCCTCTATCATTCGGTATTTTGTGGACTTATAAGTGCCTCAATAATATCAAATTGAGTAAAATTGGTCTCGTTAGATTTATCTTGTCAAGACGCTCAATTTGACCGTAAGCTTGCCATATTTAAAAGATGCTTGACCTTTCAATTGGACACTAAAAACTTCTTAAAATGATTTAACTGCTTGATCTAGGCTTAATTTGAATTAGATTATATCAACTTTGGTATCATCGTGTTTGTATCGTCGAGCTAATCAATTTGAATGTAAGTTTATTGAAATCAGAGTTTTGGATAATTTTTAATTGAGGTTAGAATGTTTATGATTCAAAAAAATATCTCGAGATTCATGTCACATCTCGAGATCCATGCTTGATGATGAGAATTTGTCGATGACATATCATATAAATATTTAGGCGTTCGATTTACGAACGCATAGGAATTGAGTGGTATAGAAGTAAATCTTTCCTTTTAAATAATAAATTTTATAAAAATATAAAAGTTATAAATATAGGAAGAAAAATTAACATCCAAATTAGTATTATTTTTTGCTGATTAGTTTTCCTAACACACAAGCAGGTAAAAATTATCCCAAATTGCTTAAAAAATATGAAAAATAGGAAAAAATTTGGCTAAAACTGTCCATAATTATCTGATAAATCATTTATATTCTCTTTCAGTAACCTCTAAATAAGATGAATTCGAAGAAAAAAAAAATAATAATAATAATAATAAAATAAAATAAATAAAATAAAAAGATCTAATATGAATTCAAATGAACTCATATCAATCACCTTACATGCCGCGGAAAATTTAAGGTTTCAACGACATTCCTACTGAAAACAGTGGGTGATGGCTATGGTGGAGGGCGGTGGTGGGCGGCGACAACAATGCCAACGGGCGATGGGTGGTGGCAACGGGAGGTGGGTGTTGATGGCGGAGACGACAAGCGGCGGCGGGGACAATAGGCCACGATTGCGGCAGCGACGACGGGTGGAGATCGTAGCGGCGATAGCAGACAATGGGCAGCGGACTGCTACAGCGGATGCTGGCTGCGAGCAGCATGATACTAAATTCAAATTGGGCTGGCAATTTGGCTCGTTGTTCGCGAACAGCTCGTGTTCGGCTCGTTAAGTAGCTCGTGTTCGGCTCGTTAGGCTTAACGAACGAGCCGAACACGAACAAATTTTTAAGCTCGAAATGTTAACGAGCCGAACACGAACAACTGTTTGTTCGCTCGTGTTCGGCTCGAATTGACTCGAAATAAAAAAAATAATCATATAATTATTTATATAATAATTTATTATATATATTATTTATATATTAATATATTATATATATATATATATTTATATTTAAGTTTAAATCATAATTCGTTGTGTGGTAGCGTGGTTATGCTTCTTGTTTCAATTCATTTGGTCAGGGTTCGAATCCGTGCTAGACATATATTTTTCCAATTAATTTTAACGAGCCAATTTCGAGCCGAACACGAACACACCTTTCACGAGCCGATTTCGAGCCGAGTTAATTTCGAACGAGCCGAATACGAGCCAAGCCTGAGCTCGCTCAAGCTCGACTCGTTTACAGCCCTAATCAAACACATATCAATTCTTATGTATTTGTATATCAAAGAAAGTACCAAAATAATCTTTTGACAATTACATTGGTCTGTTTAATTCCTAGACTTTATAAAAGCCTCAAATTAGTTTTAAATTTATTATATCGGGGCACTAATAATTTAAAGAATCTATGAATCAATTAAATTATGAGACTAAAATAATTCAATGTAAACACGTTCGTGGTATTTCAAAATAATAATAAATATTTAAAAAAATGATAATTACATATAGACTAACCAAAATATTAATATTTATAAATTAATAAGATATGTGATTTTTTTAAACTATCAAATTAATATATTTATGCATGTCACCGTCAAACTATTGAGGATTTGATAACAATGAAAATTAGAGTTGGGGTTTCTGCATGAATTTAGATATTTGAGTGAGAATTTGAAGAATGGATGAGAAGGTGGTGGATTTGTAAATATCAAATTTGGGAAAAGAATCTTACATACGGAGTCCGCACGCACCTCTGTGTCCGGACTACAGTAAGATCTTGCCATGTGTAACAGTGAAATAACTCCCCAATAACATAGTGGTAAGATCGAAATAACCCGCAAAATAACTCCAATAACACCGCAGTGTTATTGCATGTTATCGGTGTTGTTCACGGGTGTTATTACGGTGTTATTGTAATGTTATTAGAGTTATTTTTGCGAGGGTTTGTGTGGTTCTCTTTGCGGTGTTATTGGCGTTGATCAACAGTATTATTACAATGTTATTGTGGTGTTATTCGAATTGTTTTGTAGGGTTATTGAAGTAGAACAACGGTGTTGTTTGCGTGGTCCTCCGAGTGATGTTTTTTATACTGTTCACCGATTTTATTGCAATATTATTGTGGGGTTATTTAAATTATATTGTAATAACACCACAATAAATATTTTCTCATTATTTTTTAGGTCGGCTCATCAGATACACATGATAAAATTTTATCAGAGTTAGGTTTTTCTTCAAACTTGGGGTGGACTTAAAAATTTTGTGTAGTCGATTAGTCAGCGATAAGCTAAATATTAGGAAGAAATATTACATTAGGACTCTGCACGTAGAGCTACGTGCGGAGTCCAATAAAATAGCTCCACTTAGAAGTGACAGAAAAATAAAAAAAACAACGCGGTAACACGGGGGAATATTTCTGTCGTGTTATTCCACATTATTAAGTGTTATTATGGTGATTTTGATGTGTTATTGATGTGTTATTGTGTTATTATAACACATGAAATATTCTTATAACATAATAACACACAATAATACATAAATAATACACAATAACACCTGAATAATACGGGGAGAATATTCACCTGTCGACCTAGTAACACAGAAAATATTCTCCCCGTGTTATTCCGTATTATTCAGGTGTTATTATGTATTATTCAGGTGTTATTAATGTGTTATTGTATTATTATAACACCGAGAATATTCTCATAACACAATAACATATCAAAACAATCATAATAACACTTAATAATACAGAATATCACAGGCCATGTTACCTCATCATTTTTTTATTTTTATTATGATTCACGTGGTCGTAGCTAGAGTCTCGAGTGCTGATGTAATATTTCTTCGACGTATTAGGGTTTATGAACACACTCGTAGAGCAGAAGACCGTTGGGTAATCATTCTCAGCTCGATCGCTATCGTCGGTTACTGTGGACTTTATAATCTTATTTTGTTCCAATTTGAATGTTTTCCTAGTTGTTACGTATAAATTTTCTTACTCTTCTTCTTTTTTCTTTTGAAGAAAAGTGGAATCTGTTAGTCAGTCTTATGAATTTTCTTGGATACTGGTTAATTTTTATGAACTTTGATATATTTTCTTTTATATAACCAGGATTGCTGCTTCTCTGTTATCGAATTGAGGATTCAAGTTGTGTAGTTCTAGTGCTGAACTATTGCTGCACTCCTTCCGCATCTCGTTTGAAGAATGGCTCAAGAAGAGTCTGACGACGACTGTTTGATTCTGGATTGTGATCCTGATATGGTAATGTCTGTGGTTGATGGCGAAGGTGAATCTGTTGCTGGGTGCGCTGATTTGCTCATAGTTGGAGAAAGGGGACATGTATGTTCTCATTCTTCTTTAGGGCATTTACATTCATTCCACCCAATTCCTATGCATTTACTTATCTAACATGTAAACTCTACTTTTTACATTTACACCTTTTCATGCATAGATATTGTGGCATATATGTAAAAATTGAATTTTAGGTGTTAGATATGTAAATACAAAGAAATTAAGTGGTATGTTTATAAATCTTCCTCTTTTTTATTGTTGTTCTTTAATAGAGAAATCCCTTGTCCCAGGGAAATGGTGATTATACCATAAAGAACCTTAAGCAGCAATTAGATAGTCGAACTTTTCACTGTGTCCTATTTCTTAATAATATTTGAAGTAGTTCGATTTGGTTTATTGGATGGAATTTTGGATCATCTTTGGTAGAATTTTTTCATTAGTTTTTACAAACTTGCTACGCTTTTCTTCACTTTCATGCTATTGCATTTTTTCTTAATTTTGTGGTGACCTCTCGGCTATCTAATTCTCGTAACATCAAATGTCAACTGCCTTGCGATTATATATATATTCTTTAAGTATAGTTAATTCTCATTTTATTGCATACCATCTTATTCTCTTGTTTCCCCTGACAATATGTTTTTTTTTTTAGTTAGATAGGTGTCTGAGAATTTAATTTTTCTTCAATATTAGAATGAGAAGAGAAGAGAGGAGAGTAGAAATGAGAGATTTTAGGACTGAATTTTATTTTCTTTTTCTATGTTAAAAGATTGTAAGAAATGGTATATAAATAACAGTATAAACAACTATTTTGTAGTTTTAATGCATTATTAACAAAGAGATAAACTACCCAAGATTTTTAGTTTTGCTCTTCCGGTTTCTTGCTATCCCATTTAAGTTTTTTCTTTTGGTTTCGTCAACTGCATAAAAGCTGAAGTTCACATCCCGATATTTGTTTTTTTTTAGAAGGCTTACTTGTATACCACTCGATTCTTATGTATTTACATATCTAATAGCACCTAAACTTTAATTTTTACAGATCTGTTACCTTAATAATGCATGAAAAAGATGAATTTCACTTTTTAAGTTAAAATGATGATATTTTTGATGTTTTATGAAAGATTTGGGTGGTATAAATATAAAAAAGCAAAGTTTAGACATTATGTATGTAAAACATAAGAATCGGGTGGCATGTATGTAAACGCCCCTTGTTTTTTCTTTTGTTTTGTCAAAGGTGATGACTAAATTATCTGATACTGAAGTTATGTTTTTTCATCAGTAAGATTTTAGTACATATAACTTCAATTTCTTTGGCCTATGCCATGGATTCACAATCCAACTGATCATTTTTGGTGCCAAATAATGAGAAACTAATCTCATCTGAATTTGTTACACCGACTCGATCAAATCATTTACCAACTTTTTCTCCACTTTATGAGGCTTCAGTTGCTCAAACGCTTGAAATAACAATTAATATTTTTATGAGTCAAGAGTAGCTCCTCATTCTTCAAAACACTATGAAATTGACAATCACATGGGACCACCTCTTTATCTTTCTAGAAACATTTCATTTGCCTTAATATATTATTTATACCATATAGCCTACTATTCATTGTAACTTTACCTTTATCTTCTACTGGTGTAAAGTTTATGTCCCTGTGGGTTTGCTTCCAGTTTTTTCTGTAAGAAGCTCGGCTATTTCTCATCAATGAATCAGTGAACTTCTCATGATATCAAAGCAATCAGGTTATCTCCTCAATCCCTCTTCCTAATCCCTTCTCTCATACCCAAAACTCGCTCTTCTCTCTACCCTAACAATGTCAGCAGCCTCTTCTTACATAAACTGATAAAATCGTCCATCCATTCTGGAAATGACCGAAGCAGCAATCTATACCTCCCTCAAATTTCTAATGTCCAATGTCAAGTTCATTGCCAATGTTTAGCTCACCGACAGCAACCATCCCACTTGGAAAACCCGAATCTTTAAGCTCTTCAAGGCAAATGGATTTGCAAGCTTCTTGGATGGCTCATCGATTTGCCCTTCTCCAGCAATCCCAAAATTTGAAGGAACTCTAATTCTGAACCCCCAATATTTTAGTTGGCAACTCACTGATCAGAATCTATCAGCCGCCATCTCCCCCACCATCTTATCATATATCTTAAACCGAGAAACCACCACCGAAATTTGGCAAATTTCAAAGTCGGGTCCAATCCACCAATTGCTCCCGGGTTATTCAACTCCGCAGCAAGCTCCACCACATTTCTATGAAAGACCAATCCATGTCACAATATCTCCTCCACCTCAAATTCCTAGTCGACAACTTCCGCTGCCAGCAGATCCATTGACCATGAGGATATCATCCTCCACATCTTAATTGGCTTACCTCTATCATACCAATCCTTCAAAACTGCAACTTGTACTCAATCCGAACCGACAAACTGGATGATCTATACTCTCTACTATGCAGCGAAGAAATCAACCTCTCAACTGAACTCGCTAATGAGACATATGCTACAACCCACACTTTGTATGGAAGAGGAAATTACTTCAACAACAGTGGCCGTGGGAAATCATCACCAAATTGTCGTGGAACAGTAGCGCTCGTGCACCTACCTTAAACTATGATAGCCAAGGATCCGTGAACAGCACTCCTTGAGTCTCACATCAAAGTTGCGACAATTCGGGGCACAACACCTTAACTTGTTGGCATTGAGCAAATTTCAACACTTATCCATCCACCAAACCTGAAATAGTGCTCACAACATCAATCGATCCAAGCTCCACTGACTGGGTTATTTACTTCGGTGTGACCGATCATCTCACCTCCAACTACGACATTTTTACACAATCCCCAACATTACCAAGGATCTGTCTTGGTAGCCATCGGTGATGGTTCATTTATACCTGTTGTAGGATCTGTATCGTCGGACACCTGCAATCACCAAAGAGTTGGACTGCCAAAGGAGTCCTGCAGGCTGAACACCTATAGCCTAAATTGAGAACACCTTGCTGTTGAAGGAATGGAAACCGAAGGAGCACCTGGGTGGCCAAATTCCTGTAGTTGGAGAACAAAACTACCGAATAACCTGCCGTGCCTGCAGTCTGCGAAGAAAAGAAATGGCGAACTCCTCTGGACTGCCAAACATAATAATTGGCGATACGTTCAGTTCGCCTCCTGGTCTGGAGGCCTAATACAATTGGATAGCCAAATGGAACCTGGACACAGAATACCACCTGCAGGCTGTAGAAGAAATGGAATGTCGAATACCCTGCAATTGAACTGTTGAATTCCCTGCAGGCAGAAGTGTCGAACCCTGCCTGGGCAGCCAAAAGCCTGAAGTGCCGAATTCCTGTTGCTAGACAGCCGAAGGGGAGGAGGAAAAACAACAAGCAAGAAAACGGGAAAACAGAGAGAAAACTGCAGAAAAGAAAAATGCAACACAAGAACACAAGAGAATTATGTGGTTCGGTCCATAAGAACTACATTAACGAGAGGGAAATCAACCATCAAATCCACTAAAACAATAAATAAGATTTACATAGCTTTTACATTGACAAAATGAGCCCTCATATTGTCATGATCTCTCTCTCAAAACAATTTGATACAAGATCTTCAAGTTTCTCTCCTCACTCTCTACAAGCTATCCTTTTCTTTCTCTAACAAAACTGATTTTCTTTCCTTGGACTTAGCACTCTCTCTACATGTAACCTCATTATCTATAACTAATGAGCTATCCACGTGTAGGCCGGTCCACCAATCAGAAGCCTCTATTCCTTCTTCTAGAACTGATGATCAAATTACAATTATGCCATTGCCTTAATTGTAATTGTGAGTCATTGTAACAATACCAATCACTCACACCGGTCAGGGTATTCTTCCAACACCTCAACGTAAGCTCTATCCCTCTAAACTCCTTCACTCACCATATCTTTCCCTCAATCTCCTTTCCGTCTATAAATTAACTTCCGACAACAACTGCAATGTCTCATTCACTAAATCTAGCCATGTTATCAAGGACCGGAGCACAAATCAAATCTTTCTCCAAGGACCTAGCAAGCATGGCCTCTATCTCATCTCCACACTGGCCGCAACATCCTTTTTATCGTTTTTCACAAAAAATTTGGCATCGAAGGCTGGATCATCCTCATCATGCCGTGGCTACCAATATATCTACCACTACAAATACCAAAATTAGTCATGCTTTTACATTTTCTTGCAATGAATGTAACTCTTCTAAGAGTCATTGCCTTTCCATTTTCTATTTCTAGTTCTACATCTAAATACTGCTTTGATCTTGTTTATTCTGACGTTTGTGGTCCATCCCCCATGATATTAACAAGGCTACAAATATTATCTCTTACTTGTCATGATCATTCTTGCTTTACTTGGGTGTTTCCAATGATCATCAAATCTAAAACATTCAATAAAATAATCTCCTTTCACAAAATGATACATGGTCAATTTAACAGAACCATAAAAATCATATGTTCCGATGATAGTGGAGAGTACACCTCCAACAACCTACATAGATACCTTATCTCGCAAGGCACACTCCACCAATTCAGCTATCCTTATAATCCTCAACAAAATGGGGTGGCCGAGCGCAAACATCGACATCTCATAGAAACCACCAAACTCGCTGCTCATTTATCCCTACAGTTTTGGATGGCTACATTGATGACATGTACTTCCCTAATTAAAGGCTACCATCCAAAACCACAAACCTCAAATCCACAGTTGAATTCCTCTACTCCAAGATCCCCACATGTACACACCTACGCATATTCGGATGCTTATGTTTGTTATAGAATGAACCACAAGCCCCTCACAAACTTGCAGCATACACCCCACCTTGTATCTTCATCACCTAGTCACTCTTCCACAAATAATGCTACTGTTACAATAATCACACGAACCATATCATTATCTCTTGACATGTGATCTTTAACGAACACAGTTTCCCTAAACATCCCAACCAACACCAACAACACAATCACTTACATACACATCACCAAGCCTTCTTCTACCAACTCACATACCACCACTTCCCTCAGCAACTCTTTCAAAATCTATCACAACAATGCCTCCTACCCCACCCATACATATCTATCCAGCCGATATCACGCATTCCACTTATCTGATTTCCCCAAGCCCACCACCTCCTCCACCCACTAAACATTCCATGACAACAATATCACAAACCGACTCCCGCAAAGTAAAAATTCCCCTAAATCTACAAACCTCCATTACCCACACCACCGACCCCACATGCCATACACAAGCCATCAAATTTCCATATTGGCACCAAGCCTTGTCCTTGGCCTTTGAAGCACTACAAAAGCAAGGAACATGAACTCTATTTGAGCCACCACCTCATCAAAATATAATCAGATGCAAATGGACATATCACACCAAATACACTTCTACTGCAGCTGTGGACAAATACAAGGCGCGCCTTGTAGCACAAGACTTCAAACAAATACCGGGCATGCAATGCAAGGAGAAATTTAGCCCCATCGCAAAACTGCCAACGATTTGGATCCTTCTCTCAACCACACTCCAACGAAAGTGGCAAATTAAGCAGTTGGACGTCTCCAACGCCTTCCTCCATGATTCTCTAGATGAAACCATCTACATGCATCAAACTCAAGGTTTCCAAGGCAATCAACATCCAACCAAGGTATACTTACTCAAAAAGGCACTCTATAGTCTTAAACAGAAACCACGTCAATGGTACCACACCCTTTTTCACCATCTACTAGGGGTGTAAGTGAGTCAAGCCCACTCGTGAGCCGGCTTGGTATGTGGCTCGTGAACCAAGCTTGATGAGCTAACAAACCAAGCTCAAGCTAGCCTCAACTCAACTCGTTAGCTCGTGAGCCGGCTTGTTTAAAAAATATTATACTCGAAAAATATATTAAATTTAAAGATTTTATCTTTGAAAGTATTAAAATTGTTTAGAAAATAATATTTTGTAATTTATATTAGGTGATTTCTTATTTTAATTTTCATAATTCATACTATTTATCATCTTATTCTAATATTGTTTTAAATTAATATTATTTGTTCTCATTTATATTAAACAATTGGCTCACGAGCCAGCTCGAACTCATAGGCTTAAGCTCGAGCTCAAACTTGAATTCGATAAAATATATTAAGCTCAAGCTCGAATTCAATAAAATTAATTAAGCTTGAATTCGATTCGACCCGTTTACACTACTACCATCTACAAACCAATTCAGACTCAGCACTGTCGATCTCTCTCTACTCATCTATCATCACAATCATATTACCATCAACTTTTTGTGTACGTCGATGACATCCTTATCACGGGAAGCAAATCTCACACCATAGGAACCCTCACCCGCACCCTCCAGTCAGAATTCCAACTCAAATAGTTGGGTTGGATTAACACCTTCCTCGGCATCAATATAAACCACACATCCAATGGTTACCTCTTAACCCAAAGCTCATATGTTTAATCCCTTCTCCAACAACTAGGCCTCTCCATGAGCAAACCAGTCCACCCTCTTATCCCACACAAATTAATGCCCGACAAAAACTATCTTCAAGAGTTTCCAAATATTACTCAATACCGACAACTCACTAGTTCACTTTGGTTTCTTACCATTACTAGATCGGACAATGCATTTTTCATAGACTACATATGTCAGCATATGCATAGCCCCCTCCTTTACCACTTTCAGCTCATTAAACGTCACCTTGAAGGTATCATTACATTTGGTCTCCCAATAAAAGAAAGCCTACCTCAACTCCACACCTACTCCGAGTGTGACTGGGCCGAAGACTCACAAGTTTGACGATCAACAATCAGATTCTTCACATTTCTCAGCACCGACCTCATCTCTTGGACAGTCCAGAAGCAGAAAACAGTAGCTCGCTCCTCCACTGAAGCTAAGTATTGAGCACATGTCGCCGCTGCAACCGATGTAATCAGATTCAAAGACTACTTCAAGAATTTCACATTCCCACTCCAAGCCCAACACCAATCCATTGTGATAATACATCAGTAATCGCCACTGCTCTCGACTCAATCTTTCATGCCCATACGAAGCACATCGAAATATACTACCACTTCATTCAAGATCACATTCAATTTGGCGAAATAAAATTTTACACATTAGTTCAACTGATCAAGTGGTTGACATATTCACATAGTATCATACAGCTGCCCACTTCCAACGTCTACGACACAAGCTCACCATCACTCCATCAGATGCCGAGCTTGAGGGGGGATAACAAACCTACAACATTTCCTACTTGAGACTCGATCTTCACTAACACTCTGAAATTAACAACCAAATGGGACCACCCCTTTTCCTTTCTAGAAACATTCCATTTGCTTCATTGTATTATATATACCATATAGCTTACTATTCAATGTAACTTTATCTTTATTATCTATTGGTGTCCCTGTGGGCTTTCTTCCAATATTCCCTGCAAGAAGCTCTACAATTTCTCATCAATAGAACATTTCAGTTCTCATGGGGAGTTTTTGTAATGATTTATAAATTTATTTTTTTATTATTTATATCTATCATCTATTTATGCTTTTATTTATTATTTTTTATTCGTAGTAAATAGTTCAACGCAGTAAATAGTTTAAATTATTTTCTTTTGAAATTTAAGTTTAACTTTTATTTATAATAATAATAATAATAACGATAGAGTATATATACATAACTCAAATAATTAAATTATAATAAAAAATTGAGGAAATAATCAGGTAGTGTTCCCCTCAAAAAAAGAAAAAAAAATTGGCACCGCCATTGCTAATAAACATGGAGCATATCAGTTGTGCTAGAGCTCTTTGGTACCTATTATATCCAAATGGCATATCACTATGTTGTCTTGTTGAGTATTACAATCTTTTTTTTTTCTCATTTTTTTTATTTGGAATGTATCTTGTAACTAGATGCTATTAGTTACTCGATTTTCTCTTTTTAGGGTGTGCAGTTCATTATTAAATGCACTTGACGCCAGCATATTTTTGTCGTTGCTGACGATGTTGTGCTGGTTAAGTTAAATCATGGCCCTTTCGATTCAATGGTGAAGCTTTTTCTCTTCGGGCATTTAAATACATAACACAATTATTTTCTATTTACATATTTAACACCTAAAAATTCATAGTTATATGCATACCAGTTAATTTTTTAACATCACATCAAAAAATCACCATCTCTACCTTCTTAAAATTGAAATACACTTTTTTATGTATAGGTTTATCATACCACCATGTTATAAGTTTAAATATCTGACTTTGGGTGTTGCATATGTAAATACATTAGAATAGTGTGGTTTTTATGTAAATTTCCCTTTTTACTTTTGTTCAATATAATATATGCATTAACTGGTAAATCTTCTGTCGTCCGCTTTGTGTTCGCAGGTGGCTTGCAGGGACTATCCACATCCTCGTCATCTGTGTGTGAGCTTCCCTTTCGGCAGAACTCCGCATGAGAAGCATTGCAAACTGGAAAGTCTTTACTTGATATTCTTTTTGTTCATGACAATAGTAATATCCATTGATGCCTTGTTTTGTTTTGTGTTCAAGTCTTGGTAATTTTACATTTATAGAGTAAAGTGCCTAAATAGTCACCTGACTATTTACATGATGTTATTTCACTCCCGGAGTCTATAAAAAATATCAAATTAGTATTTACATGGTGTCATTTTAATCCCGGAATATATAAAAATATCAAATTAGTATCAAAATTTTCACCATAGATGATTAATTTAGCCCTCGTTAAAAGAGTCCAGACATTAAATTGTACCTCTAAAAGAGTTAGTGGACCATTCTAACACTTTTCTCTAACCCTAAATGTCAAACTTCATGAAATCTAATAAGTACTTAATATTGCAGTGCCACTGCTATGTTTGTGACTCCAGAGCTCCATGTATCTACTGGGGTAACGGTCTTTCAACAACAGACCATTGTCACGCAAGCGAAAAGGAACAATTCTGGATATCTCTTCGGAAATATTCTAAACAACCATTGATGCAAGTCTGGAAGGAATTGATACAAATGTGGGAGGAATTGAGGCAAATGTGGAAGGAACTAATGCAAATCGAGACGGAAATATTGAGGCGATATCAGCGCAAAGCCAAATCCGGAAGGGTGATAACTTAATTCCATAATCTGTGCAATCACAGAAGAGGTTTGGAAAGTTCACGTTTTTGGAAGTTAATTACTTAGATTCTGTGTTTTATTATGTTAGGTTTATTACTTTCGTAATTTGAATTTCTTATTATTGTTTTCCCAGTTGGATGGGAAAATAATGTTTATTGCTTTCTTAATTTAATTTCTTAGTTATTGCTTTCCCAGTTGGGATGTGAAGATGGTAATGTAATTTGCTATTTAATGGAGTATTGAGAAAAAATGAGGCAGCTTTTCTTTGGTTGTTAATTCCACTTTCTTTCAATTACCCTTGGTGAGTCTTCCAACACTGTAGATGATTTTGTATTAGCCATCTCTTGAGATAAATGAGATGTTAAACTTCACAGAACCGCACCAACCATCCAACAAATTCTCAGAACCACTATGTTACCTCCCATCAGTCAATCAAACAGACAAACCCTTTAGAAATTTCCAAAATATTTACCATCCATCTTCAGGCTTTTATTCACTAGAACAGCCAACTTCCAGCCAACTTCATAGAACTTCTGTTCAGAGCTTTCTATCCTCAGAAGTACTGCAGCAATCAAAACAACCCGAAGTGCCAAACATGATGGAAATGACACGAGGTATGCGGGCTTTGTTCGAAGAACATCTGCTGGGCAACGATTATAATGGCGGAAGCATGGAGGATAGCAATATACCCTCAGCTTCATCCCTCAATCCTGGTCTCAGCAAACCACTTTTACGAAGAAGCGAACTGGTACGGTCTCCATGATCATTTATCTTATGCATTTCTCTCTTTTATACTGTTCGATCGGACAAGTATTCCTATATCTTCATCAGTTCTACACCACACTGTCCAGGCAAGTAGTTGTCTGTGCAGTTTATGCTCTGTAATTCAAAGGCAAATCTCAATTCTGTTTCTGTAATTGCTTTTCTTCCTCGGATTTGATTGCAAAATACTTTTATTGTTGCTGTTTGTACATTTAATTATAGGGACTCTCGTTGCCTGCCTTAATTATCATCAGGAAATGTTAGAAGTTACTATTAATATCTTGCACTATGATCTTATTATTGGAACTGCAATTCTGTCATCTTTGGGCCTGGACAGTGGAGTGCTTTAATTGTGTTAGCATGATTACCGGAAATAATTCAGTTAGCATGATTATCATAAATAATTCAATGACATTAATTGCCCTGATATGAATCAATAGTACTAATTACCCTGATATGCAGTAATCGCCCTAATATGGTGTAATGGATTAATTGCCTTGATATGGTTTAGTTAACACCGATTCTATATGCTGATGTCTAGGCTTAATTTGTGCTCTTAATTTACTTTCTTTCCTATTCTAAATCTTAGAAAACTTGTATAAATACCAACCTTCATTGTACTATTGATATAAAGTGATTAAATACAAAATATGGTATCAGAGCCAATTTTTTGCTCTAACCATCGATAATCGTGGGAGGACCGTCAAGTCTCTCTTCCTGCCAGACTTTTTGCCGGACAAGAAGGGATGAGCTATTTTCTTGCCTTGATTCTCACTCGTCTGCTCGTCGTCTCATTATTTCCTTGCCTGCGTCTTCTTCGTTCTACTTCATTTTCCTCTTCAACACGACCAGTCTCGACAGAGTTGCAATGGCTCCTGCCTTTGATATGGTATTAGAGTTATTCTTCTGATCTTCTTGCTTCCTCTGAATTTCTTGGCTCGGTTCGGGTTTCTTCCCTCTCTGGCGAGATCTTGGCTTCGGTTGTGTTTCTTTGGCGAGATTTGGCTTCAGTGGTGTTTCTCCGGCAAGATCTTGGCTTCAGTTGTGTTTCTCCGGCGAGATCATGACTTCGGCACTCTCGGCTTCGGCACTCGGCTTTGGAACTCACGGCTTCGACACTCAAAGCTCGAGGATTTTTCAAGATCTGCTGAGCAAACTTAAGATGACATCCACTATACCGTCAGAAATAATTCAGTTAGCATGATTAACGGAAATAAATCAATGACATTAATTTTCCTGATATTGATCAATAGTATTAATTACCTTGATATGCATTAATCGATCTGATATAGTGAATGGCTTTAATTGTCCTGATATGGTGTAATTAACACTGATTCTATATGCTGATGTCCAGGCTTAATTTGTGCTTTTAATTTACTTTCTTTCCTATTATAAATCTTAGAAAACTTGTATAAATACCACCCTTCATTATACTATTGATATGAAGTGAAGAAATACAAATTCTGATTTCTTAATATTAACTTTGATTTGACAATAAAAATAAAGTGTCTTTTTACAAACGTTTCTAAAAAATTATAATAACCAAATAACTCATCAAATGAAGAAAGGAATTTTTTCTGAAACGGAAAGCAACAGAAAAGTTTTCTCAAACAAGCTTTTGAACTCATTTTGTTTGTGAATTTTGTGCTCTGTCATATTTATGAATGCCAAAATCTACATTGCACATACCTTTGTATTCGTAACAAGCAAGCTATTTATTTTTAGCTTTATTCAACATTCTCCATTGCATACATTCATGGCGTTCTTTTACCAACAGCCTAGATCAAATGATTCAAAGAGTTTTATGTTCGGACGTCCGCACGTCCAGATGGGCAATCACCGGCGGCCGCGTCGCCCGCAACTGACGTGTATGGTGACGTGGAAGCCGGTCGTTGGTCGTCCGGACGGGCAGTGTCCGGACGGAATATTTTCTCCTGTAAGAGGGCTTAACAAAGAGCCTCGTCTTTGTTTGGGTTTTGGAAACTACTTGAATTTTATTTCCTTATGGTGCTGGATTTAGATGTTTGCTGATCATACAAAATTTGGAAATTTACATACCTAGCACACAATTCTTATGTATTTACATATCTTGCACCTAAACTTTTATATTACATGCATATCACTCTGTTGGTTTAAACCTATGTTTGAAAAGAAGTATTTCACTGTTAAAAAGTGATAATAGTATTAATTTTGATATGATATAAAGATTTGATGGCCATATCTGTAAATATGAAATTTTAGGTGTGAGATGTAAATACCTATCAATTCCTATGTTTTTGCATATCCAACATCTATACTTTGCTTTTTTACATTTAAACCCCTCAAATGTTTCATATCACATCACAAATACCTCCCTTTTTTAGCTTTTAAAAAGTAAAATACACCTTTTTTTATGCATAGGTGAGGTGACGTATATTTAAAAATTGAAGTGTAGGTATTAGATATGTAGATAAGTAGAATTAGATGGTATTTACGCAAATCTTCCAAAAAAAAAAAATCTCGCGCTGCTCAACAATAAATCTTCCGTTTGCTTCACCCTCGCGATTCAATTGCGATTAGAGCTAACTTGGAAGACAGCGGCAAAATTGCAACGTAACCCATGTGATTCAGTCACGGTAGCTGGGGAAGGAGAACGTGAAGGTGAGCACAGAGTAGGGTTTCTCAACTGAACGACATCCCCTCGGCATTTTTTCTCATTTGGAGAGATAGTTACAGCAGTGTCCGGCAAGGAGGGAGCGAGCATCTTTATTGGAGGTTTTCCATGGGAACATGGAACGGGAGCTCGGTACTGTGTTTAGCTGAATGTTATGGTTGAAAGAGATACAGGGCGGCCTCGGGGATTTGGATTTGTGATTTTTGCTAACAAACGTGCGATGGAGGATGATATCGGTGAGATGAGCAATAAAGAGCTGAACTGTCACAAATATTAGTCAACAAGGCCGAGCCAACGGTGGGTTCAATGATCCAGGCTATGGTTATAGCGATGGTGGCTACTCTTCTAGTGGCAGAGGAGGTTCTTGTGGTGGTTCTGAGGATCTACCTCCACCTACCCATTCTGATTGTTTAAAGTGTGGATAGTCAAGACATTGGGCTTGTGAATGTCCATTAGTGGAGCAAGTGGAGGAAATTGCTATTCTTGTTCTAAAATTGGTAGAGGTAGAAAAGGAGGCTACCAGAAAAATCTGTGGTAGTGGAGTACGAGGGAGAAACAAGGGCGATCTTTATCGATGGGGATCACGAGCTCTTGGAGATGTTGAAGAGGAAGCAAATAACAGTAGGTGACGCGGCTGAGGATGCATCCATATTATTATAATTTAAGGGAATGTTGTTATTTATGCTGACTTAACTAAAGGTACTTTTGATACACATGCCCTTGCCTCTATATCCATCACAAAATCACTAGAATGAATAATAGATTCTAGTGCATCTCAACCTATGACAGGTATTGCTAATGAGTTCTCTTCATATACTCACATAGCAGTTCTAGAGAACATTCAGATTGTTGATGGTACAACATAGCATGTGGTTGGTAAGTGTACAATCAAGTGTACCAATTTGATGACTATGTCTAATGTTTTGCATGCTTCTTCCTTTTCAGTGGACATTTTATCCATTAGTGTCATCATACATAAACTAGTATGTGAAGTTTTATTAGATATCCCTTAGGTGATCTTTCAATAGAAGGGGACTTTTCGGAGACTTGGGACTGACAAGTGGCATAGTGGACTCTGATACTTGGATAAAGAGGAGATATATGGTAAAGAGTGTTGGAGTATGAGGATCTGAAAGGAGTATGGAGGATGCGTTCTTGCTACATCACAAGCATGTGAAACTTTTAATTTAGTCTAGGTAGTCATTTTTATGTCTTGAATGAAAATGGAAATAAATAGAAACTTGTGTGTGATGTGTGTGAGTTTGGTGAACACACTATGAGCTCCTATGTTAGTTATAGTAATAGGAGTTCTGTTTTTGATTTGGTGCACTCAGATGTATGAGAACTTTGTTCTATAACTTTAATGAATGATTACATATATTTTGTGAGTTTTATTGGTTGTTTTTCTTGTGTTACTTGGTTATATTTGATTGTAAACAAGAATAATGTGCTTGTCTGCGTTAAAGACTTTCACATGGCGATTCAGACTTTCTACGTTGCATTAGTGCATGTATTGAAATCTGATAACGGGACAAAGTATAGCAACAAGATATTTGGGGAGTACCTGTCAGCCCAAATGATACAACATCAAACCACATGTCCATACACTCCGACATAAAACAGAGTAGCAAAGTGGAAGGATACACACCTTCTAGAGGTAGACAGAAGCATGATGATTTAGATGAATGTCCCAAAGCATTTGTGGGGGGAAAATTGTTTTGACAGCCGCTTAATTGCTCAACGGAATGTCTTCAAGAGTGTTGGAGTGTCGATCTCCTTTTAATTATTGAAAGGAGATAATAGTGGGATTCTCTCATGAAAGTATTTGATTGTGTATGTTTTGTGAAGAATAATAGATCATCAATAGAGAAGTTGGGTCTGATAGCCGTGAAGTGTATTTTTGTGGGTTATTCTGTCTCTCAGAAGGGGTTTGTTTGTTGGAACTCAATAGAGAAGAGAAAGTTTGTGAATATGGATATGACTTTTAGAGAATTCGAACAATAATACACCTTAGATATAACCACACCCTTTGGTGACTCATCATATGTTGGAAGTATGAGGCGAGAGGAGGAGAGTAGTGATGGTGAGAGATTGATACAGGTGCTAACGCTGCCTTGTCCTGTTGTGTGGGAAGGATCGACAAAGGAAGAGCTAAAAAATGAGGAAAATGATCCAAAATGTGATGTAAGTCAAGCTCAAGAGGATTTAAGGGTGTATACAAGGAGGAGAAGGCAAAATGAGGAAACAACATCTGTCGTGACACTCATGCCAACAAGTCTCTTGTCTCGGTCTACCTTACTCCTGAAACACCTACACCATTCACCTGAGAAATTGATTACGAAGGTAATATGATTCTTCTCTCTTTTCCTCTCACTCTCGTGACTGTAAGGAGGATCTCTCATAGCAGTGTGGGTCATTCTCTTGATCGTTATTCCCCTCATCCTTTTGGTTTCTCACATTATATGTCCTACTTTATCTCCTACTCAAATATATCACATTTACATGGAGCATTTATTGCATCTTTGGATACTTTTTAAACCCAAGTGTTGGTAGGTAGATAAGAAGGACCCAAAGTGGACGGCTGCAATGTTGTAAGAACTTGTTACTCTTGATAAGAACAGGACATGAGAGCTCATGTTGCTATCAACGTGGAAAAAGCTAGGTGCAAGAGAGTCTTCTCAGTGAAATAGACCTCAGAGGGAAATATTGATTGCTACAAAGAATAGTTGGTGACAAAAGGATATAGTAGACGTATGATATCGACTATGATGAGACATTTGCACTAGTGACAAAGATAAGTACAGTCATGACACTCGTCTCTCTGGCTGTGAATGGTGAATGAAGGTTACAGTAATTGGATGTGAAGAATGCAATTCTTCTAGAGGAGATATAGATGGATATATCCCTAGGCTTTGACACGACCAAACAATGGGCAAGATATGTAGATTGAGAAAGTCACTGTACAGTTTAAAACAACCTCCTCTTGTTGGCGTGGCAGGTACATGAAAGCAATGGTAGGCGTGGGCTAACAACAAATCAATGTCGACCATACAGTGTTCTTTCTACGACATGGTGGTCGTATTACTATTTTTGCTCTATATGTACATGATATGATTATCACTGAGGATGATGAGGGGGAGATTGCTCAGTTGAAGGCAAGTTTGGGTAAAGAGTTTGAGGTGATGGATCTAAGGCAGCTTAGATACTTCCTCGGAATTGAGGTGGCTCATGGAGCGGAGGAGATTGTTCTATCTCAGAGGAAGTATGAGCTGAATTTGCTCACAGAGACAGGCATGCTGGGATGCAAGCCTGCATTTTCACCAATTGATCAAAAGAGAAAGTTGAACACAGAGGTGATAGAGGTAGTTGACCGCGAGAGGCACTAGAGGTTGGTAGGTTGTCTCATCTATTTGAGTCATAGTCGTCCCAACATATCATTTGCAGTATGTGTGGTGAGTCGCTACATGCATGATTCGAGGAAGGAGCACATGGATGCAGTATATCAGATTCTGAGATACCTGAAGAGTGCACCATAGAAGGGGTTGATTTTCAGGAAGAATGGACATGTAAGCATTGAAGGCTATTCTGGCTCTGATTGGGCAAGTTTTATTGATGACAGGAGGTCCACATATGGGTACTGCACGTTCACAACTTGGTCTCTTCAAAGAGCAAGAAACAACCAGTAGTGGTGAGTTCAACAATAGAGGCAGAGTGTAGGGCTATGGTCTTAGGCGATGCTGAGTTGGACGAACAAGCTCTAATGAAGTTGTCGTGCGACAAGTAGTCTTTGATCAGCATCGCCAACAACCTAGTGCAACATAATAGAACCAAACATATGGAGATTAATAGGTTAGGGAAAAGCTGAATAGTGGACAACTACAGCTAAGTCGTGTAGCCACTGGAGAGAAAATGGCCGACTGCCTTACCAAAGGGCTTATCTCTTTATATTTGTCAATGTTATGTGACAAGATGGCTTAATGGATATCTTTTGCCCATCTTGAGGGGGAGTGTTTAGATTGTTATTTAATATAGGGTCTTATTTGCAAGTAGAAGAAATCCATGGATTTATTTTGTAAATGTAGTAATGCTTTATATAAGCTTAAGCCATTAACGAAATGAGCATGTTTTTCCAGAGCATTTATTTCTATTGTTAGAGAGTACATGAATAAAATTAATGGTAGGGTGATTACTATTAAGATAATTATTAGCGGGCATATTATAAATGTGATTTGTGATTATTACGCCCCTCAAGGTAGATTGGATAGTTTAAAAAAGGTAGTTTTGGGAATAAAATGAGGATATAAATGTAATAGAAGTTGCACTTAAATTTTGCAACAGCCTATAATCTTGCAATAGAAAATGCATATTTTATGAAATAAGTAAAACAATTAATTACTTAAAAATGTAGTCATCAAATCATAATAATCTCAATAATAGTGTCATATATCAAATGTCAGAATATTAAATAAATTATATTCACCAAATGATTTTATATATATACATATATACAAAATAGATATATACATATATACAAAAAATTAACATTAAGTAGTCGTTAATCTCATCGATATTAAAATAAAGAAAGATTTACATGCATACCACTCAATGGCTATGTATTTACATATCTAGCACTTAAAATTTAAGTTTTAGATATATCATTTATGCCACCTTACCTATTTATAAAAATGGGTATTTAATTTACAATTTAAAATTCAAAATAGGGTTTTGACCGTTAACTGATGGCGTGGTGGCATTGATTGAAGTACTTAACGTTTTGTCGTACATTGACGATAATAGTATGTGTGATTCAAATATGTGATTTCAATAGAAATCTGTACCTTCAACCACTATTTCGTAAGTAAATGCGTTATTTTTACTCGTATATTAATATTCTTTTAAAAATATATAAAAAAAAAATAAGATTTTATTTCGTACCATAGAACGTCGACCTTTTATATGGACATCTTATAGTCAATAGAACGATGGTCGGCTCTCTTCGAACCAGTCGTCAGATGATTCAACCTCAAATTGAGTATAGATGAGGTTAAAACATGACGAGCAATCTATGATCATATCATCATCTTATTATATTCAAAATATTCTTGTAATTACTTAAAGGCTCTCCTAAAAGATAAATGACGAGGGGACAAAATTGTAATTTTGTAAGATCAAGAATAAATATATATATATATATATATATATGATACGGTACCAATAAATTTTCATCATCCAACACAAATCTCGAGACACTTTTTCAAGATAAAAACATTCAAATTTCAATTGTCATTCAGAGCTCTGATTCCAGCAAACTTATAGTCAAACTCACCGCCTCGATAAGACAAATCCAACTATATAAAAACTAGTTCAATCCGTGTCGAATCGAAGTTCGTGTCCAGTCATTAAGCCAGCGTTTATGTAGACTCTGAGCACATTCGAAAGTGTCGAATTGATGCTGAATCTGGTGAATTCATAATCAAATCGAGCGTCTCGACAAAACGAACCCAACGAGCCCAACATCACTCAATTCTGACATCATTAAGACATCCAAATGCCCCCTAAACGCCGTCTAATCGAGGGAAGATCTCTGGATCATCCGATCATTATTATTCATATTATTGCATTAATTGCACCAAAAATCCTATAAATAGTCCTCCACCCCACACATGAAGGGGGGAAGGGAAGTTTAAGTTTGGAGAGAACCTGAGGCCTTGAGGAGAAGTTGCAGCTTATCACCACCGCCGATCGTAGTCGACCACCGTCGACTATAGCCTACAGTCGACCATGGTCGTCGACCATCACCAAATTCTGTTGACCTCCATCAACCGTCGTCGACCACCACTAACCATCATCGTCAATTATCACCAACTAGACACTGTCAATCGACACTGTAATATGAAGAATATAATCGATCTGCTGTCGTACATGGAACGAGGATTTCGATAAAATAAATAAATAAGTGGATTTCTTCGCAGTTAGTGAGCGCGCATGGTTTTTCACTTCACGGGTTTTAATATGTAAAAATTCATAGAGTCGCTGCTTGTTTCCTTTTCGTATGTGTGTGTCTTGAATTCTCGTCTATGCTAAGACGATAATTTGTTCTTCTACCGCATCAAATTTTCTAATAGCATCAAAATATATATATATATATATATATATATATATATATATATATATATATATATATAAAGATGGAGGATGAAAATATTTAAAAAATTAGTTATGAATATAAAAATGCAACATAAAGATCTGTAACTCACCTCTTAAAACCGGGAACTATAAAAGTACACCATAGAAATATGTAACTCTCTTATCAAAAAAGAGACAAGTATGTAATTTTAGACGATCCCTCTACCTCCTATAAATGGAATTTTGACTCTTTTCATGAGACACATATTCTGTAAGGAGGTCTCTCTCCCATTCGCTTCTACATAACAATCTATCTATACTATTTTATTTATTTTCCCTACTCTATTGCTTTCTTTCTCTCCTCAAAGTCTCCACCATTCTGATTATTGAGCATGTCTCACAGAACAAATTTAGATCTGACAATCGAAATCTACCACGATTGAACCCGATCTTTTATTTAAAATCCAACACAAATCTCAAAAATTAGAACACCAAGGTAAGCTTGTTTAATTTAAAGCATTACAACCACTATTGTCAAATGTTGGTCAAAATGTCAAATTCAAACAAAATGTGGGTCAATTCATAAAAAACTAACCGGTTCAATTCAAACCCGTACATTTCCAATGGACAGTACCGGTTCAGTATTTTTTTTTTTTTTTTTTTTTTTGACACTGCAAATTTCCAGGCTGGACGAAATGCAATCTCCATCCAGTCGGTAGGCTTTCAAGGGTCAGTTCACTTCCGTCTCTCTCAGTTCCTCCTTCCAGGCATCGCAGCAGCAGTGAGAGAGAGCTATTGTGCGCCTTCTGCTTCATGGCGACTCAAGGTCAAGTCATCACCTGCAAAGGTACAGCGATCTACTCCGATCTACGTTTTTTTTCTGTGTTCTGAAACATGTAGTCGTCTTCTTTCTTGGTTTATGATTCGGTTTGTGTTGGGATAATAATAGCTGCCGTCGCGTGGGAGGCGAACAAGCCGCTGGTTATAGAGGATGTGCAGGTTGCAGCGCCGCAGGCCGGGGAGGTTAGGATCAAGATCCTTTTCGCCGCGCTTTGCCATACCGACGCTTATACCTGGAGCGGAAAGGTGGGATTCTTTCCGTGTATTTGCTGTATTAGCAATTCCTAACCTAGTTTTTCTGATGAAGTCTAGTTCATGACTTTTTATATATGTTGTGAAGAATCTGTGTGAGTTTTTATTTTCTTTGTCAACATCAGCTTTGTTTTATTTATATTTTTAAACATTTAAATTATGATGGTTTCATTTGATAGGCTCCCGCATTTTAATATTCATGTATTTTAATGAAGGAATGCTTTTGGTTGGATTTTTTGTGCTTTAATAATTTTTGCGTGTGCTGTGTAGTTTTGTAGCTTTTGATGGAGCATAGTTTAATTCAATATTATGTTTGTATTATAGCAGTAAATTGGAAATTTTGCACATCGCTGGTTATTGATAATTGGCTATTGTTTTTTGTATTTAATGGAGCGGAATTCATAAATTTTATTATATGAAGAATATATACTTTATATCTTGCTGCGTGAATTCCACTTATTCTCTTCTATTCGTTTCTAAGATTTGCTCATTTTTTATTTGTTTTGTAGAAAATTCTTGGCTTGAGTTGGCATGGCTTATGTTTTTTTTTTGCTTTTGCTGGTAGAACTTTTTGAAGTTTATTGCTTAGCTACAATTTCTATTCTAGCTGTATTTTTAGTGTATAACTCACTTTAATCAGGTTAGATGAATTAGAAATGAATATACTAGATTCTTGGATAAAGGCAAATACACCAACGATGGTAATTTCAAGGAAGGAATATTTTTTCAGAATCAGACAACAAAATAATCATGAAGTATATATTTATTTAAAAAAACAATGTTGAGCTTTCTTTAAGAAGATGCTTAGAGCTAAAGTTGTAGGTCTGTATGAGACACCCTTGAAGATTTGGAAAGTTGTAGAATCTATTGGACCAATTTTTTAATAAATCTTATCAATGGAATCTAAAGGCTAAGAGGATGAAAAATAATTAGAGAATAATCATGTTTATATTTTTATTTAGAAATAGAGGGCATGCCCAATTTTGTTGTAATTATTGAATAATTAAAACCTATTCAAACAGTGAAGTTATAGGGATGGTAATTCAATACAGGCTTATAAAATTCACAAAATCATCAAAGTTGATGTTTAAGAAGAATGGAATGTGCAACCAGTTTGATAATTGGTTGATGTGGACTTACTTTCTTTGTCACCTATGATGATTTCTCAAACATGACTCTCCCAGTGGTTTCTATTGCTTCTTCCTCTAGTTGCATGTTATTGTCATCCTTTGATGCAATCTCCTTCAATTTTTGATGGAGTGTTTTTTTTGTTTACTTCTCCACTAACTATTTTGTGGCATCTATAGTTCTCGGCCTATCTGTTTGTCATTTTTGAAGGGACATTTAAAGATTTTTATTCCAAAAATCTTGCTAATGAATTGCCACAATATAGTGTGCTATTGATTTAATTCATGGGCCATTTTTATCTAATCTCATATTATAGAATAAATTCAACTTAACATATTGAAAATAATGTAATGAAAAATTAGCTTATTAGTGAGGTTTCTAACCATTATGTTGTTCCACATTGCTTACACGTCTACAAGATAGAAGTTAATTAATGTGTAGACAGTATGAAAATTAACAATATTACTATCAAACATTAATAACTTATTTCAAGGTTATATCATATGCTAGAGATGATGATGATGATGATGATGATATGATATTTGCAAAGTTGAAGCAATTATCATCAAGTAAGAATGTTTTAAGGAGATGAATAAAAATTGGTTTGATAACTATGGATGTATCATATGAATGGTTGGTTTTGACTTTTGGACTAACTAATGTGCTGAGTATTATATATATGAATTATGAATCATGTTCTTGGTCTTCATTGAATTTTTTTTTTTATTGTGCCTATTAAATTTATAATGACAATCCCTAGCCATGATTTTCTATTATGAGCTTTTATTCTCTCATTATATATTTCCTATTTGTTTTAATCTATTTTTTTTTTTCTTGTTTGTTTTATGCTGTTTTATTTCTTTCTTTTGTTCTGTTTATTGTAACCGAATTTAAATACCCCTCATTCTATCAATAAAAATATGTTGATCTATTCTAAATCACAACATGAGATTAGAGTCATGGCTCTAACCCTAAAGGTTCCATCGTAGCCGCCGGCCACCTGCAGGTCTTCTCCTACAAAATTCTTGCCAACAGCCACCAACAGCTGAAACTTCTTGCCTTTTCAGCAGCTGGTCCCAACAGTTTTTCCGTCCGGCCCGACTATTTTTGCTTCCAACCGCTGATTCCAGCAGCTTCTCTAAGCCGATTGATCCCAATTATGCCGCTGAACCCTTGCTGCCTTCTCAGCCGCTGATCCCAGCAGTCTTGCCTTCCAACCGCTAATCTTAGCAACTTCTCAAAGTCGGCCTTCCTGCTGTTTTTGTTTACGTGCATTCTCGCAGCTTTCTTGCAACTTTACGGCAGCCTTCCTGCAGTTATCTATCAGCCAGCGACTTACAAATCCATCAATGTCTCGGAATCCCCGCGACATTTCTTTTCACTCAGTCAGAATCATCTTGAATCGTGCTCAGCCCTTGTTCTTACCACCTTGGACCGGTCACTCCACTTATGTTTACTGTCACAAGCCCGACTGTACTCGAGACAAGTGTTGGAAACTTCATGGTAAATCAACATACAAACTTTCGACCAAATCCTCTGCTACCAAGGGCCTCATGGCAATGTCCAAATCTACCACGGTTCAATCAAATCCTACTCTGAACATCACGAAATCCTCTGAATCCATGAGAAATCGGATGAAGCAATTGATCAAGCTACTTGGAGCACATAAGTCTCTACCGGTCCGTTGACCTCCCCCGTCCACTAAGGTACTCTTCTTATGAATTTCACGGTTTATTCCTCCTCTAGTCCATGGATTAGAGGAGGAATAAAATAGAATAAACTCCCACGCCCAATGCTCCTACTCTGGAACTCGCCACCTCCTTACAAGATCCTGACTCCACTCCGGGTGACATCCTCAGTACGACCCCTCCTCCGAATGTGGAGATGAATTCTCCGAATAAGGCATGCAATCGGACATGCTTCCTCTATTCTATGGTAAAATGTCTCTTTCCGCAATTTATCGCCAACCTACAGAGCATTTGCTACTGTCTTGATGGACCATCAGAACCCTGCTACTTTTGAGGTTGCTCTTGCTCGTCCAATCTGGAAAGAGACAGTAGTGAAGGAGATGAATACCCTTCAGCGAAAGCATACTTCGGACACTATTGATCTTCTTCAAGGTAAGAAAGTTTTGGGGTGCCGATGGACTTTTAGCACCAACTTCAACTCTGATGGATCCTTTGAACGCAACAAGACACGATTGGTCGTGAAAGGGTACTCAAAGACCTGCGGAGTTGACTATGAGTAGACATTGCTCCAGTGTCTAAGTTAAACACTATTCGGGCCATGTTGTCCCTCGCAGTGAATCTGGATTGACCTTTATTCCAGCTTTATATCAAGCATGTGTTCTAGAATGGAGATCTTACAGAAGAGGTATACATTTTTTGTCCCTCTTGACTTAAACTCTACTGCCTCTAGAGAGCAAGTGTGCAGGTTGCGAATGCCCCTCTATGGGCTAAAGCAGTCCCCATGAGCTTGTTTCAGCAAGTTCACAAAGGTAGTTATGAGCGTAGGCTTAATCAGATCACACTCTTCTTCTGGCATTTCTTCAATGGCCAAGTAGCTATCATTATTGTTTATATTGCCAATATTGTTGTTATATGTAACGATCTTCCAGTATTAAAGTCCTTGATAGACATCATTGCTAAGTCTTTTGAAATGAAGGAATTGAGATCTCTTAAGTACTTCTTAGGCATGGAAGTTACTCGATCATCTCGGGCATTTGTCTATCTCAGTTCAAATATGTAGTTGATCTCTTGACAGAGAATAATTTTCTTTTGTGCAAATTTGTGGTTGTCGATATGGATCCCAATGAAAAATTATCTAACATTCCCAATGTTGTGTATATCAACAAGACTCACTACCAGTGTCTTGTAGGTAAACTCATCTATCTCGCTCGTACTTTCCCTGACATATGCCACAGTTGGTACAGTGAGCTAATTCATACATGACTCCTATGAGCACTATCTCCAAGTATCGTCCACTGAATTCTCCACTATTTAAAAGGTACACCGGGCTTAGGTTTGTTTTTCTCTCGTCACACCTCTCGATCTATTGTTGTTTATGCAGATGCTAATTTGGCCGGGTCGGTTCATGATCGACGTTCCATCTCGTGGTACTGTTCATTTGTATGGTAAAATCTTGTCGCGTGGAAAAACAAAGAACAGTTTATGGTTTCTTGGAGCAGTGTTGAAGCTGAATTTTAGTTAATGTCTTTAGAGATCTGTGAAGCCCTCTGGTTACGCATCATACTCCGTGAATTTCATATGACAACCTCTATCCCGCTGCAACTATTCTGTGATAATAAGGCCGCCATAAGCATTACTCACAATCCAGTCCAGCATGATTATTCCAAACATGTGAAGATTGACAAACACTTCATTAAGGAAAAGAATAAGTTCGCGGAAATTTGTGTTCCTATTTGACCTCCAGCCAATCTAACTAGCAGATATCATCACAAAATATTTTCCTCGTTCTTTGTTCGATGACTTCAAATCGAAGTTGAAAATGATTGGCATTTATGCTTCAACTTGAAGGGAAGTATTTGATTTATAACATTCCTAGCTATTATTACCTGTTATTAACTTTTATTCTCTCATTATATATTTCCTATTTATATTATTTTATTTTATTTTTTTCCTATTTATTTTATTCTGTTTTATTTCTCTAGTCAGTTATTTATAGAAACAATTATAAAAGATAAAGTTAAAATAATTTGATATAGAAGTTTAATTTTAGAAAATCTAAATGCTCGCCACTTTTTCTAACTTTATATGTAAGTATATAGATAGATAGATAGAAGGTTGTGGAATATTGACTTACATTATTTGTGCAAAATTGATTCAACACTTTAAACAACACTCAATAAGAATGCGTTAAGAAGAGTTGAGCATGGAATTTATTAGTCTGATCTTAAATAGTTGTGATTAGACTAATGATAATGAATATATCTACTAAATTAAAAGAGGTTTTTGCCCTGCTTTTTAAAATGAAATTTTATCCTGCAAATACATTGATTTATTTGTGTTTGCTTGTACATGTGCAATTACATTGCAGTTGTAGAAGTAATAAAAACTGTTACTTATCAATCTCTATTTAATGTGTTCCCTACCTCGCTAACTAATGTTTTGTCTATATATATATATAGATAATTTTTTTAACTTCCTTCACGTTTGATGCTATATGCTTATTCATTTTTGTAACATGAATCTTGCCAACAGGATCCTGAGGGTCTCTTTCCTTGTATTCTTGGACATGAAGCTGCTGGGTATACTCTAATTATGTTATATTTAAGGGGCGTTTACATATATACCATGCAATGCTTATATATTTACATATCTAACAACCAAACTTTAATATTTACATGCATAACATTCAAATCTTTAATATCACATCAAAAGTATCACTATCTTCTACTTTTTAAAGTGAAAAACACATTTTCATGTGTAGGTTTATCACACCAAAGTGTTATGTATGTAAATATGAAAGTTTAGGTGTTAGATATGTAAATACATAAGAATTGTGTAGTATGTACGTTAATTCTCCTATATTTAAAATTAAAAAATTCTATGTTTATTGTGATCTTCAATTGAGCAAATGTCGAAACTTGTTTTGCAGAATTGTTGAAAGTGTTGGTGAGGGAGTGACTGAAGTTCAACCAGGAGACCATGTTATACCTTGTTACCAAGCAGAATGCAGGGAATGTAAGTTTTGTAAATCTGGAAAGACAAACCTTTGTGGCAAGGTTAGGGCTGCAACTGGTGTTGGTGTCATGTTGAATGACTTTAAGAGCAGGTTCTCAATAAATGGGAAGCCCATCTATCATTTTATGGGAACATCAACATTCAGTCAATATACAGTTGTGCATGATGTTAGTGTTGCAAAAATTGATCCCCTTGCCCCTTTGGAGAAGGTTTGTCTTCTTGGATGTGGTGTTCCTACAGGTAAATTTTATCTTATTCTTTTTCTGTGATATCGAATTACTATAAATCTTGAATCTTTGTGTTTTGTTCATATGTGTGTACATTTCTCTACATCATTGTGTGTTTTGTTACTAGTTTTAGCTGGTACAGTAACGTTTTCTGATAATTATGCTTGTAGACTATGTTTGAGAGTAGGTTTTAAATCTTTCTCTTGAATTTGTAGTCTAAATTTCTAATATCAGATCTATTTTTTCAGTCTTCCAATTTATGAGTCATATGATGAAGTTATGTGTTTTAGGGGAGAGAGAGTAATGAAGCATAGACTTGAGAATAGATTATGCTATATTATATAATTAATTTTATTTTATGCCCGGAAGTTTCTCTATGAAGGAGATTTGGTCTAAGAGTGCAAGATAGGATTATCTTATTATTTTTTATTGATCTTGAGAAGGCATATGATTGAGCACTATAAGAATTGATTTGATGGATATTAAGAAAGCAACTGTCTAAGCTATGTTGAAGATTCTGAGATTTGAATGAAGGAATATGGACTAGCATTAGTAGTTGTGGAGTGACCAAAGAGTTCCAAATCATAATTGGATAAATCAACGATAACAATAAATGCAACTTTTTGAATCTATCCTAGTATTTTTGAATTTATTCTAGCATTCTAAGTGTGGATATCTTGTTGTATATTTTTTTATTAATTACAGATCTATTTATTGATACGTCTTTTAAAATATTAAAAAAATTAGAAAATGAAGAAATATTTTTGAAGATAAAAAGTTCCTCAGGAAGAAGTGAACGTAGGTTAAGCTTTTAAAAGAAAATTTCACGTGCCTTTAATTTTTATAATTATCACGCCATATTCATAACAGATAAGCTGATAGGTTTAAATTTATGGGATGTATTATTTGATAGAACTCTGATATAGGTGATGATGTTTCTTATAGTGTTAAAGGTTGAATTCTTAAGATGGAGATGTACTGTTATGAGTATTATGTGATATAAAAATATATTGAAGATTTAAGGGTAAGTTTCATTAAACTGCAATTAGGATGGCTATTCTAATGATTTGAGTATTGGGCGGTTAAGAAAATTTATTGATAGCCAATTAGAGTGTGGTAGAGATTTTTAGTGTTAAGACGATTGTGTGATAAGATTAGGAAGTATGGATTGAGAAGTTGTTATGTTAGAGGGATGGTGTGAGTATCATCTATTGAAGATAAGGTGGTCCAAATGCTCTTAGTTTTTTGGTGGGATACAACAAAGTGATAGAAAATATAGCAATTTGACGGGCTGATAAAATTAATCTTGAAAGATTAGAGATTAAAGGTAATTGAAGGTAACATTGACATAAGTTATTTAATAAAAATGAGTGGAAGAAATGTTTAAAATTTCACACAAATATCTATTGGAACAAAAAGACATAAATATTAACCAAAAATATGCTGTCCTATGGGAATCGGCACAGTGGGATTCTATGGTATGCTACTGCTTTAATCTAAATGTAAAGAAGCTTAAGGGTGTATATGTCTAGATTCTTCTCTAGACTATGAGAAACTACTTGATGTCAAGCTCTCATGCTTGCTGTAGTGATTTTCAGGAATAATTTTTAGGAAGATTGAGATACATACCACTTTATTCCTATGTATTTAGATATCTAACACCTAAACTTCAATTTTTACACAATAGCCACCTCACCTTTCCATGAAAAGGTGCTATTTTCTTATGTGCTATGAAAGATTTGGTTGGTATAAATATATAAAATGGAGTTTAGATGTTAGATATGTAAATAGGTAGGAATTGAGTGGGTATGTATGTAAATGCCCCTTTGTTAGTATCTCATTCTTTTTACATTTATAACTTAAAATTTTGAAACTCATCTCAATACCTTCCTAATGACTGCTTATTTGTATACCAAAATAGCTATAGATGTTAGATATAAATTGCAAAAACTTTGCAACGAAGTAATTGCTTTGGAAACTGGAAACTTTGACACAAAACTCTTAAACCTAGTTTCAAGGTAAAGGACAAAATTTATTTGATTCGGAGTTTTGAATGGTTAAGTTCTGATCTAATTGTATCTATACATGTTTTTTTTTTGCTTTTGAGAGGTATTGTTTTTATGTTTATTTTCTTGGTTATTCTATTCCATTTAGGTCTTGGAGCAGTTTGGAATACTGCCAAGGTTGAAGCAGGTTCCACAGTTGCAATTTTTGGACTGGGGACTGTTGGGCTTGCAGTAAGCTTTCTAACATGTCATATACCTAAACTGCTTTTATTTTTGGCTTGTTTTTCTTTATTACTGTTTTTGAAAAGGTTGCAGAGGGGGCTAAAAAAGCAGGAGCGTCCAGAATCATTGGCATAGATATTGATAAAAAAAAGTATGATATAGGTATGCTTCAGTTCCAATCATATTTTCTACTTTACTGAATATTCATCCTCAATTCACCATGCAATTTACTTTTAATAATATCTTTTTTGTCAACTTTATAAATTCTCATTCTTTATTAATTTGTTTCAGCGTGTTATAAGAGTTATTAACTTTTTTTATTTGTTTTATTGGTGTGTTTTATCTTCCTCTCATTGTACAAGTCGAAGCCACATAACTCATTCTATAATTGTCTTTTCTCATTAAGTGCAACTCATTTTGCTCCTCTAATATGATTTTTTTTCTTATTCATTTTAATAATCTCATATGTGCTCACTCAACTTGGCTATTAATAACTTATTTATTGCTTAATAACTGGATCCATATGATGTTGCTAGTTTTATTGCAATTTTCTTCTTTATGGTATTTTCTTATTACATATGAGAAAGCACCTTTTCATTTTAATCATTGAGTGTCCACTCTAAATGTTAAATTATTTTTTGCATCTATGTTCTTCTATATAATAGTTTTATGAAATTTTATCCTATTACACCTTTGATCGCTTTATATAGCAATGTTTATTCATAATTCTCAAGTTCACGCCCATTAAAATTGCATGTCATGTGAAGTTCTAATCATATAATCTGTACATGTTCTCAATTGTTTGAACTTTTTGGTTATTTTAATTGAGATCTCACTTATTTATACTGTTTTAATTTACAAATAACATACACCAAGACATCTCATTATGTATATCCTTTGTAAGTATTAATGTAAAGCTTTAATCTAACCCTACTATGATAGGAAACTTACTGGCACTCCACTACTATTTTTAGTACTAATCAATGGTATATCATATTGATAAATACTTTAATGTAATGTGCATGCATTCCTTTTTTTTTTACTGCGCTCCAAATCAAATTTTGTTTCATCAATTCATATGATTTTTTCAGGAGCAAAAGAAAAAAATGCTATAAGTTTTATATTTTTCTTTTTATATATATTTTTCATTAATTTCCATAACACAAACGAAATTTGTATGTTATAAGAGAAGCTCATTCTCTATAAATTTAGGTCATATTAGAATCAACTATTATTAAAACTTTCTAAAGATTAATTTGAGCGTTGGTGGCAATATGGGTGGAGATAATTGTATAAAGATTTTTAGTGATCTAATAATCTTTATAGACGGGCTCTTTAGCATCATTTGCTATCTCTCTAATCTTCTTCTTTTTGTTTTCACTGTTTTGATTTCTAATGTCTCAGTTAGGGATATTAACTCTAGCTAAGCACTGCTTCTATCTAGCTAACTTGAGGTTTTGTTTAGATCCGACAATAATTTTTTGTAACTTGGTTTTGTCGAAAATTTCTGTCCGATAGTAGAGTAATTCTCTCAGTATGACACTGGTTATTTTGTGAAATAACTGTGGCATTTATTTAATGTGAAAATCTGGCATACCATTTGTCTGCAGTTTTAGACAGAAATGCTTTAATTTTTTTCAGATATTATAGCCGGCTATTACGACATGTCTAATGAAGGTTTGAACTACCTCATACTTCTTGAATGTTGGTTTCATTCAGATTTTCGATCTGCCATGAAGCAGGCTTATGGTTTTTAGGCTGAAATGGCTCTAGCTTTGAGATTAAACAGATTTTAGTTGATCATTTTTTACGGCAACAATATGCCTCTAATGGGTGGATATTCAAATTTGCCATTCCTATTGGATTAAATTTCTATAATACTTTATGCAGTAAAATTTGGACTAAGATGGTCATCCATAGTATTTGCTGCCGCTTTAAACATTTTAATTTGCATTGTGAGTGCTAATGCACTGAACTCAAGAAATTACATTTTTATTTTATTTGCAAAATTTATTATTATTATTATTATTATTATTATTATGTGCTTATTTTGTAAATGAAAACATGTTAACAAGTTTCATTTATCTGTTTGCAGGAAAAAATTTTGGTATTACCGAGTTTGTGAATCCAAAGGACCATGACAAACCAATACAGCAGGTTATCATTGACCTCACTGATGGTGGTGTGGATTACAGTTTTGAATGTATTGGAAATGTCCAACTGATGAGGGCCGCCTTGGAATGCTGTCATAAGGTAAAATTTACTTGTCCAAGATATGCTTAGCAAGAACACGTGGATGCTTAATCACATGATCGCATCCCTTCCTGAAGAGAAATATAGTGAAAAAGTAAAGGGAAGTTTTCATAAATACCTCTCAATTCTTATACATTTACACATCTAACACCCAAGTTTAAATTTTACACTTATTAACACCTCGTTGTGATAAACTTATGCATGAATTGGTATTTTTGATGTGTTGTCAAAGATTTGAATGGTATGTATTTAAATACGAATGCTTAGGCTTTAGATATTTTAAATACATAAGAATTGTGTGGTATGTTTGTAAGTGCCTCGAACAAAGTATGAGTGGAACGGCGGCATCATACTAGATTTGATACTTTGCAAGATACCATTTCTTGGCTTTTTAACCTTTCAGGCATATCCAAAATTGGACAAAACAATGCCCAAATGTAAAATAAACCACTCTGGGGATTTTTAATTAGTCTTCACCAGCCTTTCACAAAGATCATGACAAAAAGATATGTTCACACAAAGTAATAAAAGGGCATTTACATACGTACCACCCAATTCCTATGTATTTACATATCTAACAGCTAAACTTTACTTTTTACGTTTATACCACCTAAATCTTTCATATCATATAAAAATACCACCGTTTTAACTTTTAAAAAGCGAAATAAATCTTTTTATGTAGAGACAAGTTGATGTTTTGCTGTTAGATATGTAAATATATATAGGGCTGCCAAAACGGTTCGTTGTTCGCGAACAGCTCGTGTTCGGCTTGTTAAGAAGCTCGTGTTTAGCTCGTTCGATAAGTTAAAAAGTCTTAACGATTTTTTCGTTCGTGTTCGACTCGAAATACTATATATATATATATATATATATATATATATATATATATATATATATATATATATATATATATATATTGATGAGTAGTATTTTTAAAAATTTTAAAAGATTTATAAACAATTAAAACTATTAATAAAGTAAATATAATAAAAATTATAAATTAGATTCAAATGATGTTTTAATATGAACAATAATTCTTAAATCTTGCTCCAACCCTTAACATCTTATGGTTAAGTGATTAGGGTTGTCAACCCGACTCTTTGTTCGTGAACAGCTCGTGTCCGGCTCGCTAAGCAAACGAGCCGAACACGAACACACTTTTTGTGCTCGAAATATAAACGAGCCGAACACGAGCTAGCCTAGGCCCGCTCGTGTTTGGCTCGTTTAGACCCCAAAATATATAAGAATTGAGAGGTATGCGTGTAAATGTTCCAATTATTCAATGTCTTCAATAATTATCTTTAAAATCTTTGAGCATAAAAGGTTTTTATCCTCATATTTTTATTTTGATGCACAGGGCTGGGGGACATCAGTTATTGTGGGTGTTGCTGCTTCTGGGCAGGAGATATCAACACGACCTTTTCAACTTGTTACAGGGCGTGTATGGAAGGGAACTGCCTTTGGAGGCTTCAAGAGCCGCTCTCAAGTACCCTGGCTTGTTGACAAATACATGCACAAGGTGACTTTGCTGTATATATCATAGCATTTTTAAACTCCTCAGTGCTTTGTAATCTTAAATTAGCTTATGATGTTATTTTGTGGAAGCACTCTGATATTATAATTAATTACATGTCTAACACCTCAACTTCAATGTTTACATTTATGCAACATTTCCTATTTTAAGTTAAAATGGTGATATTTTTGATGTAATATGAAAGATTTATGTGGAGTAACTATGAAAATGTCGAGATGTTAGATATATAAATACATAGGAATTAGGTGATATGCATGTCAATGAGCAAACATTGATATTCCTTTCTCTGATTTTAAAGGAAATAAAAGTCGACGAATATGTCACTCACCAACTCACACTGGATGAGATCAACAAGGCCTTCGATCTGATGCACGAGGGAGGATGTCTGCGCTGCGTGCTCGATCTTCATCCATGAAAAAAATGGCTGGTTCATCTCTTCATCCTTGCTAACTATCTTTAGTAAATCTGAAATCCTTAATGGAGTATATGGTTTTCCAGTCTTTTTGGCAGTCACCACCATCAGCTATGCTGCAGGGATTAATGACATGTTCTGCAGGGATTAATGACATGTTGCTAGTGGAACTTTATGAATAATATAAAGGTTTAAATCATTAAAAGTGACAATTCTACTGCATTGTTTGCTCTTTTGTTTTATGTTTTGTATTGTGCTTGAATATGTCAAATCTGGTTCTATATTTTGTTTAATATTCTAACAAATATATTGTGTATTCGAGTACAGGTGTATTTTTATTTATTTGTTTTATTTTGACTGTCTTAATTAGATTTAGTTTAGAAATTAGCGTTTTGAGTGTGTTTGGAATTTGGGTCTCCTAGTCGAAGAGAAAGCTCTCTACCAACTCCTCAATAAGTCTTGCACATAATTTTGATTCTCTTGGTCTTTTGAATCAACATATCTTTTGGGACTTCTAAATATTTATTTATAATTGCATATTGGTGAAGGTTTTACCTAGTGGATATGGCCTATGACTTAGAAAGTTAAGGTAAATTTGCTAGATTTATCTTTTAGTTTATTAATCCAATGATAATATAATGATTTTAGGGTGCGTTTGGGGCAACTTGTGCATTTCAGGATAAACAGCGTATTCTGAAATGCGGCCCGCGAGTCGACCGCGTGATTTGACTCACGACTTGCATTTAGTGTAAAAACACAACCGTGTTTTCGGATAAGCTACCGAAACGTGCGATCCATACGGTAACGCGGCGTTTTCAAAAATGCCCCCGCACTTGTAAGTTGCCCGAAACGGACCCTTATTTTTTTATGAAAGAGTTTGAAAGAACTTTATATCAAATATATATAAAGTACTTCTCATTAATCTCAACTCAATGATGAAAAAGCCTTTTTTTTTTATTATTTAGCTCATAGGTTAGATCATTATTTGCTAATCTATATCTATGGTATAAGAGATTAGAAGTAATTCCTCTTGGGATGGACTGAACAATGACTAAGAGAAGATTGTTGACATATATTTCTCATATGAATAAATTACTCTTATCTTCTGATCATTACCATTCTTATCGGCTCATGAACATGATTATGATTATGCAAAGTGTAGTTGCATTATGTCCAATATGCTAACATGCATTTTACTTTGAGACTAGAGTTGGAATTACCACAATTCTTTATTCTCCTCATAAATGTATCATAATTTAGTTCCATGGTGCTATTGGGTGAATGTGTCAATCTTGGTTAAAGCTATGTAAAAACGGAAGTGCATGTTCAAAAAAAAAGGGGGATTAATTTATCACGTATTGATAAGTAAGGGTGTAAATGAGCCGAACTTGAGTGAATCTAGGCTCACATTATGTACAACTCATTAAAAAAAATCATTGTTCATGTTCGGCTCGTTTGCTTAGCGAGCCGAACACGAGCTATTCACGAACAACGAGCCATTTTGACAGCCCCAGTCACACAACCTAAGATGTTAAGGAAAGAGCGAGATTTAAATCTTATTATCAGTATTAAAATATTTATTTAAATCAAATTTAACATCTTTTTATTCAATTTTTTTAAATAATAATTTTAATTGATTGTACTTTGTAGTTTAAGTCAATTTAATTATTTCGAGCTAAACATGAACGAATAATTTTTTGTTCTGTGTTCAGCTTGTTTGCCTAGCGAATGAACCGAACATGAGACACTTTAAAAGTCTAACACGAGTTGTTTGCGAACAAAAAGCCGCTTTGACAAATCTATTCATAAGGAGTGAAAAGTCATTATGAGTATAAATGAGTATCTGCTATAATCAGTGAAATTTGGCAATTATTACAAACTAAGAAATTAATGGAGATAGACATATAACAGTTATGACTTTGATTTATACTAAGATTTATATGTAAAATAGTGCATAGATTCATGATATGCAGGAGTCGATTTCGAGCTTATATGGCTTATTGCTTGTTATGTTTGATTTCGAGCTAGCAGGTTCGAAATTGAATTGATCTCGATCCAGTATGAAATCAAAATGAGTTGGATCAAATTTCAGTTATCTGGATCCTTTCAAGCTTCAAATCGGCTCGATCCGACTCGAAATTGAAAGAATATGGCTCAAATTGAGTTATTTGGATCCATTTCAGCTTGAAATTAACTCGTAACTTTCTTAATGTGTTCTTAAATAAAAATTAATATATTTTAAGTTTATTTTAATACCAATATCAAAAAGATTGATGAAAGGTTGTAAGTTCCCTCGGATTACAGGCTTCAATCTCTTGGTGGCGCAGCGTCCTTAAGTCAAGTCGTACTTGAATTATTTGCATATCGTGTCGCCCTCAGACCTAGCCGGGGTTGAGCCAATAGGGTGGGTGGGGGATCTCACGCCTCAGCCCATTCTTTAACTAAATAAATAGATAGATATATTGACGAATAAAAAAGAATATTATAGAATGCAAATAATGAAGTATAGACCATCATAAATATTGATATTTACAAATTAATCATTCATGTCATTTTTTTTAGCGAGCTGATATACTTACACGTGTCACAATCAAACCATTGAGAATTTGGTAGAAATGAAGATTAAAGATATTATTTTTTTACCATGAATTTTGATATTTGAGTTAGGGCTGTCAAAAAAGCTCGTTGTTCGCGAACAGTTCGTGTTCGGTTCGCCAAAAAGTTCTCGTTCGATTCGTTTGATAAGCAAACGAGATGAACACGAACAATTTTTTTCGTTCGGTTTGTTAAACGAACCAAACACGAACAGTGATGTGTTCGTTCGTGTTCGGTTCGTTATTGTTCGAAATATAAAATAATTTAAAATAATATATATAAATAATTTATGATATTTTAAAAAGAATTATATATTATAAAAATTTATCATATTTTAAATAATTAAACTTCTATAAATTATAATATATGATAAATTAATAATAATAATAATAATAATATTATAGTATTAATTATATTAATATAGATATTATAATATTACAATTAATATATTATACTATATATTAAAATAAAATCCTAATCAAAATCCTAGATGCCTTATTCGGTTTGCTTCATTTTGAGGAAGTATGGGTTACTGATGTATACGAATACTTCGATCATTTTCTTCATTTTGAGGAAGTATCCTATCGAAGTTGGTGTGCAAAAAAACTCGTTGTTCGCTAACAGTTCGGGTTCAATTTGTCGGGAAGTTTGTGTTCGGTTCGTTCAATAAGCAAACGAACCAAACACGAACAGTGATGTGTTCGAACATTTCAAACACGAACACTAGCTCTGTTCGTTCGTGTTCGGTTCGTTTACACCCCTAAAAGTTAAAAAAATTATGATCCGACAATATTATCAATTGCGGGGATAGCTCAGTTGGGAGAGCGCCAGACTGAAGATCTGGAGGTCGCGTGTTCGATCCACGCTCACCGCATTCTATTCTTCTTTTTATTTTTTTCTCACAATAAAAAATGGTGTATTTTAATGCATTTACATACATAGCCCACAACTTTTATGTATTTACATATCACACAAATAAACTTTCCATATTTACATCCAGAGCACTAAATTTATGTTGAGGAGATCGTAGGTCTAATGCCTCCTTCAAGGAAAAAATTTGGGTCCAGACAGCGTACGCAGAGATGTGTACGTAAAAATGTACACGGGGTTACGCGATTGTTATAACCCTCTTGTACCACTCGTGTAACTCTTGTGTACAAATGGATGAAAAAAAAGCATGGGGTTACAAATGAGTTACACGGAATATTATAACCCCTGCGTAACTTCCGTGTAACCCCCGTGTAACTCTCACGTACATTTTTACGAACACATCTCTTCGTATGCTGTCCAGACCCAATTTTTTTCCCTTCTTGAAAGTCAATTTATTAATATGACAAACATAACAAAGTTTTATAGATCTTATGACCTTAAAGATTTATCATATTTTATGTCTTCTTTGATTGTAAATATTAAATGTGTAAGATAAAATAAAGCGGCATTTACATACATACCACTTAATTCTTATGTATTTACATATGTAACACCTGAATTTTGATTTTTATATTAATTTCACTCAACTCTTTCATATCACATTCACATAAATTATCATTATTTTATGAAAAATACAGGTGCACGAACCTTAAGGAAATCTAACAATCAAATCAATCGTCTAACGATCGATAAACTCTAGAGCAAAGATTCCCTTGAAACAAGCCTAAAGATCAAGCCACTAAAAGCCTGATGATTGACTTAAGACTAATCGGTCGAGTCAAGGCGGGACAATCGACCAAACGCACCCATCGATGAAAACAATCGGTTGTGCACCCACCGATCGCCGGGACCCCACGCCGATCGGATAAGCCTATTTGCCATTTATTATATCTGACATTCTTCTAATTCTAAAACCCATACATCCTATGTCTATAAAACAAGAGATCAATTTTCAAATAAAGGTTGCACGATATTAACCGCTCATAACTGTCTTTCCGTTTCTCTTATCTCTTTGTGACGCTCTATATCTTGGGTGTGCTTCCCAGACATTTCAGATTCAACATTTATATAAGCAGTTACATGCATCAACATACATTCATGGAGAAAGTCAACTTTATAATTCTACCCACAAGAAGTGTCATCTCGTCCAACTCCTTTCTACTATTAGGGCTCTTTTTACCATCCCCTTGAAATAATAGAAGTGTGACTCGTCTGCCTGCCACCGCTACTCGCTGCCTACGAGTGTCGGCTGTCATCACCCATCATTGCCCTTTCCCGCTGCAGACCGTCCGTAGCCCACTGCTGCCACCCACCGCCAGTCATCATCGCCCGCAACCAGCCACAACCGCCCTATAGCCACTACCTTTTGCTCAAGAAAATACATTATTTTCAATCTACTTCAAATCAAACAAAAATAATAATAATAAGATAACGAATCCTAAGTTTATTTCATAATGAACCAAACAATTTGAATGTATTTTAAATACGTTATAATCATAAGTACTATGTAATTTTTTTACATTGCATTTTATTTTTAGCAAACGAATCTTACATGATTTTAACTATGGTAAAGTTTAAGATGATAAATCCTATTCATTTTTTCTCACCCGATATAATGTTAGGGCTATCAGAAAAGCTCATCATTTGCTAACAACTTTTGTTTAGTTCGTTAAATAGTTCATATTCTCTTCGTTCGTTCAGTAAATGAGTCGAACAAGGATAATTATTTACCGGCCTACGTAATATCATATTAAAAAAAGGGTTAATTTACCAATAATTGGGCCTTAATGATATGCAATTAATGAACCGGCAAATAGGGCCATCAAAAAGGCTCGTTGTTCGCGAACACGGCTCGTTCGCTATGTTAATGAGCCGAACACAAACAATTTTGGCTCGAAATATCACTTATCAATTATATATATATATATATATATATATATATATATATATATATATATATATATATATATATATATATATAAATATAATGGTTAGTATTTTTAAAAAATTTATTTGATGACAAGGCTACAATAATTTATAATCAATTAAAATTATTTAATTAAGAAAATAGAATAAAAATTATGAAATTAGATTCTAATAATGTTTTAATATAAACAATAATTTTTAAATCTTGTCCAAATCCTTAACATCTTGCAGGTACGTGATTAGGGTTGTCAAAACAACTCTTTGTTCGTGAACTACTCGTGTTTGACTTGCTAAGTAACGAGCTGAACTTGAACACTCTTTTTGAGTTCAAAATATAAAGGAGTCGAACACGAGTGAGCTTGTTAAGCTCATTTAGACCCCTAGTGGCAAATCCATGTAGGGGTGTAAACGAACGAGACTAGTGTTCGTGTTTGAAATGTTCAAACACATCACTGTTCGTGTTTGGTTCATTTAACAAACCGAAGGAAAAAAATTGTTCGTGTTCGTCTCGTTTGCTTATCAAACGAATCGAACACAAACTTCCTAGCGAACCGAACACGAGCTGTTCGCGAACAACAAGTTTTTTTGACAGCCCTACCTTTGATAACATCCTTCCTCAATATGAAGCAAATTGATCAGGTATTCCGTACACATCAGATAATCCATACTTTTTCAAAATGAAGCAAACCGAATAAGACGTTTAGGGTTTTGTTTAGAGTTTTATTTTAATATATAGTATAATATATTAATTATAATATTGTAATATTTATATTAATATAATTAATACTATAATATTATTATTGTTGTTAATAATTTATCATATATTATAATTTATAGAAATTTAATTATTTATAATATGATAACTTTTTATAGTATATAATTATTTTTAAAATATCATAAATTTTTTATATATAATTATTTTCAATTATTTTATATTTTTAACAATAACGAACCAAACACGAACGAACACATCACAGGGTTCGTTTAACAAACCGAACGAAAATAATTATTCGTGTTCGTCTGATTTGCTTATCGATCGAATCGAACACGAACTTCTTGGCGAACCGAGCACGCATTATTCGCGAACAACGTGCTTTTTTGACAGCCCTAAACCCATGTAACAATTAACATTAACATTGTAGCCCATTAAGCCCATTAATTACCCAACTCATCAACGGCCAATCGAACGGCGCAGATCTATTACAGAAGAAAGAGGCATAATCGTAATTATGTGATATTCGATAGGGCTTTTCCGGCATTTACAATTCCCCTCATTTCTCTCCTCCTCAAACTACGAAACCCTAATCAACTCCCCCTCTTATTTTCTCGAGCTCGCAGTCGAGGTTTAACGGCGGATAACAATGCCGGCGGGACACGGGCTTCGCTCGCGAACACGAGACCTCTTCGCGAGGCCCTTCAGGAAGAAGGGGTACGTTCCTCTGTCAACATACCTTCGAACATACAAGATCGGGGAGTACGTTGATGTTAAGGTCAATGCTGCCATACACAAAGGCATGCCTCACAAGTTCTACCATGGAAGGACCGGAAGAGTTTGGAATGTTACAAAAAGAGCTATTGGGGTGGAAATCAATAAGCAGGTAATTTTCTTCTTGATTGAATGCCAATTTGTGATTCGCGATTCTGCTGTTGTGGAAGTTTGATATTTTCTTTGGTGTTTCTTGGAATCGTGTTTATTGTTTTAGTTTGTTTACTCTATTTTCGTGAATTATAACTGCGGCCTTTTGTTTCATGTAGGATCTTGAGTTGACCGCTTTGTAAATCTAGTTATGTTGGATGCTTTTTTTTGCAAATCTTGAGCTGATCGCGTTGAAAAATGCAATCTTTAGATGTGTAGGTAAAATAGTGCTGAAGGATTTGAAAGAAAAATGGGCAACAATGGAGAACATGAATGGAAATTATTCAAAATGATTCGTGTAGAATAGGTGGTTGAATATATATCAGGCGACACTCAAGAAGCACTTATAAAACATTCATCAAAGAACAAATTACTGATGCGAATTTATACAACCAACTCAGATAAGTGGGATGCATTCAACTTTGATTGTGATGATGATCATAATTATTGGTTACTTGATTTTAATTGTGTTAGGGTTAGGAATAGTACTTATGAATAACTTTGATTGTAGGGATAAAGGGCTGTTGTGTATTTATCTATTACTTTATGTAGTTTAGGACAATTGTTTACATTGTGCTTGTTTTTCCAAGTGCTTATTATTATTATTATTATTTGAAGTTTTACTTACATACCACTTAATTATTATGTTTTTGTAGATCTAACACATAAACTTCAATATATATATATATATATATATATATATATATATATATATATATATATATATATATATATATATCTAACATATATCACTTTGCCAATGCATGAAGAGATGTATTTCACTTTTTAAAAGTGAACATAGTGGTATTTTTTATGTGATATGAAAGATTTTGGTGTTATAAATATAAAAAACAAAGTTTAGGAAGACTATATTTTTTATGTGCATGTTAAGTTTATGAAAATTGATTGATTGTTTATTGTGATTTTTTCCATAGTATCTTTGCACACAAGATATGTTCTGAATCTATTTTTTAAATTTCTTTTTGGTGGGTTTATTTTCATGCACTTGAATAGGTAAACACTTATAGTAGGTAATTAGGTATGTTATATTGTCTCTACTGAACCTTACATCTAGTTTTATTATTTTTGAGAATCTTACATAAAGGTCCTTTAAAATTAAAATCCTATGTTGGGTACTTGTTGCCAACTTTATTGAAAGCTCAATTCAAAGGACAAAAGATAATTGGATTGTGAATAATGTTTTAGTAATGGTCATTTTGATCTTATAATTATTAGATATTGCAATGGGAATAATTCAAGGCATCACATGATGAGACTTGGATGTTATATATGATGGCTGCACATTTAAGGACTGATACTGAATCTTGAGAGTGGATGTTCCACTAAACTCAAATTCATGTTAATAGTTTTGATTCTGGGAACTTGATGTAATTAGGATTCAATATATATATATATATATATATATATATATATATATATATATATATATATATATATATATATATATATATATATGTTGTCAAAATATAGGGAAGTCTGAATAGAAAGATTTACATGCATACCACTCAATTCTTGTCTATTTACATATCCAACACCTAACCTTCTACTTTAACATATATGCTATCTTACCTATGCATGAAAAGGTGTATTTTTCTTCTTAAAAGTTGAGATAGTGGTATTTTTTATGTGATTTGGGTGGTATAAATATAAACTAAAATTTAGATGTTAGATATGTAAATACATAAGAGTTGGGTGGTAGGCATGTAAATGCCCATGAACGTAAATGCTAGCATGTTGTTTTTTTTTTAAGCTTTTGGTGCGTCATTTTCCTTTGGAAGCTAAATTTTAGATTCTTTATATTTTGTGAACTCTGTGTTTACCATTTTATGGATTCTACCATCTTGCATTCTTTGGATTTTCTTTGTTGATGTATTTAATATCTAATGATGGTCATTTACAACTCGTTCAATTCTGATGAACATGGAGTATTAAAATAAAGCAATTTTGAAGTACAGACACAGAGTATTCAGTTAATTTAATTTGATTTTAAAGTGTGTGTGTTGTTCTCTCAGATTAGCTCGTGAATGAACAACCACACGTCCTAGAACTCGAATGATCTTAGTAACAAACCTTAAAAATCTTCCTTATTTCCTGCTACTATGATCATCAATTCATCATCATCTTCTTTCTTCTTTCGATTTAATCCAAACAATCCAGAATTTGGCTGATGACGATGATGTTAATGGAAGCATGAAGAATTTATTTGATTTTTAAATTAAAATCAATTTAGTTCCATGCCATGTGGTTACTGAGAATATTTCATATGCATCAGCTTTAGCAAGTTCATATGTAAATCTTGTTTATTGTTTACTTTCAAGCTATCTGATGCAATTCTACATGTAAATCATAAATTTCATTATCCATAGATGGCAAACAGATTATGAAATAGAAAGTGTAATTTTAAACTTGGATGGCTAATTGAATTGTTGAAGTTTTCTTAAAACACAAAACAAAGACAATTACAATGAAGTGTGCTTGCTGGGATTGAACTTTGTACTTGCCTTTGATTTCTCAGTTAGTCCATGTTGTTCTTCTGTGTATGGAATGATCATGGAGGTTGTTTACTTCTTAATGATTGTCGCATTGCATCGTTTTGGGTAATTAATGTGGAATCCAATATGAAAGAAGGATTTTGATCATTTCGCAAATTAAATATAATTAAAATATGATTTCATACTGTGCTATATGAAATACTTTGAAAGTGCACCCATTGTGCTTGAGCTTAGGGATAGCTTGAGATCACCTTTTTTTTTTTCCTTGCTCTTTTTAATTTGTATTTTTATTTTATTTTTTTCTTATGTTTTCATGCAATTTAAAACATGTATGATTGTGGTAGTTTTTGTCTTTAAAAGCATAAAAAACATGATCTTTTAGAGATTGGGATCACTTTTATTTTTTTTTAAAATATTTTTATTTAAAACAAAACATTTGCTATAGTATAATATATTTAATTGTTTTTAAAAATACTAAAAAAATAATTTTTAGATCTTTTGAATGTTTATTTTTAAAAATAGAAAATAAAAACATTTAAAAGTTATAATAAATAAACATGTTTTTAAAATAAAAATAACAATAAAATAAAAAGCCAAAGTAATTCCTAACAAGTCCTTTGGTGTTTTGTGTTTTTTTAAAGAACAAGTGGAATATAAACGATAAAGATGATTGTATGAAATGGAAGCACTTTTAGGAAACTCAATTTCTTTCAAAATGATGTTATATGATATAATGAGGAAATTGATGCTCAAAAAGGATGAAATGGCAAAATTTCAGGTTAGAAGTGGTAGTTGTGGATGATCACCTTTTTTACCAATTTTTTTAATATTTTAAATTTGAACTTTTTATCATCAAGGGGAGACATTTTATGAATTATCAATTGCATTTGTATTTCTATATCATAATTTTTGATAAAGTTGATTTCTTAAACAGATGCATCTAACATAACACTATTTAGAGAATATACATACATAGCACACAATTCTCATGTATTTACATCTCACACCTAAACTTTCATATTTACATATAGCACTTTGGTGCTTTATCCTATGCATGAAAATGTGTATTTCACTTTTAAGAAGTATTGGTAGTGCTATTTTTTATCTGATATTAAAGATTTGCGTGCTATGTCTAAATATGAAAGTTTAGCTCTTAATCATCATTTATGATCTTGCTTTCCATAAAATATTAATGGCTTTCTTGCTCTCCATTTCTCCCATCACATTCTTACATTCGTCATTTTCATCCCGAATATGGTACTTCTTTATAACTCGAAGCTCTTGTATTGATATTATCGATATATTTCTCTAATTCTCTATAATGTAAATATCTGATGTAGCATTACCGCTGTTGGCTAATCTTGTAAAATGAGTTAATTTGCACTCCAAAATGAATTCATCTAGAATTTGATTTGATGAAACACTTTTTCCTGGACAGTAGCAATTTTTTAGAGGCATTTACATACATAACACTCAATTCTTATGCCTTTAACATATCTAACACCTGAATTTTACCTTTTACATTTATACCACCCAAATCTTTCATATCTTACGTAAAAAAGACCATTATTTAAAAAGTGAAAATTCACCTTGTCATGCATAGGTAAGCTGGTACGGTATGTATGTAAAAATTGAAAGTCTTGATGCTAGATATCTAAATACATAGGGGAATGGAGTGGTTTGTGTGTAAATCTTTCAATTTCTTATTATTAAAACTATACATAATTACACATGCCAATCACTTAACGACAACATCATCAATCTCTTATATGACTTTCAACACAGCAACTAACTTTCTGTTACTTGATTACAACCAGGTAAGGAACAGGATCATCAAGAAGCGAATCCATGTGCGCATCGAGCACGTGCAGCCTTCTCGGTGCGCCGAAGATTTCCGTTTGAGGAAGAAGAAAAACGACGAGCTGAAGGCAGAGGCAAAGGCTCGTGGCGAAATCATCAGCACGAAGAGGCAGCCTGATGGACCTAAACCCGGTTTCATGGTGGAAGGCGCGACGCTGGAGACGGTCACACCTATTCCATATGATGTTGTTAATGATCTCAAGGGAGGTTATTAAATCACAAGTCTTAGGATTTTAATTTCTGTGGTTTTTCATTATTTTTCATGTCAAAATACTGATGCATGCTCTTTAAGCTTGAAGTCTTTGATGTTTGAGTTTCTAACTTGTTGAAGTAATTATCTGCTTTATGATGTTCAGGTCTTGTTGTCTTTTACAGTGTCAAAATGTTCCCTAGACTGTTTATAATGGGTAGTTTTTATTCGCGGAGTGTATGAAAGTATGAAATGTTTCCGTAATGTTGTCTTTACTGTACATGCATTTGACTCAATTGAAATGGCTTAAGGATTCATGTCATGTATAACACTGTCATTGCTGGTCTCAAGCTCGGATGTGAAAAGTGGAGGGTTGCGTTAGGTAGTCGACAGCCAATGTAAAACTTATTGAAAAAATCATGGCATGAATTCTTTTTATCATTGTCTTTGTGAAAGTTCTTATGAACTTATGGCATTGTGTTGTCTTTTGTTTACATGCATTTGATTCAATTGAAATGGCTTAATGGTTGTAATAAAATTTGTTAGAGATTTGTTGGTAGGGGTCTTGCTATAAATTGAAATGTTGTTAGATGCAATTGACGTTTCTTTCTTTTTTTTTTTCTTTCTTTTCATGGGGGCATGTTGGGCTATTTCTACGTAAGGGAAAAAATTTGCATATGTAAAGTGCATATGTCATCCAATAGGAGGATGTCACGTATGTATAACCTCCATGTAACCTGCAAAAATAAGGAGGTTATAGAGAGGTTACAGGGAGAATACATGGGATAAAATACGGAAATACTACTAATGTAACTTCTATGTAACATATTTGACGCACGTAGCGCTGCGTACGGTTTAGGTACACAAATTTTTTCCCTACATAAGGTAGTGAATTAAGCTCTCAAAAACTGATCTGAATAATTAAAGGTGAACGAGCCAATTAGTTTTAACTTTGAGCCGGATTAAGGAAATTTTTAGGTGAGACGGATTCAAATAGCTTAATTTGAGCCAACTTGATTCAATTTTAAATTGGATTGAGCTTGATTTAATTTTAAGCCGATCTGAAGTTAATTTCATCCGATCTTTGCTCGAAATCAGATTGTTAGCAGCCCAACTTATGGATACTGACAGTTTTCTTTTTCTTTTTTTTTTTTTTTTTCCCTGGAATGCTTGTTTGATTGTTGAAATAAATACTATCATGGTTCTCTTTTATGATTTCTACAAATTAAATATTTGTATCTTTTATGTTGAGCCAATTTGAGTTCGATTTGCTTTCAATTGAAACAGATTCAAATTTGATTACAACAAATCAAGAGTAAATTCAATGCAAAATCAAACCACTTTGAGCCAATTTCGAGCTAGCCACAATCAGCTCAAAATCAACTCTAGAAACTTAAATCCTAAATGAATACTCTAAAATAAACTTAAACCCTAACCTTTAAAAATTTTTGTATTAGGAGTCTTGATGTAGTTTTGCATTATGACTACAATCAAGATTTGTCACGTGTACAGACATGTCTACTCATGTATTAAATTAGTATTATTTTTTTATTAGGAGATCTGTCTGTACACATGGTATACTCTGATTGAAGTTTTGATATAAAACTACATCAGGACTTCTGATACAATAATCTTTCCATTTACAGCTCTAGCCCAAGATATCTTATGTTCAATGTCTTGCGTGCAAGCCTGATACAAAATAATAATAATAATAATAGCAATTTCGGTTATTAATAATTAAATGACAAAGACAAAAGGGACACGTGTCGACATGTGGAAGCGTCAAGGTCATCCCACCACGCGCAAAGAATACAGTCAGTAAATTATGTAGTGGTAATGCTTAAACTATAAATGTGCTTTCCACATTCTCCCCTCAATTAAAATACTAATAAAAGAACTATTAATAGGGATCATTACTACCGAAAGCAATTTCACACAAAAGAAACAATACACTGTATGCGCCCCATTTAAAAAATAAAATAAAATAAATAAATAAACATATATTTGATTAATTTATCCGTCTTTTGCTCTATCTGATGTCCGTGAGGTGGTTGGCGAAGCTGAACTTTTCATTTGAATTGGGTTTTGGCGAGAAGTCAGTCAGTGTCTTTGCTCAATTTGATTGGCTTCGGCCTTTGATTTGGATGGTCGACATCTGGTCGGTCTTTGGCCTCGATTACGAGAATTGCACCTGGTGAAATAGGTTCCCTTGTGTTCTGTCAGCGGGTCATTTAGTTTTCTGTCAACGGATCCATTGGTCTTCCATTGGTGGGCTCTCCTAGTCGTACTGTTTGTCATATAGTCCGTTGTATCTCCTCAAGTTTTATACTGACTCGTTCTAACGTACAATACACATAAAACTTTAATTTTAGCCTAAATATAAAAAATTAAAGACATATATTAGAGTATTCTTTGATGTGTTTACAAACATACCAGCCAATTGATATATATTTAAATATCTTACACCTTAACTTTGCATTTTACATTTATACCCATCAAAATTTTGATATCACATAAAAAATACAACAATTTTAACTTTTAAAAAGCGAACGCTTCCTTTCACACATAGACGACGCGGTGCGAATGTAAAATTTTGAAAGTGTAGGGGGTTAGATATGTAAATACATAGGAATTGAGTTGTGTGTATGTAAATCTTCTTATTACAAAATGAACCCTGTGGCAGGAGGGAATGATACGTAGCCTTGGCTAATAAAAGGACCAAAGCTTTACAAAAAGGTTCAAGAGTAACGTGTGTGATTCACAATGAAATCCTTAACTTTGTTTAATTGATAAGAGATGGTGTTGAGGATTAAAATATTGGGCGTGTCAATAACAAGCAAGGACCTTAGTTTTGTTTGATTCACTTTGGGCTTGATTAATTACTTTTTTATAAATTACATATATACCCTCAGTGGAGTGATTAATCAAACTAAGATTCCATTTGGTAGTCACATATGCTTTGTGATTGTATTACATTTTAAATGATTGAATAGACTAATTGATAGAGCTTGGTGGTGGAAAATGAATGAGAGAATGAGATTTGAATTGCTTGTATGGAGTGGTGGTGATTTGACGAGAAGATTGAGATGTTGACTCGAGGGTTCTTAATTTTTGCGAGTCGGTTATATGTTGGAGGAATTGTTAGGTGCGGATAATGTTATGCATGGGGACTTCAGTGCAACATGATTGTATTTGTTGTATTTTTTAGACAACGCAAAAGTATAATCAATGTAACCATGTTGTACTGAAGTCTGCATGCATATGAATTCCACAACTAATAGTATAAATGATTGAGTGGGGCATGGTGGTGAGTAAAGAGTAGGGCATGCTAATAAGGTTGTAACGTGTTATGGAGAAAGTTGATGGCTTGATTGCCTTTGGGCGAAGAGGGTAAGATGAACTTAAAGTGTGAAACTGTATAGTTTTGGATGAATTGAAATGATGGAGAGGAGACGGGCGAATGCTTTTGATGTTTTAGAGGTGTAAGAGATATGAAACAATATAGAAATAATATAATTGCTAAACAAAAATTCAACCCTCACCATGAGTTGGGTTAGTCACTAGCCATAGGGGTTTCGATTCAGGTCGGCAAGTTGGGTTTAGATCCGACCCTAAAATACCCGACCCAAATCGAATCAACCCGAATCCGACTTGAATAATAAATGCATGGGTTGATTTTCTAACCTGAACCCGACTCAAAAATAATTTGGGTCAACCTGAACTCGGATTTTTTTAGTCGAATTCAAGTCGTGTTGGTGTGGGATGTTAATTTGGGTCGGCGGGTCAGGTTCAAGTTCGACCTCAAATTGGGCCAACCCGACCTGAATATTAAACAAGTTGAATTCTCTGACCTGAACCGTACTCGAAAAAAATTCGGGTCAACCTAAATCAGGATTTTTTTGAGTCGAGTTCGAGGCATGTTGACGTGTTGGGTCAATTTTTGACACCCCTAATTAGCCATCAAACCTCTTAACTAAAATCCAGACCAACCATATAGAAACCAAGCAGAAGAACATCCCTCCAATTTTATTCATTCAAAAAAATACATTTATTACATAAGTTTACATCATTCAGAAGCAATTTGATACATTCACATTTAAAATTAGCCAAAGATGAAATTGAGGAAGCTTGGTGGTTCCGACCAAATTGGGAAATGCAGTAGTGTGACATCTTGAACTATGGAGGTGTTGAGGCTAATCATTGTTCACTTAGACCCTATTTAAAATGAAGTCCTCATACATGAACCCAATATAAAGAAAGAACTATGCATGGGCTAGCCCTTTCACTTGAAACTATATCTACATGATCTCCAACATATTTTGTTATAGGCCTTCTCAAGAGAGCTTTACATGGCCATTTTTCTTGCATATCATTTAAATGTATGTTTAATGACATCCTAATAAACTACAAATCTCAATCATAAAGTTCACATATTATTGTAAATGGCTATAACTAAAGTTCCATATTACACTAATTTACATTATAATAAAGAAAAAATAAGAAAATTGATTAAATAAGAGTTGAAGTTTTATTATGCTTGATCAATGCCTCCCACTATCATTCTAGCATGACTCATGTGCAGATTCTCCTCTTGACATTTTAATAAACTACTAACCCACTAATGAAGTCTTCATATTACAATAAACAATGTGGCCATCACTAAAGTACCAATTAATGTTTAAATAATAAATACATAAGTACTATATATATATATATCTTGGTAATTACTAATTAAACTAAGCACATTGAGGATTCTTATGTGTAGATGCATGATTAGAGTATTGATAAACCAGTCGAGTCAAACTTGAGTCATGCTAAGTTTAAGCTCCGTTTGTCTGTCAAATTGTGAGCTTGAGCTCAAATTCTGCTCGTACTGGTGGCAGCCAGCTCCCGTGTTCAACTAAAAAATAATTTTTTATGGGAGCTCGATAGAGAGAAGGTATTGGTTGCCGAAGAAGGAGGAGGATGCAGTGGCACCTCATCAGAAAATACATTGAAATGATTAGCAGTAGGCTAATCGAGTCAGCTCTTGGCTCGATAAGCTCGGCTCGGGAGATGTAATTGTTTAAGAAAATAAATAAATAAAAAAATTAAATATCTTAACTTAGAGAACTATTTTGATACTTATCATCAAACTGTAATTTTCAGTCAAATTTACATTTATATATTAAAGCACACAGATAATAAGAATAATAACAACTGCGTTGTCACATGATCCATGAGGAATAAACTTAATTATTAATGGCAGCACTGGAACTTCCATCCAGTACTACTGCAAAGTAGCTAGTGGGAATTACAAAAGCTTTGACAGTGACCTTCATGTGAACATCTCCAAAAATGGTATAAAGTTCAGCCAGTGCTCCCCATTCTCCTTGTCTCAGCTGATTAAGTGTAACAAAAACCTCTCTCTCTCTCTCTCTCTCTCTCTCTGGATTCCTTCATGGAGGGCCAGTATGGCTGGGGAACCCTTGAAGATGGATGGAGAAAGGGACCCTGGACTCCTCAGGAAGACAACCTCCTTACTGAGCATGTAAAGCTGCATGGTGAAGGAAGATGGAACTGTGTCTCCAGGCTAACAGGTTACACACATATAAAACTATATAATTATGATGATAATACATTAGTAACTATATATGTAACATATACTTTTTCACATTATTTTTTGTACCAAAATCCTAAACAAGTCATCTTCAACACATTTCAATGCTTGTAGGGCTGAAGAGAAGTGGAAAGAGCTGCAGGCTTAGGTGGGTTAACTACTTGAGGCCTGACCTCAAGAGAGGCAAGATTACACCTCATGAAGTAACCATCATCCTTGAGCTCCATGCTAAGTGGGGAAATAGGTGAGTCCTTATAGACTAAATCCTTTGTATAGATTAATTCATTTGCCTCCCACTTTTTTTTTTCCTTAACTTTGTTTTTACTAAAATTCAATTGTCAAACTAGATGGTCGACGATTGCTAGAAGCCTGCCAGGAAGGACTGATAACGAGATCAAGAATTATTGGAGGACTCATTTCAAAAAAGGAAAGCCGACGAAGAACATCGAGAAGGCTCGAGCTAAGTTTTTGAGACAACAACATGAGCAAAAACAACAACAGCAACTGCAGCAGCAGCAACAACTACCATTTGAAGTACCTCGATTTGAAGAGATTGTCGTGGCACAAGAGATGCAGGAGATGGCATATATGTGCAACATGCCATATGTGTTCCATGGTGAAGAAGTTGTCGATCAGCTGACGTCGAGTCATATTGAAGATAGATCAAGCGATGATGAAGCTTATTGTGACATGTGGGAGAATCAGCAGTGGAATTTGGATGACTTGGGTTTGGATATGGGTGATCAAATGCTTCCATTTTACTTCTAGAGCTGGTTGTAATTGGTGTTGGGTGAACTCATGCCTTAGAGCTGGTTTTTTCTTTTAAGTTGTAACTGAGAGATTATATATATATATATATATATATATATATATATATATATATATATATATATATATATATATATATATATATATAGAACCTTTGGAAGAGTGAATGTAATTAAGGGTAAGTAAATCGAGCGCTTCAATAAGAGAAAGAACTTGACTTTAAATTGAGCTTTTAATAAACGATCGTTGATGTTACTAAGTACACTTACAAGGTGTTTGGTTGGAACAAATTGATTGAATTGTAGCAAAGTTATAAGTAAAAGATAAATAAATGAATATATTAAATTTTCATGTCATATAGATAATAAATAGCTTATAAAGACCATGAACATAAAGGGGATTATGAAGAGATATCCAAGTTATTGTATCACCATATTATTAATGACATTCATGTTAAGTATAGTTAGTTGAAAACAAAGTAAAGAACAATTGATCAAATAATTAAGATTAACTTGAGGCTGAATTTGAGAAGAACAAGCTTAGCAAGTGCAAGTCATCGTTGCATTTCAGACCCTTAATTAAGTTGCCCCAAACATCATGAGAGAAATCACTATCATTTCATATAATATGACATCTTCAGAACTTAATAGAGTTACCTCTTTTATGGAGGTGAGATCAACTATTACTATTTACTTAATAGTGGAAAAATTATCAAATATATATTATGAAGATGACAACCTAAATACTTCCAATTTAGGTAGCATGCAATTGGCAAAAGGGTTGCTTTTGGTTGAGTGTATGAGAAGGAAACTATATTTGAAATGTAGGGAATTAGAAAACAAATGTTGGGGATTTTAGAAGACACCCAACAAGTCGATTGAGACTGTATTTCAATTCTGTTCAAATATAGTGAACCCTCGCACACACAATTCTTTGTTCTACAAACCTGAGTGCTTACAAGATCGTTATTATGATCCCATCCGAGTCATGAGTTTGCCTTCATCTCGATTTCATAGTTGTGATCTAATTCCTCGTCTATATGTTATATATATATACACACAGTGATCTAATGAACTTACCTTACATTAGATATTGATCATCTGTCTGCTTTATTTTTTTGGGTTTGTTAAATTTGCATTATTTTCTCACTTCTTTGAGCTGCAGATTTGTCATCTTGATGGGTTACAATATTTTTTTTTTGGAGGTTCTCACCCCTTTAGATTCTGTGATATGGAGGCTAAACCGTCTTTGTGCAATTAACTGGATTTGGAAGAGGGTTACTTTGTGCAGATTGCCATTTTGCTGGGTTACAATTTTTTGAGGATTTTCTTCCACTCTGGTCTTCTGGGACGTGGAGGCTGTGGCGTTTTTGAATATTTGCTGGACTCAGATCCTTTGAATTTTGTTTCATTGTTTCCTGCTTGGTCTGTACTCTTTTTGGTATTTCCTTCACTGCATCTTTTTTTGAGTTTTCTTGCGTGTGTTGTCATAGTGGGAGTAGCTGAACCCCAGGGGTGCGTGGAAATCGTATTTTTGGGTTTTCTAGTTGGGGATCGGCCTCCCCAACCCCCCTTTTGTACCGATCTTTTTAATTAACACGTAGGGAGCCACAAGTCTTTCTTTCCCCAAATATATATATATATATATATATATATATATATATATATATATATATATATATATATATATATATATATATTAAAAGAATGGTCGGAGGCTATTATATGAGCCTCACGCACCCATACGTGTCTAACTATTCGAGTACCAGCTCACTACCGACAAACTGGCTAGAGGGGGATCCGAACCCGTAACCTGAGAGGACTTACGACCTTCAAAGAGGTTGCTCTACCAACATATCACAACTGGCCATCATCCCCAACAATCTAGTATGATCTACACCATCAATGACCATCATCCCCAACATTCACATCATTCATAATTACCGCCCGAGGCATCTGCATCATCCACGATCATAACCTTAATCATGATTTTGAAAAATTTATTGAGTTTAACTTACAACTAGTTAAATAAAACAAATTTTTACAAGTTTATCTTATAATAAGCAACATAATTTACAAAGGAATTAAAATACAATATTATATTTTTATTTTAAATAATTATCATATCTTAAGAACTTGCAACTAAACAACCCTTTAAGTCCAAATAATGCAAATTATTTCCTTAGAATAATGATATCCATTTTAAAATAATTAATATTCAAATATATTCTACTTTAGACTAATAGTGGATTGGAATCCAACAAAATGTCATTATCTTGATCATGATTAAGCTGAGTGGATTACCTTAAGTAATTTCAGTGCATCCAAAAGTTAGATGGATATTAATTATTAATGGATAATTATTTAAATTTAAAAAATGGTAACTAAAAAAGAGTGCTTTAAAACGCGTGTAGTGTGGGGCCCATCTGGTCAAACAGTCAGATTTATCAGTCTAGTCTAAATAATTTCAGTTAACGCGTGATATTGCGTTACAAAACCGTGTTTTTTGACCGTATTAATTTCAATAATTATCCTCCTAATTATTTTTTTAATTGTTAATCTAACTTTATAATGATGTTGATTGCTATATATATGCTTATTATTAAACATATATACCACCGGATTCTTTTGTAATTACGTATTTAACACCTAAAGGGTCTGTTTAGGCAGTGCGAACTATCCAACTTATCCAGGATAAGCGAGTTTATCCCGATCGATGAGTGATCTAGATATAGCGAGTACATTTGGTTTGTGCGTTTAGAAAACAGCTGATTTGCAACTATTCTGGATAATTGACATTTCTGCCCCTGTGCATACATTTTAATTTAATTTAGTAATTTTATATAAAATTTAGTCATTCCTAATTAACCTATTCAATTATAGTTCAATAAATTAATTTATAATTAACATATGATACTTTATCAATTAAACATTAATTAATCATGGTTAATTTCGCAGTCATCATCGCGGGAGCCATCATCGCGGAAGCAGGGAGTTCGCGGGAGCCATCTTCACGGGAGCCGGGAGCCTTCTTCACGGGAGTTCGCGGGAGCAGGAGCCATCGTCGCTCGTCGCGGGAGCAGGGAGTCTTCTTCGTGGGAGTTCGCGGGAGCAGGAGCCATCGTCACAGGAGCAGGAAGCCATCTTCACGGGAGTTTCTGCGCGGAAGGTAAGCAGGGATGATGGGGAAGACGACGAGGGTATCGCGGTAATTAGACGAAAAAACGCGATCTAAGAAGCCGACCACGGAGCTCCCCTTACGTTCGGCGTTTAGTACAAAATAAAAACAGAGTTCTTAAATAAGCTATCAAGAAGTGCAATCCAAACAGTACATCGGCGTTTTAAGCTGCCCCAAACAGACCCAAAGTTTACATTTATAACATTTTGGGCTGGTAGTGTCGTATGTTTATGTGATATTTAAGCTTAAAGTGTTAGGTGTAAGTATGAAAATTTTGATATTGGGTATGTAAATATATAAGAATTTTGTGAAATGTATATTGTTGAATCCAGATCTGTCTTGTGAATAACACCGAACTAATAGTGTGAAATAAGAGAGGGAAGGAAAATAGAGGAAGAGGGTGCAGAGTACTGAACAATAGAATGAGAAAATTGTGTAATCTCTTATTTATGAAATGATCTCCTATTTATAGATAAAATGGGTACAATATGTGAAGTTGCATTTATGTCCCTGCTTGAATAGGGATTGTACGTGTTATTCTAGGTATTTCACTCTTTTGGGTCCATGATCACGCTACTCTTTGGCTCGGCTGGCTGGACTTGGTAGGACTAGGGGGGTAAATGAGTTGAGTCGAGCTTGAGTCACTGTTGAGCTTAATTAATTTTATCGAATTCAAGCTCGAGCTTGAGCCAAGTTTACGAGTTCGAGCTTACTTGCTTATTATAAAAGAGATAAAATAATATTAATTTCAAAGTGTTAAAATAAAATGACAAATACAATGAGCAATTAGGAGAAAAATAATAATAATCACCTAATTTAAAATATAAAATATTATTTTTTTAAAACATGTTTAATATTTTAAAAATAAAATCGTTGAATTTAATCCATTTTGAGTATAATTTACATTTTTTTTTTTGAACGAGCTGACTCACGGGCTAACGAGTCGAGTCAGGCCTAGCTTTGGCTTGGCTTGTTAGCTCATGGAGCTTAGTTCATGTGCCATCAAGCCATGTTGGAGTAGGCTCACAAGTCAGCGTGACTCATTTATATCCCTAGACAGGACTAAGACAAGCCTTGCTAGTCGGCTAAATTTGAGAATGTTGTAGGTCTGATGGATTTGGGGCAGTGGTTGGCTTGATAGCTGCGGGTCGGTAGGACTAATCTACCGATCGGTGGGGTTATTAACGATCTGATTTCAAGCCACCTTTTGAATCAATTTTCGAGTGATTAACAATGTTCGAGCTAAATTCTTTAAATTGCGACATCGTTAAGGCCATCAAATACCCCTTAAACGCCGTCCGATCAAGGGAAGCCCTTTGGATCGTTCGATCAAAATGACTGCATTAATTGCACCCAAAACACTATAAATAGACCCTCAACCCTTACATGAAGGGGGGAGGCTGAAGCCTAGAGAGAGCTAGAGGTCTTGATGAGAAGTTGCAGCTTAACACCACCGCCGACCGCCTTCGACCGCCGCCGACCACCGCCAATCTCCGTTGATCTCTGCTGACCACCATCGACCATCAACTGCCATCGTCGACCACGATCGATCTCCGTCATCGACCATCACCGACCTCTATTGACCTCCGCCAACCGTTGACGACCACCGCTAACCACCATCGTCAATTACCACCAACTAGACGCTGTCAATTGACACTGTAATCTAAAGATTAAAATCATAATTTTCCGTCTGTGGGACAATGGATCTTTGTAATCATCAATCAATAATGGATTTTCGCAACTGGGTCAGGCCCTGTGGTTTTTCCCTTTACGGGTTTTCCACATTAAAACTTCTGGATTCGTCATCGCTTATTTCTTTTTCATCTGTGTGTGTGTTGAATTCTCGTACAATGCTAAGACGATAATCAGTTACTCTACTACCACAAATTTCTCGCGAACGCATGCTCACGGGCGCGCGCGCACACACACATATATATGAATAATGTTTTTAAAAAAATTTAACTGACTACAAGAATACAAAGATTTATAATCAATTTAAACTATTAATTAAGTAAAAAGAATAAAAATTATTATATTAGATTAAAATGATATTTTAATATAAACAATAATTTTAAATTTTGCTCCAACCATTAAAATCTTATGATTACGTGATTAGGGTTGTCAAAACGACTTTTTGTTCGTGAACAGCTCGTGTTTGGCTCGCTAAGCAAACGAGTCAAACACGAACACACTTTTTGAGCTCGAAATATAAACGAGCCGAACACGAGCTGAGCCCAAACTCACTCGTGTTCTGATCCTTTACACCCCTACTAACATGAACTTTTAAATCTAAAAAAATAATCACATTTGATAAAACATATTATTTTTAAATTTGCTAGATTTTGGGATGATAAACAGCTCTTTACAGACTTTAAATTTACTAGCCGTTGAATTTAATTTCTAACTTAAGGTCTGCAGCATAAATTAGGTGTTAAATATGTAAATCCGTAAGCCTTCAGATTAGATACATCATAAAAATGAGCTAACTTTAAATACATAGGCAAGTATGAAAATAACTATGTAAAATTTATGAACATATGGTGAAATAACACAACAACAACAGAGCTAATCAATTAACTTAAGCCTCATGAGGCACAAAATTTGAATCCAGAAATCATTATTACAATACAAAACTTTTGCTTCTAAGAAAATCATAAACAAATTAGCTAATTTCCAGTTGAAAAATCAATTTAAGACTTCAGATTTGAACTCTATTCTATTGCAGTTTAAATCTTCTGCTTCTTCAGGGCTTTTCTCTTCTCTTCCCTGTAAAATATCGGCAGGAATTTGAACAAAGGTCAGTCAAATTTTTAAAAATTGTAATTTTTATGTGCCATGAAAAGATTTGGGTGGTATAAATGTAAAAACTAAAGTTTAGGTGTTGGATATAATACATAGGTATGTATGAAAATAGATATCACAAGCATTGTAAAACCTACATAGGAATGGTTAGAATAATTAAAATCCATCCAAACTAATGGTTAATCAGCTAAACCACCCGACTTTAGAAGCAAATATTACATCCGGACGCGGAGTCCGGAGTTCAATGGTGGGGTGTCACGTGTCAAGTGGGCCCACCGCAATACATCGGGATTGGTCAGTATTAAAATTTGTAGGGCCCACTTGACACGTGGTGCACCACCATTCGACTCTGGATGCATCTGGAGTTCTGACCAAATATTTTTCCCTACTTTAGGGACCAAAGTAATACATTTTTAATAGATCAAATATAGATGTTTTGAGCAAAGATATTGTAAAGGTGTGAGCCCTTACCTGGCTCGGGAAATTTCTTCTCTTGATGGGAATTTGCGCTTCTTTCTTGCATCGACCATGGTCGGGCGTACTTCTTTTCCATTATTTTGATGGCCGCCAATATGTTGAGATTTTCGCTTCGGAATACTCTTCTTACGAGATTTAAATTTGTCATTTTTAACGTTAATAATGTTCTTTTGGAAAGTTACTTTCCCATCTTTTTGGGTGCTGATTTTAGAAGCTTCATCCTGCTTTGTTGCCGTGTTCGAGACTTTTATGGCCTTTTCATTTTCTTTGTTCTCCACAACCATTTCTTCGCTTGTATTTACAGAAGCTGTGGAAGGTTCAGCCGTGGCTGGTTTGAAATTGCTTTTCTTCTTCAACTGCGAAAAGACGAGAGAGAGTAACATGATAGTATTTAGAGATCTTGCACCTAAACTTTAACTTCTATATTTATGCCATCGTCAGCTATGCATGAAGAGGTGTATTCCACCTTTTAAAAGTTAAAATTGTCGTCTTTTCTATGTGAACTGAAATATTTGGACGGTATAAATGTAAAAAGTAAAAGTTCAGGTGTTACATATGTCAACGCGGATTAATCATGTGCAAGTATTTCAGCTAGGTTTTCTCATGGTGAAGGCAACATAATTAATCATGTTTTTTAAAAAATAGAAGTTATAAATATATTTATATAGATTATTTAGGCAGTTTCTGTAAAGAACTTGCAGTTAAGTTTAATGTATAGAGTATTTAGGCAGTTTCTGTAAATACAAATAAAGGCCATAGATTGCAGGAAAAAAAATGAATAACACATGCATATAATATGAAATTTATGGTGCATAAAAGATAATTATTAAACAAAATGACCAAATGTGTCCAGAAGAGCCATCCAAAATTAATAAACACAGCAAATGCAGAAAAAACTCATACCTTGGCAACAAAGAATCCATCCATGTTGTTCACATGGGGGTAGAACCTTCTCGTCTTTTCCAAAGAAACGTGAAAACGATGCTCTCGGAACCGTATGAAGCTGATTCGCAAAGAATCTCACTAAATGTTCTGTTTGATTGTATCATAAAATAGGGGTATTTGCATAAATACTATACAATTCTTATAGATTAACATACCTAACAACTAAACTTTCATATTTAACTACATAACACTAAAATCTTTTACATCACATTAAAAATACCACTATAACTAACGTTCAAATACACATTTTCATGTACAGGTTATTAATACCAAGTTGTTACAAATGTAAATATCAAGCTTTTAAGTTTTATGTACGTAAATGCATAAGAATTGTGTGGTATGTATGTAAATTTCCCTATCAAAATTTTGCAATTTGAAAACAAACTCACCCAGGGCGACCAAAATCTAAACCACAGGGTACAACCTGCACATCTCTCTTCTTAAGAGCATAGTCTATCACAGCTTCATTCTGCAAATTTAAGGAAAGGGATATTAGAACAATAAAAATAGCAATAAAAAGCTCAATTAACTTGTATATTATTAAGAGATAACCACCTCTTCAACCATCATGGAGCAGGTTGAGTATACTATATATCCTCCAGATTTTGAATTTGCATCAACCAAATCAATTGCAGCTAAAATCAGTTGCTGCGGAAGATATCAACACAAATCACAAATAAAATTTCAAAAATAAAATAAAATAACCCGTCCAACAGAACCAAACAGCAAATTTAGCAATTACATAAACATTCACGACTTGAGTGTAACTGGCAAATGATATAGGTGAATGTTGTAAAGTCTAGAATTAATTGTGCTTCTGCAGTTCAAGTTTGTTTTAGTACTATCTTGCGATCAAAAACAGCAATGTGATTGACATTTAAATGAAGGTTGTGGAAGAAAAGAGAAAGGAACAAGCATATAAGCACAAAACTATAGATAAAGTCATGAACAATTTTTTCCTATTTTCGCAAAGATATATTTACATAATCTAAATTTTGATAAAAGTAATATAATAAAAAGATAAGATTTTCAACTAGCATGTATTCAAAGCTTAGAATTATACCTTCTGCAGAAAAGCACAGTTTCGAACATCTTCAATGGATTTGGAGGTTTTGACAGATGGCTCATTCCATATGATCTTCAAAAAATGCAGAAGAATCAATGTATTAGTAATTAAAAAAAAACATAGTAAAAATAAGTAGTCCTTATTGGCTAATACAACTAATAAAAATAAAAAAAATAAAAAAAACTTACCCCAGTACCACTGCATGGAGCATCCAGCAATACCCTATCAACAGATTTCAACCCCAAGATTCTCGGCAGCTAAATCAAAACAAAACGTTAGATATAACATTGCTATAATATGATGTTTAGAAGATAAAACTAACATTAAATTTTCTTATCATAGTGATTCTAACTGATTAGAAGTTAGTAAGTATTTTAGACTGTCTATATTCAACTGATTTTCTCTTAATTCAAGAAATTCTCCCCATAAGTAATCTACCTCTTGTATTTGCTTAATCATAAGCACCAATACTATATATCAAGCTGTTTCAAATGCTTTAACGGTACTCACAAAATTCTTTAAAAAGATCTATTTTAGAATAGCAAAGTGAAAAAATGAGGTCTGCAATGACCTCCCTTAGTGCAGACAGCAGACCTAACCTCTTTTCCATCATAGTTGCATACAATAGTATTTGTCACCCCCATGCGATGGATATTAGCTGTTAAAGACTTGAGCCGCTTTTCCTTGAATTCATTTGCATAAATTATTCCTGAAAATAATAAAAACTTCGATTGTAAACGTCAAGGAAATAATTTTCATAACCAAGAGAATATAAGCAAGCAAACTCAAAGATAAAGGTTTTATCAATCAGATGCAAATCCGACCCCAGTTTATTGGGACAAAGGCTTTTTATTCTTGTTGATGTTGTAGTATTCAGTTGTTGCAAATTTTATCTTGATATTTTATTTTTTGTGTGGACATAACGTTATTTTGTGTCTTCATAATGCTATCAAGATTCACAATCCTAGCAATACTTTGCTTGCCTTTGATGGCAAGCATATGTTTTACTTGCTTATTTTCACCCATGTAGATTAATAATACCTTGATGACTTTTAAATGGAGCCATGGAGGTATTATGCCCTTTGATAATTTAGGAATAGATTAAGCGAATGTAACACAATCTTAATCGGATGATAACATGTGAATTGAACATGAATTTGTAAATTAGATGCACAAATCATAGCATTTTTCTTTCCTTTCAATCAAGAATATATTTTTCTTACTCTGTTGCTTTTGTTGGATAGATATCTTATTTTGTTGTTTTAGAATTGCAGTTATTTAGTATTCCAAATGGTGCAACATTATTTGTTGGTTCTAGTTTGAAATCCCATGTCAAAAAATACTAAGTAATCTCTATGAACATGGTTCATCATTGTATTTTATCCCCTTAATATGCATATTCGTGCATTGTAAAAGATAATGAAAATAATAAAAAATAAGAATGTGTTGCACTATCTGTTTTGTCTTGTGCTCGTTTAGTTCAGCTGTTACTATTAGTATAGTTGGCTGAGAAGTTGTTTGGCTGCACTTAAGATCTGTATGATATAAAAAGGTACAAGACATTTTTTTCTTTGGTAAAAGAACACCTTGGAGTGACTTTGTCATTCAAAAAGACAAATTTGCTCTCACTCATTTTTTCTTAAACATTACAATAAAGTTATGACATCTTATAAAGATATTATTAATTTAAATGTATTACAAGTTTATGAACACTATTCATTTGGTATAATTTCTATAGAAAAAGGTGGAATAAATTCTAAAGAATATTTTTGCCCATTTGATAAAATAATTTGGGTAATGTCCCATAAATAGCTCACAAAAAAGTCGTTATAGTAAGAACCTATATTGAAGGCTAACATAAACATTTTCAAGAATAAAGAAAATCATATTATTTTTTTAAATTCTTAGTAGTTCGTCATATTAATTAATTATAACTATTACAGATAAAGTAAGGCACATTGTTCAAAATCTAAGTGTATTTTTTAATTTTTAACTATCTGCTATCAAATGGTACTTCCCAGCAACAACTACAAAATTGCAGCCTGAAAGTAAACTCTCACCGCCATCTAAAGTAACTTTTGGTATGGTAGGTGATGTAGAATCATCCAAACTTCTATCTGCTTTTGGTTAACCTGTTTTTCTTTTGTAGAAGATGTAGTAAAGCTGAATCAAATGGGTCCTAAGAATATATTTATGCAAAATAGGGCTACGGTCAATCTAAAGGCCCTATTATGAACATAAGGTTTGCTATCAATGGTAGTTATGGAGTTGATGATGGAAATTTGAAGGAGCTCCAAAGGTAGTGGCAATGACAAAGAAAGGTTTTATTGATTGACTTGCAGATGTAGATGCCGAAGCTATAACCGAGCAATGGTAGCCATTTGTGTACAGAAGCTGTTGTGAACAACAAAGCTGGCAAAGGGTGACTTCTATTGGTTGAAATGAATAGTTAACTTGAGCAGTTAATAAAGTAATGTTTTTTGAAGTTTGACTACGCAAACTTTAATTCACATATATATAGATTTCAGTTTAAGTTCAAACTTAATAATAAACTTTATGGCTGTTATAGTGTGCGCCAAGTTTCTTCTCTAGGAATATTGTACGCCCATGTAGCATGATTTCCTTTACTCTGTTTCTATAACTTTCCCTTCCAACATTTCATGATTCCTTTATAAAACTCGGAATATAGTAGTAAGAAATGGATGCAAGAGTTACTCCATGTGCAATGTATGCATGTTTTCAACTAAGGGAGTAAGATAACTTCGATCTTATTTTTATTTTTACTTTTTGTATGGATATAGGTGGTACTGAAGGTTTGTTTGTGCAGAAGACCCATGAGATTGGGTTTATTTTTTAAGTTTGAGACGAAAAGTATGTGAACATAGACATGCCATAAATAAAACTTGCAAAAGGCTTTACTTTCAAACATATAAGAGAGAATAACAATCATCTTAGTTTTGCTAGAAGTTACATACCAGTATTCTTCATGAGAGCAGCAATGTATGTTGTCTTTCCACCTGGAGCGGCACTAAAAAGTAAAAAAAGCATATAGTATTAGTAAAATTCAAACATACTACGTTGCACTTCACCACCATAGAAATATAAACACATCCATGCCATGTACCGAATGATTTAATATCAAACTCAACTACAGAAAAGAAAAGCATTTCAAGAAAGGCACTACCGATTAATAAACTATTCAAAATCATGATTGATCAGGTTGAGCTTAGTTTTGACTAACTTCACTCAATTATAATGATAGGTAAAAAGTGATGATAAAAACATAACAATAGTAGTTTAGTCCATTGCCATCAAGTATGAAAAATAAAACCAGATTACTATGTCTCGGAATAGGTGTAAACTATGATCATCTCAAAAATAATGTGTTATACTGATTCATCAGAAAAAAATAATCCTAGAAGTTTTGAATTTAAGGCGCTTATTCAAATAAGTGATGAACAATAAATAGCATATTCCTTCCATGTACTACAAACACAATTTTATCAACCATATTTTGCAATTGAATTTCTTAACATAGCATGAATTAGAGAAATTAAATGCTAACAGGTATTAAGATGGATTTAAAAATAAAGAACATGTGAAAAATGCACTATGAGTTCAACAACCGCATAAAGACTTGTCACGAGATACACAAATAAGCACTATCACTGTCAAATAAAACATGAAAGTATGTCACACATTGCATTACATCTATAAATGATGTAAATTTGAGCATTCATGCGACAATAATGAGAAAAAGTGTAGAATATAGAATCTTACGCCATGTCAACAATTCGCTCCCTCTCATGAGGAGCAAGGGCCATAACAGGTAGAAATGAACTTGCACCTTGTCTCTGGAAGTATTACAAAAATCTATATAAACTTTACATCAAAGAAAAGCCAGAATATTATAGCTAATAGAGATAATAATCTCAAAGTATTCTACAAACCAACGCACCATGTAGTGGCCGGCCATAATCTCAGGTGTTGCACCAATAGGCACTTGTGAATCATAGACGACTAACCCAACCTGTCATTGCGGAAGACAAATTAGATTCACAAAAAGGGAAAAAAAATAGATAATAACTCTGCTGTACAAAACTAGCTACCTTAGACCACTTCCCTATTGCATCAAGGTTTACTCCCCTATTGAGAAGAACAGCAGCAAGATCCCTTCTACGGGTCTATAATACAAAATAAAAGTAAATATATGTTACAAAAAATGAAGAAAAATGACAACATCATGTTTTATGTCACACACGCTAGGATTATAGTAAAAACAGCTAAAAAACATTAATGTTAGGTTAAATTATAATGTAAAGCACAAGGCAAGCCCAATGCACCTTCAATGTGTTTGCGCGCAGTGTTTCAGGACGATTCTTTTCAAAAGCTTCCAAAAGCTCAACAAGTTCAACGACAGGGAATATCTATGTTAAAGAATAAGAAAATCAAAATGAAATTTAAATAATTGCAGATGGCACGAATATAATATTTAAAAAAGGGCAACAGAAAATAAAAGACAGACCTCCATGAGACTGCTGATGAGAAATTCATTGTACCCATAATATGAAATAAAATCAGCCTTAAGCTGTCCAAGGTAGTCCTTCCTAGAAGCATTCTCCTGCCTGAGAGACTTGAAATTCGACAGCACACGTACAACTTCAAAAAACAAAAGTATTTTAACATAAATATTACAAAATTTAAACAAAATTAACATAATACAGGTAAATTTTCAATAAAAAATATAACTGAAAAGTAAACTGGCATTGCAAATTAAAATGCTAACAAAGTTGTGACAAAACTCACTCTCTTTAATCCTTCTTTGTAAACCAGAAAGATTTGGTGGTTGTCTGGCCTCGTTTTCTAACTCCTGAAACAAAATTTACAGAAAAGTTGTTAAATTCACAGCTATAGAAGCTAAAAGACACCAAAAAGTAAGACAATTTCCAGAGGTGACCTCTTTGGTGGGCAATCTAAATTCGTCGGACTCCTCCTTTATATTTAGCTTCAACTCCTCCTCTGCTTCCACCAAAGCTCTCGCCTTTGCCTCATCTATCGCTCTGGATTTCTCTTCCAGGTCCGACTCATCCGATTCCAACCCGGACTCATCTCGCCCCTCTGCAAATGTTTCAACAATGACATTAAACCACTTGCTTGGAGACTGAACTGGAGCAGTTCCATACCTTTATCGCCATCTCCGAGGAAGTCGTCGGTGAAGGGGTCCCCGTCAGAAGATACCTCGGAATCAGATGGATTGTCTTCTATGTCTGAGGCCTCGATTTCATCTTCCTCCTCTTCCGCAGCGAAGCCTTCTCCAAGAAGCCCATCTTCAGGATCTTTTGATGAAAGATTATACTTTTTCTTCTCCTCCTTTTGGCCACGTTTCTGATGCTTATTAGCCATCGCGAGGAGTGTTTGATAGCAGGATTTAACCAGGAAATGCGCAGGATTTAGCGTAGAACCCTACAGATCTTCCTTCTCCGCACGTTGCTTGCTCGAACCTGAAGACAGTCACCCTAAATTTAAGCTAAGACGCGAGGGGAGGCCGGTTCTGTTGAGTTAGGGCTTAGGATTTTTTTCTTAATATGCAGTATATTGTTATATTAATTATATAACTTATGTTATATTAATATGTAATATCTTTTATAATTAATACTAATATATTATTATTATTATTTTATTTTATATTATAATTTATAGGATTTAATTTTTAAAATATGATAAATTTTTTATTTAAAATTTTTTAATAAATATAATTTATAATACTTAATTTTATGAATATTATTTAATTTAAAATTAGTTTTAGACTATAATTATTATAATTTTTTTATATATAATTATTTTATATTATTTTATAAAACGAACAATAACGATTCAGACACGATTGAACATAGATTTGTTCGTTTATAAATCGAACTAAAAAAAATTGTTCGTGTTTTTCATTTGTTTATCAAACGAATCAAATACGAACATCGTGGAGAGCCGACCACGAACTATCACGAATGAAGAGTTTTTTTGTCACCTCTAGTGGTATTTATATAAATGTCTCTTCTATTTTTTATTTTTTTAATCTGAATTATTAGTATTAATGGGCATTAATTAAATTAATTATTTTATTTCAAATTTTAAAAAAATTAATAATTAAAAATAATAACTTTAAAATTTATTTATATTTGTGATTGAATATGATTAACAAAGATGTTGTTTTTAATAATATTTAAAATTTAATTTAACTCAATAGTATTTATTTTAAATTAATTTATAGAGGCTTAATTAATTATGCATTAATATATTATCATCTATTAATCATATTTTAATTAACTTAGGGCTAGTTAGACAACTTTTTTTTTTGTTTATATTTATATTTATTTCTTTTATTTTTAAGAAGACATTTGTTTTATTTATTTTTAAAAATTTATATTTTCATTTTTAAAATAAGTTAACTTATTTTTTTAAAATATTTTAGATATTTTTAATATTTTTAAAAACAACATTAATAAATATGTTTTATTTCTAAATAAAATATAAAAATAAATAATAATAAATAAAAGTGATTCTAAAAGGCACCTTTGTTACAATTGATTTAGGCTAATTAGGAATTAGTTAATAAAACTTTCTTTTCAACAATAGACTTTCAGAAAATTATAAATTGATTTATGATAGTAGGCTAATGTTATATGTCATATAACACAATAATAGTTATCAGACTAAATTAGCGTTGGAAGGCTTATGTTAAGAAAAAGAATGTTATATCAGGAGTCCTAATGCAAAACTGTATCAAGATTTCAATCACAATGCGTCACGTGTACGGTTCAGCCTCATCGTGCATTAAACTATTTAGTTTTTAATATTCAGTGGAGCCGGATCATACATGTGATTCATTGAGATTGGAGTCATAATACAATCAAAAACCCCACAATAAGATGGGGTAATGACTCTCAAGTAATTCATTCAAGACTAGCAAAATTAAGGCTCAATTTAACAAAAATGTTTTCAAATAAATTACATTAATGCTAGAGAGAGAGAGAGAGAGAGAGAGAGAGAGAGAGAGAGTACAATGGTGATTGATGAGATAGGCTAGCGGCTCGGTGGATGGAGAATTAAGCCAACAAGCCACAGGAATATGGAGCCTAGAGCCACCAAAACAAGGAGGAAAACCACAAGTCCGGCTAAAATAGTGAGAAGTGGGGGATCAGATCCAGACGAGCTGCTGCTGCTGGTGCGTTCTCTGCTGCTATTGGAATCAGGTGGGTTGGAACCAGAAGCAGATAGTTTCAGAACAACATGTTTCTTCAGTTTTAATCCTGTAGCTTCTGCCAGCCTGAATCCAAAAACAGGAAATGCATAACTACATATAGATCACCTGAAACATTGATATTTAGAGATTAAGCACCCAGGTGATTTCTTTGAACTACCGAGTAGATGTATGTACGCGTGCCGCCATCAAACTATCGAGAATTTGACCAAAATGAAAATCTTAGGTTGGAGTTTTACCATCAATTTTGATATTTGAGCAAGAATTTGAAAAATGGATAAAAGAAGGTTGTTGATTTGTGAATAGCAATTTTCGGGTTGTCTGTATGTAATTGCCCCTAAAAAAAGAATGGAAGAGGCTTATGAAAATTTTCCCTTTTTTTTAATATTCTTAAATTTATAATATATCAACTAATTAATTTTGATTAGGATAGATTAGAGCAATAAAAACTCCATTTAAATTAATTTTTAGGAAACATGCTTTGGTTCACGAGATAAATTACATCTTGGTAGGAATTAAGGAATTAATTTGTTTCATGATGGGGAAATTTGGGACTACATGTTTATGCCTGCCTTTATTAGTGCTGATTTTAATGCTCTTATTTGCATCTTTACAATTGTTTAAATGCACATCTTCTAGGACCTTTGAGCTAATTCTATTAGGGTAAATTGGTGGGATCTTAATTAAATTAAAATTGCTTAATCTCTTTTGTAGATACAAGTTTGTTTTTTTTATTTTAGATATGAACATATTAGGGGCATTATCTTTAATGTTTTATAATAGATTCTTAAATATTTGTCGGTTGTCGGTCCTATTTTTGACATTCAATTATTTGTTATGCATACACTAGAAGATCTCTTATAATATTCATAATGAAATATCAAATTATATAGGTGATTTTGCCTTAATTAGTGCTGCAAAAATTTTTGTAACTTAAATTATTTCTTGTAGTGACAAAGTCTAGTTTGTATGCACATTACTTTAGTTGAATTTATTAAATTTAATGCTAGTAACTCATATTTTGATATGTAAATAGCAATCATAGTATTTATGAAATAATTGTTAAAAAATTATATGTTTGTTTAGTGGTTTGCAGGTCAAAACTCTTTTGAATATTAACTAAATAAACAGATGAGCCCGCAGAGTGATTACTCTATTGAAAATCATTGAATTTCTAAGATTTGGTGCTTATTTTCTAGATTTTAACGTGTCATGATAAAATCGACTGTAGATATGAAAACTAATATAAAACATAATAATAAATATTTGATGAATGATATTTAGACATGTTAGATTATATCAGATATTGTTGAAAATAGAGATGTTTAAAGGAGGTTTCATTATTTAAACAATGATCATGAAAATCACTATGTTAAAAATCATCTTAGAATATGTGAAACTTCTCCGTTATACAATGTAATATTACATTAATCCGATAAATATATATTATAAAGCTATAACACACGAGGTTGTATCTTTTTTAGTGTTCATGTTGCAAATCCTAATAACTTATTGTATACTTTAATAGATAGAGCTTATTTGTAAGTTTGAATTATCATACTCACTCATTATATTTTTTTTCTCATTGTAGTCTGCTAGAGTAACACTGACGTTGCCGGTCCCAAGCCCGGATGTGAAAAGTGGAGGGTTGCGTTAAGTAGTCGACAGCCAGCGTAAAACTTGTCGAAAAAAGATCATGACATGAATCCTATCTTAATTTATTAGAATTAAACGAAAATTTGACACTAAATAGGACGCAATTGAGAAAAATGATTCATGTAGCCGACCACACTTAGTGGGATTAATGCTTTGTTGTTGTTGTTGTTGTTGTTGTTGTCGTCTGCTAGAGTGTATGGTGGGCAACACTACAAGAGCAGACCTTTCAATACTACTCTTTCATTTGGTATTTTTGAGTTTATAGTATTTTATATTTGCGTATGTGTTTATTTGTTTCACTTTCTTTTCTCACTAGTCATTATTATTATTTCTTAAATGCATTAGTATATGAACTCTATTAATGCAATTAATTATAATGTGCTTTTTATTTGCTTATTCTTACTATTTACAATTCTTATATATGATTGTGTTTTCTTCTGAGTATAAGAAAGGTTTAATTCAATATCAGCTTTTAAAACTTATTTCTAGATTTGAAATCAACCTGTTAATCGTAGGAGTGTAATCCCTTCTAAACCCAAGTGCGACACTTATAATCAACCAAGTAAAGCTGAAAATAACAAATCAAAAGCCCACAAGCAAGGAGCAAACTCCTAATTTTTAAAGCATTTCTAGGAATTAGTTTATTTCCCCACTTTAAACATTACAAATGTGACAAACAGAGCTAACACTGGAAGCCCATCTTCAAAAAATTCTACTATTTATTTCCTTCTATATGATAACAATATATATGAAGCTAATAAAAAAAGTTAGTCTCATCCACATTATCATTCATATATTTCAGCAACTGCAACAACAAATGGAGTCCTGAGTTAGCAAAAATCAAGTTAATCTTCTTAATTATGCATGATGGAAGTGATAAGAGATCTAACCCAGAAAGCCTGAAAGCTCTAAATACAGTATTTGATAAGTTGCAGTCTCTCAGCCAAGGCCAATAATCTAGTTTTCCAACCAACTAAGAGAAAATTTAACTTGACAACGACTGTAGAGTCAGTCACAAGAGGCCGGAATATGAAAAGGACAAGTCAGCCAACGGGTAATTTTGAATTCCGGCCAAGCGTTATGGGTGAAGGGTACCTTTCAGGAAGCAGATCTAGCTTTTATGTGCATTAACACGAAATCCATTTAGATTTTATAACTTACTTTTACAGTAGTTAGGATAGTATTGTTGTTCATCGTAATTTAGCAAAAGATAAGTAGACTGGGGAAGCATTCAGCAACAAGTCTATCAAGAAGGCGGCTCCAATGAACAGTAGTCGACGACCTTTCTACTCCAATACTAATTGATGGCTCGTTCTGAAAAAGGAATCCTTATTTCTTTTCGTTCTTCCGTAAGAAATCATAGCAATAGGATAGAAATTTACATCATAATCTAGTTCAGGCTTATTGCAACACAGATTACCTTCCGAGGGGTCGAGAGGGTGAAAGGCGGGCGAAATGTTGGAGGGGATGAGCCTCTATACGATCGGGTGAACCTCGCCGGAACCCTAATACGGAAGTTCCCGGACCACAGGAAATAGCCGACATCTGGTTCTTGGGGAGATCAGCTGCCAGAAGCGAGGGGAAGGAGAGAGGATGGCCGCTCCGAAGTCGGAAGTGACAAAAATTATTATAATAATATTTAGGGGGATTTACGTAAATCTACCCGAAATGCCAATATTTATAATAACAACCATTCTTTTATTTAACATTCAAACTGACATTCTCAATGCGATGGATCCAATGATGTCAAAATTGATTCAATTAGAGTTAAATTAAGCTCGGATCAAGTTAGTAAACTATTTTTGAAAGATTTCAAAACATAGTTGAAATTCAAATGTATTTCAAATCTGACAAACTTACGCTTAAATTGAGCATATCAACAAGAGGAGTCGAACGGGTCTAAAGCTATCAAAAATGCTTGTGATCGTGAACAATTCGTGTTCGGTTAGTCAGGGAGTTCGTGTTCGATTCGTTCGGTAAGTAAATGAGACGAACACGAATAATTTTTTTTCATTCGGTTTGTTAAACGAATCAAACAAGAATAGTGATGTATTTGTTAGTGTTTGAATTGTTATTATTGGAAATATAAAATAATTTAAAATAATTATATATATAACTTTTATGATATTTTAAAAAATTAAATTTTATAAATTATAATATATATTAAATTAATAATAATATATTAATATACTGTATTAGTAATATACTAATATAAATATTAGATATTTATATAATATAAGTTATATAATTAATATAATATATTATTTATATATATTAATATATACAAACTAAAATGTCAAACCCTAAGCCCTAACCCGTGTTCGGCTGTTCAGCACTTCAGCTACCTTTCCCCTATCAAAAGTTTTCGGTTTCCACTGGCTCTCCTTTTTCTCTCAAAATCGTGATAAGCTTTCTCTCGTCCAGAGATTAGGGTTGGTTGTTTGTATTCGTTCTCCAATCTCTACTTTTATTTGTATTCTATAAAGTATATTTGTCAAGTCGACGTTGGATCAACTAGGCGGTATTCTTGTTTCAGTTCTTGGTTGCTTATAAGGCTACTGAGGCGTTATCTTTGAGTATATTTTCTTTAATATTTCATATATATCTTCATGTTCTTCTATTAGCTTAAGTTTTCATAATTTTTTTTAGATCTATTTAATTTTTTTGAGTGATACCTAGGTTTTGACATTTTTTGGAGTGAGATATCACATAAAAAAATGTTATTCGCCTTTTGATCTGGTTTGGTTGTGAGCATTGAGCTCTGCTTGGGCTATTATTTCCCTTGACAGAAATCGAGATTCACAATTATCATCTTGTTGCACATTAGTATTCATGAAATTTTATTATGATTCCCTTAATAGAATTCAGGATGTAGGGGAAATTACATACATATCAGCTCAAACTTGTATCACTCACTTTTATATTTAGGGGCAATTATGTACGGATCTTTGAAGAAGGCGCATTATTGTTGTTTTTTGAATTAGATTGAGATATTGTAGATCCAGCAAAGGCGTTTCTTTGAGTGGGCCATGGATGATCGTGGTCTATTATGTATGTGATGACTAACATGTTGGGATTTGTTCGGTTGCGCTTTACTTGCTTTCTTGCTGAGCATCCTTTGGAGGCTCCAAACAAAATAAATAATTTTTAACAATTTCAACCAATTTGAACAATTCGAACAATGCAAACAATTTGAATGATTCAAAAATTTTGAACATTTCGAACAATTCAAACTAATTTCGAACAAATCGAACTGAAAACGAATAGTAACTTCACGAACAATTTCGAACACGAGCAAACAAAATTTCAAACGAATCGAGCACAAACACTAGCTCTATTCGTTCGTGTTTGGTTCATTTACACTCCTAAACGGGCCCAATATCATTCAATTTTGACAACATTCAGGCATTCAAATGTCTATTAAACATCATTTGATTGAGAAGATCTCTCTGGATCGTATGATAGAGTGGTATGTATTATTTTCTTATTTGTCGGAGGCCACTTCTCGACTTTATCAATAAAGCCATAACCCCTTCATGAAGGAGAATGAAGGACTAAAGCTTGAGATAGAGAAAGACCGAAGCTTAGAGAATGAGCTGAAGTCCAGTATTCTGCACCAACGATCTGATAAATGTTTCCCGATCCTATAGTCGTCGAACACTATCGATCTTTGTTCTCTGACCACCTTCAATCAACATCGACAACCATTGCTTATTGCGATAAAGCTTCTTGTAGAATCGTTGTGTGTGTTATGGCATCCCAACTAGGGATGTGAAATTGGCTCAAAGATCGTAAATAAATCAAATAATGAATCAACATTTACCTTTGATCGAAATCGGCTTGAAATATTTGAGCCGAGCTATGAGTCAGCATATGCACAAACCAACATTGTCTCATTTCTAATTACCTAAACACCTCATTCGTTATCTACATGGCACACTTGAAAATGACATTCTAATCACATGTGGGGAACTCCGTCAAACATTCTTGGATGTTGACTTGGGTCGGCGACGTGATGAATCACTCTACTATCGGGTTTCTGCTTTACCCTTGGAAAGTACTATCTCTTCGGCAGTGAAGGAACATCAAACAGTAGCATGGCCATCCATGGAGGTGGAATACCACTCCTTAGCCATAGTTACGATTGGTATAATATGGCTTCATCATCTTCTAAGAGAACTTGGGGTTCCTCAATCCCAATCGACAAAGCTATTTTATGATAATATAACGGTCATGGTCCTAGCCAATAACTCGGTATTCCATGTCAGGATGAAGCATGTCAAAATTGATTATCATTGAGATTCACTACATTCCTACCCAGAACCAGCCAGGTGAGATCTTCACTAAAGCATTTAATAAACAGAAGTCCAATTACTTTAGATCCAAGATCCAGGTTCTTTCCCAGAACCATCATTTTAAAGGGGGATCACAATCGAAACCACCTAAGGCAAGCTCCACTTTACAACCTCACAAAAAAAAGGTATATTGCACATCTCTTATAACTACCTAAGGGTAGTTGGATAATATGTATCCACAACTACTAGAATATTCAAAACTACACATATATCCCTATTTTGTAATATATTGTGAAGGTAATGAAAAAGAATTATCTGCAATTCTTACTCTTCTCTGACTTTTATGTGCTTGTCATACCTTGGGCTTATTCTTTTTATCTAAAATGCCCATGCGAGTAATTGTAGTAGTGTGGGAATCACCTCGTATGTTATCTCCCAACTCAAGTTTTTTACCTCTTATCTTCCTGTCGCCTGATTAAATCATCTTCTTGGACGCACAATTCCTTATATTATAAGTATTAAACGGCTCTTGTCACAATATTTTGTTGGGTAACCGTGTAAACTTATTACTGGGGTAATTTATAAGTTATTCACCGCTGATCTTATCACTAGTAGATAAAGAATCATCGTCAGAACTTGACCTATTTTAAGGTAGGAGACATGAGTTTTTATAATGCATGAGCATTGTAGATCGGATCTTGCCTGAGTTTTTTATCATTTGCTTATTTGTCATTATCAATTTTCTAGATAATTTTTACTAATTGGATATTATTCGCCTTTGTTAGTTTTGTAGCTCAGACTAAAACACTACTACATCGTCATCTTGAGTTTCCTGAATGTTTGTCCGATTTTGATGATCCTATATATGAACTTGTCAGAGTTTCCTAAGTATTTGTTGAACCTATGATCATAAGTACAATTCGTAAAACTTTACCCAACCATTTTTTACATAATTATCAATAAAATATAAGCATTTGAATGATAACACATTATCATTGTCGATATACAAAAATATTTTGCTAAGGATAAAATATCTTCAAGTCATCTGTCTCCACGTCCGAGGGAATTTTTTTGCTATGTAGATTTATATCTTATACACTTCAGGGACAACCAACTTTTTTCAAATGACGTCTCCAGTGGTGAAAGCATTCTCTCGGGCGTGCTTATTATAGTATCAAATCGTTCGTCCCTTAACTTCCTCCTGTCGAAAGGCCGAGTCAGTTTGTTTCTACTCTACAAGCTCTAGCATGGACATTATTACTTCATCGTTTGCTTCCTCCCACTTGGCTATATATGTTTTGTTAATTGCCAAAGCTGCCACCACTCCTTGGCCGTGATAGTTATATTCGATCAACAACATTGCCTCCATCCCGTGTGATAGCATGAATGGAGTTTGTCTGGTCTATACTCATCACATATTTTAGGATGTTGGATCCTGATTTATCCCTGAATCGCACTTAAGCAATACAGCGTAAGTAAGAAGAGAGAGAGAAGGGAGAAAGAGAGGAGCGAACACTAATGAATAGTAATACATCATGACGATCATATTTTATTCATAATATGATCATTCTATTTATAAAGGAGAGATAACAATATGATAATATTACATTTTACCCGTGCTTTAAATGAACTCGTACGAGATATTTCTGACATTTTACATGGACAAACCAGTCGTCCGACTGCCTTCTGGTTCGACCGGCAAGACTTAACATGCTTTAAGTCAATTAAATCAGATTGGTAGGCTTAGACCCGCGCAGTCAGCATTGCTTGCTCGATTCGGGTCAGTTGGCTGATATGACTCAATTGTTGATCATTAACCTCTGACATTTGTGTGTTCTTGAATGCTTAGAGCTGCTAGAGACCAAATTTTTCGTAGATCAGCTCTTTCGTGATGATTGACTCATATATACTTTTGACTCGTTTATATCTAAATAACTCGTTCTTAAACTATTACATCTTCTCCGAATCAATGCTGACACATTTTTTACATGCACATATCAAATATCTTATGTAAATACATGGGTGGTGTGTATGCAAATGCACCTAGATTTTAATATTTCGACCGGTCCGGTGCGGAAAGAATCCTTAGATGGCATATACTTTCATGTGGTCAGCGGCAGGTACCATATGGGGCCCACAGCCACCTCTGTAAATGGAGCTACTTTTATGTACGGTACTTGGCAGCCAAGTGAGCAGAGAAGACGAGAGTCCGCTTCGTTCTTCCCACCTCATTCCCATCTTCTTCGCAGCTGTAGCAGTAAAGTTCAATGGAGTAATCCCTGAAACTATGATTTCCTATAAATTGACAGTAATTTCCCACTTTCTTGCTCGATCCTCTGCACTACCAGCTCATCTCTTCCCCCCTTCAGCCCCACCGGCGGCTTTATTGCTGCGATTGCACAGCCAGCCCTTTGATTTGAAATTATGGAATCGTTTTCTTGATCGAGATTAGGGTTTGGATACCCCGTCCTCGGGTCGGAGGATCCATGCGATAGTTTCATGGGCAATATGTGCCTGGGATCATCGAAGGGTAAGTACTTCAAAAGAATAGGGGAGACGGCGGGATGTAAGCGGAAGTCCTGCTTAAGCAGGGAAACCCTATCTGGCTCTTTCTCCGACGAACCGGCAGAAGAGGAGCCGAAGCACGTGGATAAATCGCACAAAGAGGCGTACAACGGCGGCGGGCATTGCGCTGTGACGGCGCCGGAGGACGGTGTATCGAAGCGGGGTATGGAACTGCAGATGAACTCGGTACTCGGACATAGGACCGCTAACATCCATGATCTCTATAGCCTAGGTCCGAAACTAGGGCAGGGGCAGTTCGGGACGACGTATTTGTGTACCGAGATCGCCACAGGAATCGAGTTCGCTTGCAAATCGATTTCTAAAAGGAAGTTGGTCGCGAAAGAGGACATTGAGGACGTTCAACGGGAGATTCAGATAATGCATCATCTTTCCGGCCACAAGAACGTGGTCAAGATAAAGGGCGCGTACGAGGATGCTTTGTACGTGCACATCGTCATGGAGGTCTGCGCTGGAGGTGAGCTCTTTGATCGTATAATTCAGAGGGGGCATTACAGCGAGCAAAAGGCTGCTGAGCTCACCAAAATTATTGTCGGAGTTGTTGAGGCCTGCCACTCTCTCGGGGTCATGCACAGGGACCTTAAGCCTGAAAATTTCTTGCTTGCGAATAGGGATGATGATTTGTCCCTGAAGGCCATTGATTTTGGGCTTTCAGTGTTCTTCAAGCCAGGTAGAATTCTTTAATATTGCTAGTTGAAAGTTGATAACATGAATCAATTCGGCCATCAAATTGTTTAATCGAACCTGCATTTTTAGACTGAGCTTGAATCTTTTAAGGCTCCATTAAAAAGTTGGGGCATTTACATACATAACACCAAATTCTTATGTATTTACACATCTAACATCTAAAATTTATTCTTAGTAAGGTTTACATACATACCACTCTATTCTTAGGTATTTATATTTCTAAGAACCAAACATCTTTTTTTACATACATGTCACCTTCCCTATCTATGAAATGGTGTATTTAACTTTTTAAAATGGCGGATGAGATTGTGGCTCCGAGGTTTGGCATTTCGTCTCGCACTGAAAGGTCCCATTCTTCAAGCTCACCGACCGCAAAAAGTCAAAAAAAAAGAAAAACTTCGTAAATGTTAAAATGGTGGTATTTTTTATGTGATATGAAAGATCTAGGTGGTACAAATGTAACTATTAAAGTTTAAGTGTTAGATATGTAAATACATAAGAATTGGATGGTATATATGCAAAATGTCCCCTTTTTTTAACATTAATACCACCCAAATCTTTCATATCACATCAAAAACCACCATTTTAACTTTTAAAAGTTGAAATACAACTTTGCATGCATAAGCAAGGTGGTATGCTGGTAAAATTAAAGTTCAGGTGTTTGGTTTGTAAATACATAGGAATTGAGTAGTATGTATGTGAATCTTCCTATTTAGTTTCTCCTATAGTTAGTGATTGTTATTCGGAATGTTCAAACTAACATAAATCAACTTGCTACTGCAGGTCAGATCTTTACAGATGTTGTTGGAAGCCCATACTACGTGGCTCCTGAGGTTCTCCTCAAGCACTATGGACCAGAAGCTGATGTATGGACAGCTGGTGTTATACTATATATATTGTTGAGCGGTATACCACCATTTTGGGCTGGTAGGGCTTTGAAGTTTAAGCATCCACATCTTTATATTGCGATCTTTATGTTTTATGAAACTGATGCTCACATTGATTATTATCTGTAGAAACACAACAAGGAATATTTGATGCGGTTTTGAAGGGTCACATTGATTTTGAGTCAGATCCTTGGCCTTTGATATCTGACAGCGCTAAGGATCTTATCAGAAGAATGCTTTGCCCTTCTCCTAAAGATCGTTTGACTGCCCATGAAGTACTTTGTTAGTTCTCTTCTCCTTTGATATCAAACTCTAATAAATAAGATAATTTTCATGATTTTTTTAAGTGTTGTATTATATTATGCTATTAGAGTGTTAACCCAGAGCCTTGAAATTTACATGCTAGCATGATGAAAAAAGCAATAATTTCTTTTATTTCTTCTTTCTTCATACTATTGATAAACATCCCAATTTGACTTCGATAATTCATTTGGTACAATATGAATTTTGTCTGTTGTTTGATGACTTTTAATTTCTTAGTATGGTGCTATTGTTTCCAATCTTCTTCATAAGTACTTAGCATAGGCTGATTAATTTAATGAATGAAAGATTTTGCAAACTATTTTTTTTTTCTTGTGAATGATTTTCTATAAGAAAGTTAATGACAAAGAAACTGTTTGACTTGCTTTTCCCATTTTTTTCCATTGAAGAAGCTTGGCTCTTCTAAAAACCATTCAAGGTGATTGTGATATGGAGTCATGCTTTTATGATATCAACTTAATTGGTATTTTTGATGCTGAAAATTATAGAACCGTTAGGATTATGAACTTTATGGCTCATTCAAGATTCATGATCTCAAACTTTGAACTAGGTGAGAGTTAGGGTTTCTAGAGTTCTTCCACTTAGAAAGTTCCATGAATTCAAGGGAATTTAGAGTTTTAGGTTCTCTGCAAGAATTAGTGTTTCTTATGAGATATAATAAAGAAGCATGTAAGGAACCTCAAAGATGAAAGCAAGAGTACCGTGATGGTTATTTTACCAAACAAGATGTTGATCGAAACGATAATGAGGTTCTTCCTATTTTCCTTCTGCTTGACCAAGGGAGAGAGGATTGTTATCCTTATGAAGGAGAAATAGAGAGGAAAAAATAGGGTTCTAGTTTCGTCTTGGATATTGGGCCATGGAAGCTTGTGAGCCGTCAAGTACATCTTGGGATTCATGCAGCCAACCTTTGGAGTTGCAAACTATTAGAGAGAGGAGATTGCTAAACTTAAGCATGAATTTGATAGGATAAAAATGAAGGGGCTTTGTGGCTTCAAAATAATAGATGATTGCTCATTGTTTGTGACAATTGGAAGACGTCAATGAATGCTCTTTTATTATGAATGAGCATTTTATGCTGTCCATATACTTTCTCATCAGTACAGGACAATCTGAAATTCGAATGGGTGGTTCCATTGTTAAGATTTCCTTATATATTTAACAGTCCTTGTCCTATTTATAGTTAAAAAGTTTTCTCCTGTGAAATTTGATTCTATAAATGATATGATTTTCTTGTTAAGTCAAGAGCTTATGAGTTTCCTGAACATGTTAAAATTTTGATTTTGTAATAAAAGAATGGCCCTAAATGAGATTAGCTGCAATTTTTACTGCATACAGGTCATCCTTGGATATGTGAGAATGGAGTTGCTCCTGACCAAGCTCTGGATCCTGCTGTTCTATCTCGGCTCAAACAGTTCTCAGCAATGAACAAATTGAAGAAGATGGCTCTGCGAGTGAGTAGAATTTCTGTTAGAAGCTTGACTTATTACACTTATTGGTCCCCATAAATTTTGCAAATTTCTGAATATTTACTCGAGCACTCTCACAAGATGGTTACGACCTTTCCAAATTAATTAACCAACAAATGTAACACTACTATTTTTTGCATGCTGATTATCTTCATGATTGTTTCCTGAGAAAAAAATCTGAGTAAAGTGTCAAAGTAGTCTTTGACTGTTTGCATGGGGGTCATTTTATTCTGAGAGTTTATAAAAATCTCAAATTATTTGTCAGATTCTTTAAATTAGAGTTGAAATGGTCATTTGTGGGGATTATTTCAGCCCATATAAAAGAGTATACGGACTAAAATGGCACTTTTTTAGACTCTGGGACTAAAATGACTCTATGTTATCATTCAGGGGACTATTTTGGCACTGTAAAAAAATAATGCTATTTGCTGTTATTTGCTTGTTGTTTCATGTATGCTATCTATTTAACTTTTTCCATTTTAGGCTATAATTATCATACCGTTATTTATTTATTATTATTATTTGTCTAATAAAAGTTGTTCTGTTTCATTCCAGGTTATAGCAGAAAGCCTCTCGGAAGAGGAGATTGCTGGACTACGAGAAATGTTCTTGGCGATGGACACAGATAATAGTGGGGCAATTACATTTGATGAGCTGAAGGCTGGTCTGAGAAGATACGGGTCAACATTAAAAGATACTGAGATTCAGGATCTTATGAATGCAGTAAGTTGACGGTTCAGTAAAAAATTGGTTTGTAGCACCAATTATATGTGTTCGTCAATAACAACAGCCGAGTTATTGAGAAGATATGCGTATTATGATGCTTATTATGTCTAGAATATAACCATATGCAGCAAAAAATTGGTTGTTTCTCTGCTGTCGCGAAGACACTATAAAAACATACATTTTATGGAGCTTCATATGGATAACATTTTGGAGTTATGGTGCTGGGAAGCTCTTAATGATTATTTACCATGATTTCTAATTTTTCACCTTTTTTTGTTCAAATTCAATTTCTTCAAAACCTTTGAACTTCTTTACTGTCAGATTTATTTAGAAAGGCATAAATTTGATTCATATCGAAACTAGGTCGACCCTCTCGGACTGGTACATGAGTGAACTTTATATAAATGCAGGGCTTTTCTTATTTAATTGCTGCCATTTTTTTTTCTTTTTTACATTTTTTTCATTTTTCTGTTATTCTACAAACAGAAAGAAATGTGTTAGATTTAAAAGAATGTTACCATTTTTATCCATATTAACCAGAAAATTTATTTCAGGCTGATGTTGACAACAGCGGCACAATTGACTATGGGGAGTTTATTGCTGCAACTGTTCATCTCAATAAGCTGGAGCGTGAAGAAAATTTGGTGGCTGCATTTTCATATTTTGACAAGGACGGGAGTGGGTATATTACAGTTGATGAGCTTCAACAAGCTTGTAAAGAGCATAACGTGACTGATGTGTTCATTGAGGATATTATTAAGGAAGTTGATCAGGATAATGTAAGTAACATGTGACATCCTTTTTACTGCTAAATTTCCTCTGATATCGGCTTAATTTGCTTGCATATTACTCTGTAACATCTTTTAAGTTTAGATTCAAATCGAAACATCATGCAGGTGCTTATATTAAATTTGATATTTTTTTTGTTTACGCAACAATTGAAGTATACTAAAATGCACATGTTAAGAACATTAAATGGAGAAGAGGAAAGTTAAATGCTGAGATGGTTAAAGCTTTTTAAAAAAAAGAGAATGCTATGTGGATGTGTGACAATATCAGAAAGGATAAATTAAATTATGAATATATTTAAAAAATAATTTTGAGAGATATCTATTGAAAGGAAAATTTATTCGAGTATCTTAGACATATATGACAGGTTAGAAAATATGCCCACTACTGGATTAAATCAGAAGAGTAGGAGAAAAATGCAGCTGATTTTCAATTACATAGCTGTTCGAAGCGCAATGCGAAAAGAAGTTTTTGCGCTTTAGACAACGCTTATCAGGGATGAATGAAAAATGAGGATTCATGAAACCAACTCCAAATAGTTATGATAAGGTTAATTATAATGATCATTTTAGAAATTACGGTAGTATTCATATTGTAATCATTTTTTGTCACCAGAAGTTTAAATTCAAAAATTACGTTTAGCCTCCCAACTCTGCGTGTTATGTTGTTGGGCTGAAGAAAATTTTCCATGTAAGAAATAAAATTGCATGCAAATACAAACTTACGAACTCACTGCATGCTCGTCATTACTGCTGCATTTCATGGAGACTTGCATGAGCCGGCAGCACAGACATATGCACACACTCCCACAGGCACATACCAACACATCCCCTCGCCTTATGTCTTTAGTTCTCTGGTAGCTAACAAAGTTGAAAAAAAATTAAGTTGAATTCATCAGCTTTAGTGTTAAGAAATTTAGGGCGAAGAAAACACAAATCGACACAATCCAAAAGAACACAGAGATTTAATGAGGTTCGGCAAAGATGCCTACATCCTCGGGAGCAGAGCGGCGAATTCACTATTTCAGATGAGTTACAAAGTTCGGTTCACATACCCATAGGGTTACATATCTATTTATAGATAAAACCTATGGATAAATTACTAAAACACCCTCGTTCCCTTCAACCCATTAAATTCAAGAGATCTTCATTTTCGTGGGAGACACGTCTCTTTATTTCGAAGGCTCAAATTTCCGGTATATGAGCCATACCTAACAAGTCTCTACCTTGGCGAATATCTTGCCCCTTAGGAGAAATGCATCATCTGACATATGAGCCATACCTAACATCTAGCTAGGAGGAAACATAGTAAAGCACCTTTGGAATACTTAGAAATAAGAGAATTGGCATGGAGCATGAACTATGGAATTGCAATTATAATGGCAATATCATATGTATGTAGTTGTTGGGTAAGTTTGTTAACGTTCTGATCTTGAGTAAATTTGTTTTTGGCTCTATATCTATTCGAAATCATTAGATTTAATGATTCAATCTTTAAACCAAGCTGATTCTAGTCATAAGTTTGCTCAATTTGCCATCAATTTGATCCACACATGGCTTATTTCGATTCAAGTTTGACCAAAATCGAGTCAATCTTGATTATTTCTGGAAACCATGGACTGGGAAATGGGATGGTGAGACAAGGTTTGGACTGTGTGTTTGTGTATGACAAAGAATAGAAGAAGCGCTCATTAAGTCATATAAATGAAATCAGCATAGAATATTAATAAGAAAAGCGGGCTCCGAATGTAACTGGCTCCAAATAGGCTGAGATATTTTTGCACAATATGGTTTACACCATGTGTGGGGAATGCGGAAACGTAAACCTGGCCCAAAATAATTGTGTTGCTGGGCGCGATTGTTTCTTACCCGAGAGATTGGTGTTTTTGCACCCGGTGCAATTACTCCGCTTTCTAGGTTTTTAAACCAATTTCGAAGGAGATAAGAGTTAGAGAAGAGGATTTATGGGATCTCGGTGTGTGTCATTCCTGTCAGATCGAAGAAGGAATATTGTGGAGCATCTTATAAGTTCCTTTGTGTAAATGTGAAGAAGAAACTTGTGTGAATTTTTTGTAAAACTATCTGATTTTTATAGTAAATTTGTGATTGTGTGGCTTCATGATTTTTTCTCATTCTCGGGATTTTTTCTAAGTAAAATTCTCGTGTGCTTTTTTTATTGTTTTAGTTTTACTTGTGTGCTTAAATTTATTATTCCAGTTTTCTCGGATCTTGTGATCCTATTTCACAGTGAAACCATACGGAGATTCTTTCAGATCAGTTTCTCCCAACAAATAGACATAAGAATCAGATGCTATATATGTAAATGCCCCTTATGTTTATTCTGTCGCAGGATGGCCGGATCGACTACGGCGAATTTGTTGCTATGATGCGAAAGGGAAATATGGGAAATATGGGACTTGCACTTGGGAGGAGGACAATGCGAAATAGTCTGATAATGAGTCCAAGAGAGTGACCAAGCACCCAATGGGAACCTACCAAACATTCACATCAACTTCTTCCATGTACAGTAATGGAGATCCCTGCTGCACAATATCTGAAAGTGCTGCCATTTATGTATTAAGTAGAGTTTACATTGTGTAGAATAACTGCGACAAACTTTCAACATAGAATGACATAAAAATATAGGTTATTAATGAAATATGAAAATATATTGTAATTCTGTAGAAAACCAGATAATGATGAGATGAAGCTTCTGCTCGTTCCTTTTACTTGCTTTTTGAAGAAAATTTCAGCGGTCATATATCACCTTATTGTATTTCTTTACACAAATGTACAAATAATCATGCCGTCTTTTAGGATTTGGCTATTACACAGATTTATTTTCCATTATACATTTAGAATTACAGTAATTCCCTTGGTTGCAGCTAGGGCTGTCAGAAAAGCTCGTTGTTCGCGAACGGTTCGTGTTCGGTTCGCCAAGAAGTTCGTGTTCTGTTCGTTCGATAAGCAAACGAGACGAACACGAACAATTTTTTTCTTTCGGTTTGTTAAATAAACCGAAACACGAACAGTGATGTGTTCATTTGTGTTCGGTTCGTTATTGTTTGAAATATAAAATAATTTAAAATAATTATATATAAAAAATTTATGATATTTTAAAAATAAATATATATTATAAAAATTTATGATATTTTAAATAATTAAATTTTTATAAATTATAATATAGGATAAATTAATAATAATAATAATATTATTATTATTATAGTATTAATTATATTAATATAAATATTATTATATTATAATTAATATACTATATTATATATTAAAATAAAATCCTAAATAAAATCCTAGACGTCTTATTCGGTTTGCTTCATTTTGAGGAAGTATGATTACCTGATGTGTACGAAATACATGATCAATTTGCTTCATTTTGAGGAAGTATGCTATCAAAGTTAGGGCTATCAAAAAAGCTCGTTCGAGAAAAGGTCGTGTGTTCGGTTCACCAGGATGTTTGTGTTTGATTCACCAGAAAGTTCGTGTTCGATTCGTTCGATAAGCAAAAGAGACAAAAACTAACATTTTTTTTTCGTTGGGTTCGCTAAACGAACCAAACACCAACAAGGATGTGTTCGAACATTTCGAACACAAACATTGGCTATGTTCGTTCGTGTTCAGTTCGTTTACACCCCTAGTTGCAGCACTAGGCACTCACAAATAGGTCCCTTTCATGGACAAAATATTACGTCTGGTAAATCAGAAGTGCGGCCAATGGCGTGGGTCGCACCATGCAGCTAGACGCCTAATTAAAAAAAAATATGAATGCTAAAATGTTAATTTTAACAGGGGAATATAGATACATGCCACCCAAAATTAACTATTTTCTTTTTTAATGTAACCCTGGGAACCTTTATTTACATTCATACCATCCAAAACTTCTTAATATCTCTAGTATACCACTTTGTAATTTCTTATTTGCATTCATACCATCCAAATTCAAATCTTTTAGTCATCTAGCTTTAATTCTTCTTCTGATTTTCTCTCATTGAACTCTTCATCCAAGAACTAGACTCCAAAAACAACTTAACTATTTAAATCAACACCACCTACTAAATTCAAGATATGGTGACTATAAGAACAAGATAAATACATCCTTATAACCTTAGAATTGAAACATAATACCAACATGCAAATAACAAAGAATGATAAAAGGATAAGTCTCCAATCTCATTAGGAGCATCCATTAAGCACTTTTGGTTTGAGAAATCTTCCTTCTTTAGAGGCTATAGACATTCAATATAAGAAAAGACTGATGGCCATCTTCAAAGCTGTTGTGGGGATATAGATTAACAAAGATCTCATAAGGAAAGTTCATGTTTAAGCAAGGGAAAGCATGACATAGAAGGGTCAAAGTAATTAGAAATACTTGGTTCGTAGTGGCTCATCAATCCCTTTATATATATGTAGCAAAATCTGCTGCCAAGAAAGCCGCAGGACAACAAAATAGGAAAAGGAAAAAGCGCAAAGAAGAATGCAAAACAAGAACACCGAGAACTTATGTGGTTCTGGCCATAGGACCTACATCCACGGGAGGGAATCAAGAAACAATTCACTAAGATAATCTTAAAGATTACACTGCACAACTTCAAAGACAAACCAATCTCCTCTAGCTCTCTATCGATCTTAATCTCGATACAAGCTTTCTTGGTTGAACCAATCTCCTCTACCTCTCTGTCGTCTTGATCTCGATACAAGCTTTCTTGGTTCCTCACATTGCTCTCAGAATTTCTCTCTCCCTTAATCCTCCTCAAATCATATCTATCATTACATATATAGACCAATGACCATACAAGATCACCGGTTAAACATCTTTAAAAGCCAAATGATAGTTGTACCCATCAGCTATTTAAACCTCCTTATAAATGTTGTTGTTGTCTTAATTCGCATAATTAGGACTCACCATAACAATATCCATCAAAAGAATACAGACTGCATAGAACCTCAAGCATTAACAATGTGAAAACTAAATAATATTTTACAAATTTTTTTCCTAATCCACCATCCATGTCACCATTGGGTGAATGATGGACACATTTTAAATGTTGGTCCCATTGTATCTCAATCTAATCTTGTGGTTTTTAACATGAATTATCACATGTGAATAAGAAATTAAAAAAAAAAAATTATTAAATATTTTGATCTAATTCAGAGTTTAAAAAATTGAAGTTCTTACATGATACTAAATACAGTATTTCTATTATTGTTTTAATAAATTAGAGGTTTTCAGACATTGTTTTAAGCAATGACTGAGAAAATAAATAATGGGAAACATACATACATGCCACACAATTTTTATTTATTTAGATATCTGACATCCAAATTTTGATTTTTTGCACTTATAAAATATTGGTATCATGAATTTATTATACATGAGAAGTTTTATTTCACTTTAAAATGATAATGGTTGAGTCCAGCTTTATTTTCCAGGGCAAACTAAGATATTCCTGGGCTCTGTGACCCATTTTATGAATTAGAATTGACACTTACAAGAACGAAGAGGAGAGAGTTTTCTATACATAGGATGGGTCTGGAGAGAGAAGAGCCAAAAAGCCCCTAGTACATGGTAGGGAGAGTTTTTCTTACAGACGATGGGTCTGGAGAGAGAAGAGATCCATTATACATTGTACGGTCCCCCTATTTATAATAGATAGAAATGACAGTGTAAAGTTACATGCTTGCCACTGCTTTTAAAAAAGACATTATAGGTTATTTTGCCTTTTTGTGTGCCTGGACCTTTTGACTTACAGATCCTTGGGTTTGGTTTCGTTTGACTTTTTGTCTGGATACTAGTCGATCTTTGCTCTGCGAAACCAGTTAGTTTTTTAGTGTGTTAGCTGATCGGCTTGAGAATTATTGTTCCTTGGTGATTTTTGGTGTTGTTTAGGGGAACTGTTGAGAGAGTTTCACATTGATACTTGTTGAATGTTTGGGTGTGTTAGTCTTTTGACCAATTGTTTCTTTTAGAGGGATTAGAGTGGATGCATGTCCCTTGTTCGTCTGGGTGGCCTTTTAGTCGTCAGACTTTCGGTTTATTCATGATTCCTTGTAAATTTTCATTTTAGGGGATTCTCGTCATATGTTTTTTGATCTGGACCATTCGATTATCTCGGGATTTGTACTGACACGTTTTTGGTATACAATTAATGATGATATTTTTTAGATGATATTAAAGAGTTGAATGTTATGAATGTAAATATGAACGTTTAGGCCTTGGATAGAAAAAATATATAAGAATTATGTGTTATGCATATAAAAGCCCCAAATAAAATTGCTTGATCGGCCTTATTATAATTTCTATAGTTTTGTTTTCAAAGTTGCTTGATCAGACATCAGCCCTTGAACGATAAAAATCACAAGAATTGATTATCCTAACTCCATTATCATATAAGTAGGCAATATACATTATAACCCATATATGCTGTATTATTCTCAAAAATAAATTTAATAATTTTTAGGCCATTTTAATATAATTTATATAAGATATTTAGCATAATATTTTTCTTATTTGAGCCCTTTGATCCGTGAATTGAAACAAAATAATTAGTTTATCTTGGTTCAACTTATAACTCAGTATATATCTATAAGCCTTTGGTTCATTACTCCATTTGGTAAGACATTAAAAGCATTAATAAAAAGTTATCATCAATATTTTAAAAATCAGACCAAATATTGAACCAAAAGAAGATGATGTTAAAGGTTTTATGATTTAATTAAGTGATTAAATGGATTAACTGGGTTTGAAAATAAATAAAAAAAATATTTTTTATGTTGCATGCTAGAAATTTATGACAATAGAATAATAATTTAACATTTTAATATTACACAAATATCCAACATATACGTAGATTAAAAAAAATTTTAACGTGAAAAGACCGTAGAAAAGAAAAAGAATCGTGGGGGTAGCGTTGAGTTAAAATAATCAACTATAATAGTCGTATTGGGGCTATAAGAGCTGTACTTGGCAAAATAAGTCGTAGTTGACAGTAGACGTTGTAGTTTATGACTATACCAATCATAATAGGTTGCTAAAGTCATAGTTATAGGTTATGACAACCGTAGTTGGAAGCTGAAGCCCTTGTTGGAGGCTATAATAACAATAGTTGGTTACATAAGATTGATGGTTGATGCTGGTCAGCAATAATCTTTGACGAACGACGAAAAATTTCTAGCAGTCCTCTGCAATATTGAGGGACTGGTTACAGCCGTTGGAAATTAAAGAGTTTAGTTTTAGTAGTCTACTCTCATTCACTTCCTCTCTCCCCCTTCTAAAATGAAGAATGAGAGTTATATATAGCTTTTGAGAGAGATTTTTTGGTTAATTTAGTCAGAATTCCTAAACACTCCATCAAACAGTGTTCACATTAATTTTCTTGATCATTTGTAGTTTTAACATTTACGTGTTTTAATGACTTAAAAATCAGATGATTACAGTCTTGTTGGATTTCTCTCATTGTGCCATTGAGTTAGACTAAAAGCAGACCAAATTTTCAGATTCTTTGACCATTCAATTGACGTAACAAAACTTTTGGGCTTATTTAGGTTCAAATTAGATCACTTTTGACGTCTTTTTTTTCTTATCGAGACACACAATTTTATTATAAGCATGTTGAAAGCAGAAATCAAATATCTTGAATTTTAATTTGGAATTTTTTTTTTTGCAAGAAAAGCATCAAAATTCATGTATGTTATTTCTAGCCAATCGATCAACAATCAAAAAACTAAAAAAATGATCAATCATATAATGGACCAATTCATCGATCGAATCTCGGTTAAACCACTGGGTCCTCATCTCTATCCAAAATTGACAGTGGACCTGAAATGAATCGGTTGGTCCGATCGATCCGATCCGATTATTAAAAATTAGGGTTATAAATAATTTCTCTCATTACATTGGCAATGGCATGATCTCATTAATACAATTGCAATAGTCAACGACTGCCGGCTTAGTCAATACCAACCCCACAAAATTTAATTCACCTCTACGTAGCTCGTATAAACTCCATAACCCATTATGCGGCTGTTATTATATATTATCCGCATGCAATATGATCCATTAAACAATGCCTACGTGCATCATCTCAAAATACACCGCGTATTTGTATTATGCGTTCATAAACATACACGTGGCCAAAATATAAGTCATCAGTGTTTTAATATATTTTTAATATTTCTTTTTTTTTCCCAAATTTGAGTTTTTTAAAGCACAAAAAAGAATTTATAGATATTTTCAGCGTTTTAATAAATAATTTTATCTTAGGGCTGCGTTTTGCCGTCTAATTATTTAAAAATTACGTTTGAGCAGCTTGTCCGAAAATACAGTTTATTTTTTACACTAAACGCAGAACGCGGGTCGAACCCTACGGTTAGCATTTTCAAATAAATGGCTTTTGGATTAGCACAAACTGCCCCAAATGTACTGTTAAAGAAATATTTCAAAATATATTTTATTTCTAAATCAAAATATAATCAAAATGAAATAAAATTAAAAATAGAACCCAAGTCCTAACCGATACTGGCTGTGTAAACGAACAGAGCTTGTGTTCGTGTTCCGTTCGTTTGAAATTTAGTTTGTTTGAAATAAGCTCGTGCTTGAAATTATTCGTGAAGTCACTGTTCGTGTTCATTTTTTAACGAACGAGTCGAACATTAGTCGAACACGAGTTGTTCGCGAACGACGAGCCAATTTGACAACCCTAATACTAATATATATAAATAATATATTATATTAATTATATAATTTATATTATATAAACATATAATATTTATATTAGTATATTACTAATATAGTATATTAATATATTATTATTATTATTATTATTAATTTATTAGATATTATAATTCATAAATTTTTAATTTTTAAAATATCATAAATTTTTTATATATAATTATTTTCAATTATTTTATATTTGAAAAAATAACGATTCAAACAAAAACAAACACACCACTGTTCATATTTGGTTCGTTTAACTTACCGAATGAAAAAAAAATTGTCTGTATTTGTTCGTTTACTTATCAAACGAATCGAACACGAATTCTTTGAAGAACCGAACACGAAATATTAGCGAATAACTAACTTTTTTTTTTTTTTTTTTTTTTGACAGTTCTACCGAGACCTGTCGAACAAAACCTAGAAAAACTCGCACCTTTGGCGCCAAAGAAACCGTTGGAAGAAAAAAAGTCAACGTTTTGGCTCTCCCCACCATAAGTTTGTATCCATCTGAATGCTTCAGCACTATAAATCCCACAATTCTCCCCCCACCAACTCACCATTAAGTCTACCATTACCATCTCACAAACTCATCTTCCTCCAATGGCTTCAAACTCCATGAGGAGAACCTCCGGCGTAGAGCTCCGACCTGACTTACAGTCCCTCAACCAATCCCTCTCCCAGCCACCCATCTCTCACCGCCGCAACGCTTCCCTCACCCTCCCAACCTCGAATCCCACTCCTCATCCCTCCCACCTCCCCCTTCCCCAACCCCTTCAAAGCTCTCACCTTTCCCCACCTTTAAAGCAGAACAGAGGCTTCAGAAGCTGGAAGCCGATTCGGATGTTAACCCACATCGGAATGCAGCGAATCAGTTCCCTCTTCTTCGTTGAGCTCATCGCTATTCGCAATCTGCCGGAATCCATGAACGGGCTCCGCCTCTCTGTTCATGTTCGAAAGAGAGAGACAGGGGATGGAGTGGCGCGCGCCATGCCGAGCAGAGTTGTTCATGGTTGTGCTGAGTTTAATGAGTCGCTTTTCGTCCAATGCAATGTTCATTGTAGCGGTGGAGGGGCGACGGGGAAGCCGGTGAAGCTTGAGACTCGTCAGTTCTTAGTTTCAGTTGTGGCCGTCGGTGCGGCGGAGCTCGAGTTTGGAAGAACAATGGTGGATTTGAGTGAACTTATTAGGGAGTCCATGGAGGGAAGCTTAGCTGGTGCTAGAATTCGGAAATGGGACGCCGTAATGGAGCTTTCGGGGAAGGCGGAGGGAGGGGAGTTGGGTCTTAGAGTTGGGTTTCAGCTCATGGATGATGGAGGAGTTGGGATATATGATAGGTTGGATGACATGAAAAGATCGAAAGGTAAAGGTTTGCTGAATTTTTCTTCAGCGAGAGGAAGAAGGAAGTCCATGAACTCATTCAGTGTCTCGACTCTGGACTCCAGAGTAAAAAATATGTCTTTTTTTGATCAATCTGAGGTTGAAGATTTAGACTTTCCAGAGTTTCAGATAGTTGAGAAGGGAACTGAGCTGTGGGTAGGTGGAGAAGATGGCAATGGAGTAGAAAAAGCATCAGGTGAAGTTGTCAAGGAAGTAGTTCATAACCGAGCTGAAAAGCAATCTCGGTTGACGGAGCTTGATTCCATCGCTAATGAAATCAGAGATCTCGAGTCAATGATGAGTAAAAATTTGATCTTTACGACAAACACTGCAGAAAAAGAAGAAAAGGAGGAGCTTGATTCCAGTGAGGAGATTGTGACAAAAGAGTTTATTAAAATGCTTGATGCAGAAGCTAACAGCAAGCAGCTGAAAGCTGAAAGTTTTGTAGAAGAAGATGAGAACCAGGAGTTAAAGGCTCTTCTTCCTTCTCTTGGAAATGGTTTGGGTCCTGTAATTCAGATAAAGGATGGAGGTTTCATGGCATCAATGAATCCATTCCACGAAGAAATAACAGGAAAGGAGACACCAAAACTTGTTCTGCAAATCTCAAAGCCTTTTGTTCTAGGAGACCTGAGACTTTCAAGCGGATTGGAGGTTTTCAGGAGGCTGGCTGCTGTGGGTCTGGAAGAGCTGTGCTCCAGGTTGACCTTAATGGCAGCCATGGATGAGTTGCAGGGTAAAACTGCAGGTAAAATAGCCTTCGAAGGCATTGCATCCGCCATTATAAGCGGAAGGAACAAGGAAGGTGCAAGCTCAATTGCAGCAAATTCAATTCTTGCTGTCAAGAGAATGATTTCAGCAATGAGTGAAGACAACAGGAAAGGAACAAGCTTGGACTGGAGCATTAAAAAAGATTCAATTTTGCTTGAGGAGATTCTAGCTTTTTCGATTCAGAGGATAGAGGGAATGGTGCTAGAAGCTCTCAAGATCCAAGCAGATTTGTCAGAGGAAGAAGGTTCTTTTGATGTCTCTCCACTATCAGGTATGAGCTTGCACCATTCCATTTGTTTCTACTCTTCTTCGTTAACTAAAAACTAAAGAAAAAACACAAAACTTCTGCTTGCAGGAACAGAAAGTTCTCACCAGATATTGGATTCAGCCATTTCCATTGATGAAAAAGTGAGAACTTTTGAAGAAAACAAGAGACTAACACTACTAATGATCATTCAGCTGAGAGATCCAGTCAGGCAATATGAGGCTGTTGGGGCTCCATTAATTGCTGTAACACAAGCCATTAGAGCAGATAACGATGAAGAAGATGAAGAGGAAACAAGATATAAAGTGATCAGCATCCATGTCGGAGGGTTGAAGGTGGGATCTGGAGAGAAGAGGACTGCTTGGGATGGGGAGAAGAGCAGGTTAAGTGCAACTCAATGGCTGGTTGGAAATGGGATTGGGAAGATGGGTAAGAAGAGCAGGACTCCTAAATCAAAGTTGCAGCAGGATTTGTTGTGGAGCTTGTCTTCCAGAAAAATGGAGGATATCTGGTTGAGTTCAGTGAGAAATCCAGATGTAAAGATTGCTTAGGAGAAGAGAATGTGATGTAATGTTCCACTATGCTTCATGTATGAATAATCTGTTTTATTACTATGATCAAGATGAAGTTAGTCTTTCTAGAGTTATAATTATGGATAGGCTTCACTCATGCATTAATTGAGAGTCTATCTGTATACGTGGCAAGTTCTGATTAGAATCTTGATGTAAAATTGCATGAAGACTTCTGATACAATAATCCCTCTCTTTAAAGCCATTGAGCCATTGATGGCTCACCACTCCAACTACCACAATTATAATGCTTCAATCAATATGTTTCGTGTTCTTGAGAACTGCTGCTCTTTGTTGTTTAAAGAAGAGTTATATGCATATCACTTAATTCTATGTATTTTTACGTCCAAGACATAAAAATATTTATGTATAAGGGCATATATATCCATGTGTATATATATATATATATATATATATATATATATATATATATATATACATATATTTATATATATCTATATACATATATATGTATATATTTATATATATCTATATACATATATATAGATATATTGTGCGCGTACTTGGCACGATGGGGCGGGAGCTACGTAAGACCCGAAGGTCAGGGGTTCAAATCCCACCCGTGGCGCGGGAGGATTTGATCTGTTTAGACACATGACGCATGACTCTCATCATGGGCACAGCGTATGAGAAACCGATATTTGAGCCTCTGTCATATATATATATATATATATATATATATATATATATATATATATATATATATATATATAGACATAAACAAGTGTTAATTTGTGGGTGCTTGCGTTTCTTATTTTTTGTGCAACAAAAGTTAGAGTTTAAATGTTAAATTTAAAATGAAAATAAGTTAATTAGAAAAGACACGGTGATTTTTTTCTTTGGATTAAATAAAATTGATAGAAGTTTTTGTATTGAATCTAAAAGAAATAATTAATTCTAGTGTATATTAATTAACATATAATGGAATATTAAGAAAAATTAAATTTGTAGATATGTGTATATTTAATATAAGTTCTTAAGAAATTTCACAACTCTTGACAACAAGATTGGTATTGATAAACAAATAAAAAAAATTAAAAAAATAAAATAAAAACTGATCGAATAATTTAAAACAATTAAATAGTGAGCATAATATTTTATTTTAATATATTATCGTTTTTTTTTTTAGAAAAAAATGATTATTATAGTTTTTCTTTTAATGCTTTATTTTTAATATAAAATGGCTTTGATAGGCATACTAGTCTTCACACGAATCTCGAGGTAATTTTTTAAGCAAGAAATATTCAAATCTCTATAAAAGATCATCAAGATCTTCGATTTCAACAAACTTATAGTCAAACTAGCCAGCTCGACGAGACGAACCCAATGATACCACTTTGATCCAATTTGAACCATGATAAAGCTATTAAACCATGTTTGAAAGTTTTCCGGATACATTTGAAATGTCAAATGGATGTTGAATCCCGTAAGTTTATAGTTGAATCGAGTGACTCAGTGAGACGAATCCAACGTGCCTAAGATCGCTTAATTTTGACATCATTAAGACACTCAAATGCTCATCAAACATCATATGATCGGAAGAAGTCTTTTGAGCCATCCGATCAAAGTGATTCATACTCCCTCATTTAATACAGGTAGGACTCTATAAATAAACTTTCATCCCTCTCATGAGGGGAGGATAACTTGAAGTTTTAGGAATAAATTGAAATCGATCATCATCGACCACCGTCAACAACCATCGTCCACCACGGACCACCGTCGACCACCATTGAATGTCGTCAACCACCGCCAAATGTCGTCGACCACAGCCGACAACCGTTTATCACCGTTGACTATCGTCGATCGCCACAAATCACAGTCAACCACCTCTGACAGAACACTGCTAATCATTATCGGTCACTGCCAGTTCACATTGTAACTTAGGAAACCTAGTAAACATTCCCCGCCTGTGGGATAAGTAGTTGCAACTGTACTCATTTTTTTATAGTGAAACTCTTCAGTTGGGAGGTCCTGTAGTTTTTCCCATTTCGAGTTTTCCACATAAAACTTATGGTGTCATTAGTAGTTGTTTTCTCTTTTCTGAGTGTGTGATGAATCTTCATACCATGCTAAGACGATAAATCCGCTACTTTACTGCTGTAAATATTCTAACATGCATCAATTTGGCGCCATATGTGAGAAACTTCAATCCCACCACTGAGGTACTTGCGAGGCTTACTACTTGTCCATTATACACAATATTCATGACAACGGATCATCCCACTCCAAAACTCATGTTCTAGGGAGTAATCACGAAGCCAAGGGCGACATGCTTCTTCATCTTCCCGCCTTGGAAGACATTATCCTGCAAACGAAGGCATCTCGGGTTTTTCTATAGAAGACTAAATGTGCATAATGGAGGAGCCTCAACTAGAGATCATGCAGCTCCAACACGAGGCTCAATAGTCGCTGCCCACACCATTTAATGAAGTTCGTTTAGCATTAAATCAATGACCTACGAGAAACACACTACTCGGAGGAACTCTTACTGGCCCCCTCCTCAAGAAGAAACACTTCTCCTGCCTGGTTGTGATGTCGAACTCCTAAATACCGCAAGTTACACTCTTCCATCTCACACAACTCACCTGACATCGCCACATTTTGCTGCCATTCCAGATGATGTCACTCGTAACGAGCTACGACGCTTCCTTTGGGAAGAGTTCCCCCCTAGACAAAAATCATCACTTCAACGTGCCTCTGATGCGCTTCTATGTTAAGTGTTCCCGACCACACTTGAAGGACAAGCTGACAGCTGTTTCTACTCTCTACCAGGGGGCACTATAAACACGTTTAATGAGCTTGTCAGATTATTCTCGAAGCAATTCATGACAAACCGATAGATCATCAAGGATTCATCCTATCTCTCGGGAATTTGCTAAAGTGAAGGATAATCGCTCATGGACTGCTTCCGTAGGTTTATTGCTGAAGCTCGTCAGATTTCGGGAGTGGATCTGGAGTTACTAGGAGGAGTCTTCCTTGGGGGGCTCCGCCCAGGACCTCTCTACTTATTACTGATGCGGGAGGCAGTTTGTTATGCTCACCTTGTCCACCATGTTGAGACACATATCACTACATACGAGGCCATCAACACATATAAAAGAAGCAGTTCAAGCAATTTGGGGGACGTTGGAGACAATAATCAATCTTCACAATGAAGGAAACCCAAACACCAGAGGAATCATGACCTCCCTCCCTAACCCACGGGCCAACAAAGTGAGTATCAACCTAAGAAAGAATATACACAACTCAACACTTCACCTGTTAACGTCCCGATCGCCATAAAAAAACGAGGAAACTATTAAGCAGCCTCTCCTCCTAAAACCTAACTTCGTACAAAGCTATGTAACCCCTTGATACATTCTCTTTATAGCATAATAATTGAACACTCCACAAATTAACAATTTTGAGATTATATTTTGCTTGTTACATAATAATTATGCTGGTTAATTCAATAAAATCAGGTGAATTTATTCCTTAATAAGTTTTATATGTTATTGTATTCTAGACCCTATTGCCTCTTCAAACAAGCAACGGCCCAACGTTTCTCTAGCTTGTTATCTGAACTTATCTTATACTCAAAAAGTGGGAGAGATTATTGACCACGATAAGTAAGGAAAATAAAAATTACAAATTTATTTTAAGATAATAAATACACTTTACATTTAATTTCAATAATTATGACTAATTAATAGTAATTATATATATAAGTAAAGAAAAAATGGCGGTGCTTTGCGGCAGTACCTAATCCAGGTTCATCCCCTCCGGCTCCATTTGCAAGGAAGCAGAGAGCTTCTTCTTCTCTCTCAATCCAGCTCTAATTCTCTCCAAGTTTCCGCCTTTCTTCCCAAGTTTCCGCCTTTCTTCGCCATTATAACTCAATCGAATCTCTGAGACGTGGAGAAATCTTTATCGAGAAGGAGACATGTCTTCGCCAAGCAAGCGCCGAGAGATGGATTTGATGAAGCTGTGATGATCCGAGACTTCTCTCTTTCTCTCGATTTCTTTCTGATTCTTTCTTTTACATCTGATTGTTATAATTTCTGTTAGGATGATAAGTGATTATAAGGTGGAGATGGTAAACGATGGGATGCAGGAGTTTTTAGTGGATTTTCATGGGCCTAAAGATAGTATATCCTCTTGTTTCATCTTCTGTTCTTTGATGTTTTCACCTTCAGAATGATAATGCCTGCTTGAGCAGTATAATTTTGATGTCGACAGGTTTATATCAAGGAGGAGTGTGGACGATTAGGGTTGAGCTACCTGATGCTTATCCCTACAAATCACCCTCGCTTGGTTTTGTAAATAAGATTTATCATCCAAATGTTGATGAGATGTATGTTTTTCTTTTTTTGTTTTAGTTTCTAATACTTTCTTTCAGAGCTTTTTATAGCATTTCTAATGTAATTTCAGGTCTGGATCTATTTGTTTGGATGTCATTAACCAGACTTGGAGCCCCATGTTTGGTAAGTTTCATGTTGGACATGGATTGGATTGCATAAATACAATCATTGAGCTGCTAGGATTTGGATATTTTAATGGAGTAGTTGTTCTAATTGTTCTTTACTTCTCTACAGACCTTGTGAATGTGTTTGAGGTTTTCCTTCCACAGCTTCTTTTGTATCCAAATCCTTCGGATCCGTTGAATGGAGAGGCTGCAGCCTTAATGATGAGGGATAAGGCTGCCTATGAACAGAGAGTGAAAGGTTGGCATAGTGGAATTTTCCATTTCATATGCATCTTACTTTTCGTAGTATTGTTCTTGTTTGTTTTTGCTGAGTTAAGAATCCATAGCTTCAGTTTTGAATCTGTTGTGGGGAATGCCAGTTTATTGATTTCCTTGTACAAGCATTAAGCAGCTTGGGTTTTTTTTATGATAATTGAGTTTCATTTTTTATTTGAACCCAATGTGGTTTCTTGGATGTAGTTTACAAGGTGGGCTGATATTGATTTGAGCTCAAGCAAGCCGATTTCGGTCAAGAGATTGATTTTGACTTGAGCTTGGCTTAATTCGAGTCTTTATAGGTCATTTTTTGATCAAGTTGAGCTCGGTCAATTACAACTTGACTTTCAAATTGATTTGAGCAAATTCGGTTAGTTTTGATAAATATATTCCTAGCCTAATTAATATTTTATATTATCATTATGCATATATGTGTATATAAGTTTAGACAATTATATGTTTGTATAGTTATTAATATATCGAGCTGATTTCAACTTTTAGCTGACTATTTCTAGCAAGACATTCTCATGTTGAAAAAAGAAAATTCTGAATCAGTTAAAGTTCAAATGATTGTCAAACGAATTTTAAAATTTTGATGCCTTCATTTCGTTAAATGCACGTTGGATGATTCTTAGCACTTAAGGCCATAAGTGATAAGACCTTATATGTCAGCATTAGTTAGGTGTGCTTAGGAAAGCATCTTATCTTAATCATCCATTCAATGAGGCAACAGCTGTTAATAACCACATTAGTTAGGTGTGCTTTGGAATGCATCTTATCTTAATCATCCATTCAATGAGGCAAGAACTTTATCTTGATTTGAGAGAATGGTATTAATACTTGCAGTGCGAAGACGAAGCTAGTTTTTTGTGATAATAATTTGATGTGAAAGGAGCATTAAGCACTTTTGAAAAAAAGGTTAGATCAAATGTACGTGCAAAGAGATAGTATTGAAATCTTTGGAATAGTAAATCTTGAGGATGAAGAAGATGAGTTCGATGACACCAAGGAACAAACATTGGGTTCCAAATTCAAATGATGAGAACAAAGCATATTTGATGATGAATATAGAAAGTATGGCATTTTTGAATTAGATTACTCAAGGCTATATATGTACAAACTTGGGGTATTTAGTTATGCATTGATAAACTATCTAGCAAGATATTCAAACTTAGAATGTGATGAAACTTAAAGAATAGTTGTTTTTCCTATCAACATTTTAAGTGAAGATTTATTTTTTTTAATTCTTTGAAACTATTCTCTATCCTACAAACTTTAGTAGCTTGACTATATGCTGATAAACTATTTAGCCAGATGTTCAAACTTAAAATATAATGGAATTTGAAGAGTCTGTTTTGCCTACCATCATTTCATCCGATGATTAGTTATTTTCTTAAATATTAGTTATAATTAGATAAGAGTTGTAAGTAGTATATCTTTTGTCTTTTTAGCTCTTCATTTCAGTCAAGCGAGGGCCCAACTCCTTGAGATTGGGCAAGTTTATCAACTTATGAGTAACTGACGCTTTTAATAATTTTACCTCTGGTGTGTTTAATCTACTTCATATTTAGTTTTTGTGTTCATCAAATTCTTTCCTATAAGATCCTTCCACCTAAATTGGAGCAACTTCTTGTTTCAAAAATTGATTTTAGAGCAATGAGAAACAATTTTAAGTGATAGTGTGTTTATAGATAATAGAACAAAGACTGAGTATAAGATATTTATTGAGTGTGATATAACCACTATTAGAAGAAAAGTGATACATATATAAATATCTTAGACTTATTATGTAAAAGAATTGAGGATACATATTAGGATAGAACTTATATAGTTAAATTCAGTTGGCTAAAGTAGAGAAGTACTTCATGGATTTTATATTATGGAGAATATAATGGAGTATTAAAGAAAGGTTTATTGCAATTAAGTCAGCTATCTTGTATGGACATGATTGTTGGGCAGTAAAATGTCTTTGATAGCTAAGTTGAGTGTGGCAAAATGAGAGTTAAGATTGACGTGTGGAAAATCTAAGGAAAAAAATAAAGGAATGATTATTTTAAAGGGGCATTTGGAGTGACATTTCTTGAAGATAATATGTTAGACTTAAGCTGTTTGATGTGATGGTGAAAGATTGAAGATGAATCTATTAAATAAATAACAAACTTAATGTTGAAGGATTTCAAACTTTGGAGAAAATTAATGCGTTGAATATGATGTTGTGATATAGTATTTTTCTTACACTTCTAATGTCAATTTTATGTTTTTCTTTGGTATATTTATAAATGCATGCAGTATACAGGTAAAAACCTAGCATATAGAGAACATTACCAATCGAAAGACTAGCGCCTCAACGCCTATAAGATAGTGCCCCTAAAGCGCCGCAGCACCATGCGGGGCGCCTCAGTGCCTGAAGAGGTCCTTTTTTAAATATACGATTTCATTCAGTGATTAATAGCTCAAATTCATTCAACAAACAAGAACACTTGTAAATAATTGAAGTCTAATGTAAATCTACTGGATTTCAATTTGTGTTCTATTGGCATATATGTGCTTCTCAGTTTTATCATACTCTTATGAATCTCCGAAGCTGGATGTTTCGTCGCTTGTTTTGTTATGATGTGCAGGCTAATTAATGCCCTAGGAAGATGTATAATTGTTTCATTTCGTTGTAGTAATTTTGATGTATTCTAGACCGTCTTAATTTTCATTATAAATAGGGTGCAATCCTTAGCATATATTGAGAGTTTAGTCCTATAATTTTTAACATAAAATTTTCACCGTCATAGTGAAGTTTACATTTGCAACAATATGATATAGTCATCAATTGAGTGAATATGTATAAAATTCTTTGCATCCTCTGTAAATTTATCGTCTGATGATTCGAATAAGATCTCGCCTAATTCTCGATGGCTTTTCGAGCAGAACATTGCGAACGATATGCGAAGCATAATTCAGTTGCAGCCCCTCAAGATGGATCAAGTGACAATGAGATCTCGGATGAGGAATATGATTCCAGTGATGAAGCAGTTGTTGGCAAGCCAGATCTCTGACCACATTTTATTCATGGAATATGGTATACAAAGGTCTTTCTAAATATTGTACATTATGTGTTGTTTTATGTTAAATGTTTGGGACTTGGATTTGGAAACAAACATCTATCATGTTTGATGGATGAATGTATATGTTGGCATTCATGAATGCATGTAAATTTATTCTGGATGCAAATGTGGAACAAACTCTTACTCAAGAGATAAATAGTAAAGATAGGGGTGTTTAATGTAATGAAGATAATCCAACCCCTCTCTACAATAGACAATCACTTTCTGAAATTATTTAACTATATCCCGATGAGGCCCTCCTTCTATGCATTCTTGAAGGCCCTTAATGGGACAAGTCAAGTTAAGCTGGAAATCCTCATTATTATCATTTTGCAACCATGTTTGTAGCAGAGTCATCAAAAAACCACTCTGGATGGCTCTCTTTTTCATCAGATTTTGAGTCTGAAGTTCTGCAATACATCAAATTTTCCCAAGCAAGATAGAGCTTCACAGAAAATGACTTCCAAGTTGGGGTATAAAAGTATATACAGAAAAAGACAGGAAGTCGCTTTAATGCAGAAGGACAAGAGACCTTTTACAAATATTTATTTTCAACTTATTTGAGTTTCACATCTTATGGGGACAAATTGTCTATATGATTTCAGGTTATCAACTCATTCTGTAGACATTGATTTTGGTAGCTGTTTCAACAACAGACAATCAGTGATAGTTTGTCTCTAAACATGGCAGCATAACCTTGGAGATATATGTTGCTCATCTTGTGCATCAAAAGACCACTCCTCCAACATAGGCATGACAAAGAATTCAAGCTGTTCAAGCTTGGGGAAAGCAATCCCATGGACAAACATTGTACTTTGTTGGGATGGATGTGAGTCATTAGTAGCCATTCTTAGCCTTTTATTCGGGAACTTGAGGCCTCTTTGGCAATCTTTAATAGCTTTCTTTTTGGGATCGATGTGAGCCATCCTTGACAGACTTTCTTAACTTTATTGTCAAGATCAACTTGAGTCCTTATAAGCCTTTCTTAGGTTTCTGTTTCGGGATCGACATATGCCATCGTTGGCAAACTTTCTTAGCTTTCTTTTTATCTTTATTTTTCGGGATAGGGTTTTATGGGGTCTTTGTGAGTTCTTTGGTATCCTTTCTTATCTTTTTTCTCGGAATGGACGTGAGTTCTCTCTAACATCCTTCCTTAACTCTTTCTTTTATTATTATTATTATTATGGGATCGATGAGAGTTCTCCTAGAAGCCTTTCTTAGCTTTCCTTTTCGTGATTAAGTAAGTTTTCCTTGGCGGTCTTTCTTAGCTTTCTTTTTGGATTGTCTTGAGTCCTCCTAGTCTCCCTTAGCCTTTTGAATTTTGGAATGGGTGTAAGTCCATTTATAGCTTCCTCTCTCAAAATCTCAAATCAAACTCCTTTTGAGTAATCATTTGCCTAAATTCTCAGTGTGAGCATTAGTAGATCCTATTCGAAGGAACTTGGAAAAATCACAAATCTCAAACTTTAAATTCAATAAAAATTTCAATCTTCAATCGTCAATCTTCAATCTAATCCAATCAAAATTCTAGTTTCAATTTTGAATCTTTAATTTCAAATTCAAATTTAGGTTTAAATCTTTGAGTAGCAATACTCATATTGGACTCAATTGATCGTTTCAGTCAAAGCTAATATGTGCACCATAACATGCATGATCCACCACACATAGTAGGGGTCTATTGATTGAAGTCATTTTTGGTTGAAATATAAAATATTTTCTCTTCAAATTGATGTTCATACCGCAAAAAATCATATACTATATTGATGTTGAAATTTATATGTTAATGGTATTAGAGATTTAATTCAAAATGATGATGAACCTAATGAAGTTCCAATGGTTCCAACATCTCGGGACTGTTGGATTTTGGGGATCATGCGCAACGAAAGCGAAATTAATCATGTACGCATATTAAAGTCATTTCCCCAAAAACCATCAAGGATCTCATGTGCTCATACAAATCAAAAAACATAAACCCAAAAAGAAGTGCAAGAAATCATACAATGCAAGAGTTCTACTCTTAGATTTCCTCGGATCTTTAAGGCGACGAAACCACCGCCTTCTACCGTATCCACACTCGAACGGATTTCCAAATGGCTTCCAACTCGCTAGATCGGAAACGGGGTTTTCTCCAAAACCAAAGAACTCTCTTCCTCTCTTGTGGATTTCAAAAGGAAAATAATAAAAAAATCGACTTCATAAGCCATGACCCCTCCTTTTAATCGAAGTGACACCGTTTCATGGCACCTCTTCATTAAAGAGGTCATTTTTAATATATATTTAAAAACTCCTTTTTAAATATATGATGAATTAAAACTCTTTTAATTCATGCTTGTAATTTAAAATAATCTTATTATTATAAATTACTCAAGTGAGAGAGTGTTCATCAACCATTCTAATCCATTCAAATTTTGTGCGACCTTATAGGTTCAATTAACATCGGCAGTAGGCTTAAATCACCATTTATAAACCTACAAGTTATAGTTGGTCTCTAGCAAGACACTATAACTACCTAAGTTAGTATGAATAGTCTCAAGATCCGAGACAACCCGATTGTTAATGACATAATTCCTTTATCACATGATATCATGATAGAATATAAGGCATGGATTAATGTCAACCTTATATCTCTCTATCTTTAATTTCTCGACTCTCGATTAGATCGATTAAATAAATGCAATTGATCTCCATCAATTCATTTGAGTGTGGCCACACAATTCTCGATCTAAATCATTCGAGGGCCCGTAGATATCTCTCTTATTATAAGAGGGATAAATTCCATCTCGATTACTCATATCTCACTACATGATTCACATTATGCCCAATCATAATCTTTATGGTCATCCCACAAAAGACAACGTTGGGTTATGTCAAAACATAATATTCCTCATGTTGAGAACTACGACAATCTCGGGTCAAAGGATTCGATGTCACTACAACTCGAGATTAACATATGACTTATATCCATGATTTAATCTCAAAGCGAGTCGATCCAATATTTATTCTCCAATAAATACATATAAATCTGATGTGTATCCCCATACATATATTCATCTCATGAATATCCATCAAACTTTATATTAATCTTTATTTATCATCATTCCCACAACAATAAACGATTATGGATATTTAGAATAATCTTCATAATAAACATGAAACTATTCAAGGTTCTTCTTCTATCATAAACATGCTAATTAAAATGAAAAATATTCATAAAAAGTTCAAAATACATATCCATATAATATCCATATAATAAGCCTAGTGGCACTTATCACTAACAGTCTCCCACTTGCACTAGGCCCATTTATCAATGTATCTAATACCCATGGACCTTACATGACCCTCATGTTTTGCTTGTGGTAGAGGCTTAGTTAATGGATCCGCAACATTGTCATCCGTTGCAACTTTGCATATTTTAACGTCACCTCTCTCAATAATTTCTCTAAGGAGATGATAACGCCCGAGTATATGTTTGGATCGCCGATGTGACCTAGGTTCCTTTGCTTGTGCTATAGCACCATTGTTGTCACAATAAATCTCAACAGGATTTGTGATACCGGGAATCACTCCAAGGTCGAAACAAATTTCTTTATCCAACTCGCTTCTTTCGCTGCATCACATGCTCGCTATGTACTCGCCTTCAGTTGTAGAATCAAGAATGAGCTTTACTTAACTCTTCCACTAATAAGCACCACCATTTAAACAAAACACATATCCCGATTGCGATCGATAATCATCTTTGTGTGATCGAAAGCTTGCATCCGTGTAACCTCTTACAACCGGATCATCTTCTAATCCACCAAACACCAAGAACACATCCTTAGTTCTTCTCAAGTACTTAAGAATGTTCTTGATCGCTATCCAAGTGACTTTCACCGGATCCGATCGGTATCCGCTCGTTATGCTTAAAGCATAAGAAACATCCGGTCTAGTACATAACATGGCATACATGATAGATCCTATAGCAGAAGCATAAGGAATCTTACTCATACGCTCTCGCTCATCATTAGTGTTAGGACACCGAGTCTTGCTAAGCGTTATGCCATGTGACATGAGCAAGAATCCTCTCTTGGACTCTTCCATACGTAACCTTTTCAGTATAAGGTCTATATATGTACTTTGATTTAGAGCAATTAGCCTTTTAGATCTATCTCTATAGATCTTTATCACTAGGATATAGGATGCCTCTCCTAAATCCTTCATCGAGAAACATTTACCCAACCAAGTTTTGACATTGTGCAAGGTAGGTATGTCATTCCCAATGAGTAATATGTCATCGACATATAAGACCGGAAAAATAATAGTGCTCCCACTAACTTTCTTGTAAACACAAGGTTCATCTTCATTTTCGATAAAGCCAAACTCTTTGATCGTCTCATCAAAACGAAGATTCCAACTCCTGAAGCCTCGCTTCAAACCATAAATGGATCTTAGAAGCTTCGCACACTTTACCGTAATTCTCGGGATGAACAAAACCTTCAGAGTTGTGTCATATACACATCCTCAAACAAGTTTCCATTAAGAAACACAGCTTTAACATCCATTTGCCATATCTCATAGTCATAATATGCAAGCAATGGCAATGAGAATTCTAATAGACTTAAGCATGACTACCGGTGAAAAAGTTTCATCATAGTCAATACCATGAATTTGTTTAAAACCTTTTGCAACAAGTCTTGCTTTATAAGTATGCATATTACCATCCATGTCGGCTTTCTTCTTGAAAACCCACTTGCACCCAATGGTCTTAATATCATTTGGTGGATCAACCAAGTTCCAAACTTGATTATCATACATGGATTGGATTTCGGATTTCATGGCCTCTAACCATTTGTCGAGTCTTCGATTTAACATAGCATCTTGATAGGTAGTAGGATCACTATGATCCATTAACAATACATCATGATCATTATTCATGAGAAATCCATATCTCTCGTGCTCATAACGTATTCTATCGGATCTACGTAGTTCTTGTGTTACAACCGGTGTGTCAATAACTCCTTGTTGACCACCATCATCCAAAGGTATTTCAATGTTATTTTGTGACTCTCGAACTTCTTCGAGTTGTACTTTACTCCCACTCGATTCCTTTAGAAATAAATTCCATTTCCAAAAAGAAACCATTTCTAGCAATAAACACTTTGTTCTCAATGGGATTGTAAAAGTAATATCCTTTAGTCTCATTAGGATAACCCACAAAAATACATTTATCGATTTAGGTTCAAGTTTATTAGAATGTAAACGCTTTACATAAGCTTCACAACCCCAAATCTTAAGAAAAAGCAAACTAGAGCTTCTTCCCAGTCCATATCTCATATGGTGTCTTTTCAACCCTTTTGGATGGAACTCTATTTAGTGTAAAAGCGAACTATCATAAGTGCATAACCCCAAAAGGAAAGTGGAAGATCCGATGCACTCATCATTGATCGAACCATATCAAATAGAGTTCGATTCCTTCTTTCGTACACACCATTCCATTGTGGTGTTCCAGGAGGAGTAAGTTGTGAAACAATTCCACAACTCTTAAGATGATCACCAAACTCTTGGCTCAAATATTCTCCACCTCGATCGGATCGAAGCACCTTAATTGTCTTACCAAGTTGATTTTGTACTTCATTTTGAAAATACTTGAACATTTCAAATGCTTCATATTTATGTCTCATCAAATAGACATAACCATACCTACTGAAATCATCAGTAAAGGTAATGAAGTACCTGTAACCTCCTATGGCTTCTATACTTAATGGTCCACATACATCTGTATGTATTAAGGCCAATAATTCATTAGCCCTTTCACCGTGTCCAGTAAAAGGCTCCTTTGTCATTTTCCCCAAAAGACATGATTCACAAGTATCAAATGATTCATAATCAAATGAATTCAAAAGTCCATCTTTATGGACTTTTGAAATGCGTTTCTCATTTATGTGTCCTAAACGACAATGCCAAAGATAGGTTACATTCAAGTCATTTGACTTAAATTTCTTGGTAGTAATGTTACATACGGAAAAATCATTGGATATTCGAAGGTTCAAAACATAAAGACCATCTAGTAAAACAACATTTGCATAGAACATATCTTTATGATAAATGGAGCAAATATTATTCCTAATAATAAAAGCAAAACCATCATTATCCAAACAAGAAACCGAAACAATGTTTCTACACATTGTAGGAACATAAAAACAATTGTTCAATACTAACAAAAGCCCACCTGGTAAAGAAAGTTCATAACTTCCTACGACCTAAAGCAAGCAACTTTTGCTCCATTGCCTACGCGAAGATCCACTTCGCCCCGTTTCGCTTTTCTACTCCCTTTAGTCCCCGCACATTTGAACAAATGTGAGATGCGGATCCAAGTATCCACTATCCGAGAACTAGAAGGAGTATAATTAATCCGTATAACATTTATACTCGAAGCACTCGGTCCCACCAGCTTTTCTTGTTCATTAGATCTTCCTTATAAAGTTTGTAATTTCTTTTCCAATGACCAGGTTCATTGCAAAAGAAACAGTACATCATCCTTCCGGGATTTAGCCTTGGAACTAAGATTGGGCTTAGGTTTAGGATTGGACTTTCCACCCCAACCTTTGCCTTTTCCTTTTCCTTTCTTCTTAAAACTCTTACCCTTTTGCTTAACCATTAAGATTTGCCTGTGCTTGGATTTTATATTTTGTTCGACAGTTTTAAGCATCGTATGCAACTACGATATTGATTTGTCCATCTCATTCATATTGTAGTTCATGACAAACCGGTCATAACTACGAGGAAGTGAATTCGTGAGCAAATCGCAGCCAATTCTCGGCTTAATGGAAATCCAAGCCTTGCCGAGTGCTCCATGTAACCTTTCATTTTCAATACATGAGCACTAATCGAACTACCTTCGGTCATTTTGCAAGAATGCAATGCCTTGGTAGTTTCATATCTTTCTTGCCTTGCTTGTTGCTTGGAACATTTCCTTTAGGTTTATGATCATATCATAAGCCTCCATATGTTCTAAATCTTTCCGGATCTCGTAACTCATGGCAACTAACATCAAGCAAGCAACATCTACGGAGTCACTATGATGCTTCTCATAAGCATTCTTTCTCGCTCCGGTGGCATTATCATCCGGTTTTTCGTGGTGAGGTTCATCCAGGACATATAACTTCCTTTCGTGTTTGAGAACAATTCTCAAATTACGAAACCAGTCAAGGAAGTTAGCCCCTGTAAGCTTGTCCTTCTCAAGGACCGATCGCAATGAAAATGCAGAATTGTTATTATTGTTGTTGGCCATCTAAAATAAATGCAAAGTTTAAGTATATTAATTATGAAAAACTCCCACTAAATTAATAATCCCTCTTTAAAATTATATTAACTTTAGTGGTATAAGATCCATAATTATACTTAATTTTAAGTCAGCTTTGGCATGACACTTAAAATCAAGTATATTTAGGTAGGTAACTATTACCAATTGCATCAAATGCAACTCTTAATGGGATTTTTGACATCTTATGTCGTAGCTTGTTTAAATCTCATCTCATGCCCTGTAGGCCCAAAACCATTTTGTAAGCTCTAATTAAGTTTTACCATTTTAAACACATGAGTAGCACCATTACTCATCCCGCCATGCTAATATTATCTAATGTACTCCTACTTTGGTAGAACCCACATCATGGTGATATTAGTTTTGATGAGTGTTTAATAATAATGGATGGCATGAAAAACTTAAAATTTCAAATGAGGGATCGTTATAGATTTTAAATTATAATGATGTTATGATTTATTTTAGTATCATATACTAAACCACATCACGAAAAATATCAAAATCCGAAGCATAATTAAGCGTGTCAAAATATGGCCCCAAAATCGAATGATCTTCATAAGCCAATTATGAAGATCAAAAGTCCAATCTAAGGGTAAAAAGTAACTTCTAAAGCCTTCGAGATCACCATCTCCTGCATGGACTTCTAGCTCCTCCATCACCATGGTGGATAGTGGATTTCAAGTGCCTTGCTTTGTCTTCTCACGATTTATCTCACCAAGAATAAATACATGTAATATAAATTACAACAAAGCAAAATGACACGCGTACCATAATTAATAATTACATCCCATTGCAAAAATTAAAAATATTACAACCATGCAATTCACGAAGTCACTGGCCATATTATGTGTCACGCAAGTCGATACATCATGTATTAATCTAATTAATACATCCATGTTCGACAAACTAAAAAAAATAATAATAATAAAATTACTTGATAAATTGGCTCGATGTTTCTAAAACAATTAAATTTATGAGGCGTTAGGAATAAAAACGGCGGTTCCATTAAAATTTCTTAATTAAAATCAGTACATCGCAATACTAAAATTTTATATTTTTTTGCCAAAAACAATCCAAAATTTCATAAATTATTTAAAAAGAATTTCATGCAAAAAATTATAAATATTGCGATATAAATTCAACACTTTAATCTAATTAAAATTTGAATCCGGATTTTAAATTCGCATTAAATCATAATTTAATTAATCATATTAATTAATTAATGCGAATAAGTGCTATTCGAACGAATAGACACGAGGGAGTTGGGCCTTACAAACCAAGAGTGTGCCAACCCATTAGACACCTATTCGTGTCAACTCCACATCGACCGCCCGCCATAACCACCCGCCACCGGCCAACCGTCGCCGTCGGCCAACCGCCGCCGTCGACGCCAACCGCCGCCGAATCCGCCGGCGGCCATAGCCGCCGCAACTCGACGTCCAAAACGCCGTTAAATTGATTTCTATGAAAACACAAGTTGGCTCTGATACCACTGTTGGATTTTGGGGATCATGCGCAACGGAAGCGAAATTAATCATGTACGCATATTAAAGTCATTTCCCCAAAAACCACCAAGGATCTCATGTGCTCATACAAATCAAAAAACATAAACCCAAAAAGAAGTGCAAGAAATCATACCATGCAAGAGTTCTACTCTTAGATTTCCTCGGATCTTTAAGGCGCTGAAACCACCGCCCTCTACCGTATCCACACTCGAACGGATTTCCAAATGGCTTCCAACTGCTAGATCGGAAACGAGGTTTTCTCAAAAACCAAAGAACTCTCTTCCTCTCTTGTGGATTTCAAAAGGAAAATAATAAAAAAATCGACTTCATAAGCCACGACCCCTCCTTTTAATCGAAGTGACACCGTTTCATGACACCTCTTCATTAAAGAGGTCATTTTTAATATATATTTAAAAACTCCTTTTAAATATATGATGAATTAAAACTCTTTTAATTCATGCTTGTAATTTAAAATAATCTTATTATTATAAATTACTCGAGTGAGAGAGTGTTCATCAACCATTCTAGTTCATTCAAATTTTCGTGCGACCCTATAGGTTCAATTAACATTAGCGATGGGCTTAAATCACCATTTATAAACCTACAAGTTATAGTTGGTCTCTAAGCAAGACACTATAACTACCCAAGTTAGTATGAATAGTCTCAAGATCCGAGACAACCCGATTGTTAATGACATAATCCCTTTATCACATGATATCATGATAGAATATAAGGCATGGATTAATGTCAACCTTATATCTCTCTATCTTTAATTTCTCGACTCCCGATTAGATCGATTAAATAAATGCAATTGATCTCCATCAATTCATTTGAGTGTGGCCACACAATTCTCGGTCTAAATCATTCGAGGAGCCCGCAGATATCTCTCTTATTATAAGAGGGATAAATTCCATCTTGATTACTCATATCTCACTACATGATTCACATTATGCCCAATCATAATCTTTATGGTCATCCGATCAAAGACAACGTCGGGTTATGTCAAAACATAATATTCCTCATGTTGAGAACTACGACAATCTCGGGTCAAAGGATTCGATGTCACTACAACTCGAGATTAACATATGACTTATATCCATGATTTAATCTCAAAGCGAGTCGATCCAATATTTATTCTCCAATAAATACATATAAATCGATGTGTATCCCCATACATATATTCATCTCATGAATATCCATCAAACTTTATATTAATCTTTATTTATTGTCATTCCCACAACAATAAGCGATTATGGATATTTAGAATAATCTTCATAATAAACATGAAACTATTCAAGTTCTTCTTCTATCATAAACATGCTAATTAAAATAGAAAAATATTCATAAAAAGTTCAAAATACATATCCATATAATATCCATATAATAGGCCTAGGGCACTATCACTAACAGGGACATCGTGGTCCTCATCTATTTAGAGGAGGTAGTCGACCCAACCTGACTGAAAGATTCTTGTCAATAACCATGGTTGTGTCGTCTAATAAACCCTTGTAGATCTAGGGTGAATATTTGTCTAAGGGGACAAATTTAAGTCGACTTTAACTAATAAAAGATCTCGTGACAATCAGATGTATTCTTATGGTTAATAATTCAAAGAGAAGAAAGTCTTAAGGGAACATACATAATGTGGTTACAATTATAATATAAATGTGTTATTTGGTGACGACCACAAGGTCAGAGGGCTCTGGTGATACACACTATTTTGTGGAATCTTTTGATCAAACTATACAGAGAGAGAACTCGGATCACATCCTTATTGGCGTAAAATTATTTTGAGTATTAATATAATAATACACTTGATATAATATTAGATCTTGTCTGAGCTGAAGTCAATTAAAAATTTGTAACCCTTGAAAATTATATAAGAAGATATTCATAACTTGAAAGCACTCTCATGAGTATACAAAAAGGTGTTCATGCATTTGCATGAATTCCATAGCATTACATTGAAATTAGAAATTAATTTAAAGTTCATGAATTACATTCATAATAATTAATTTCATTAGCTTGAACCATAAAATTGACTTAATATATATTTTAAAACATTCACATGATAAACTTGCATGCTAGAGGATTTCATTGAAATTAGACATTAATTTGAAGTTCATGTATTTTAAAGTTCAAATGATTCACATTTTATATTAATTTTTAAGTTAAAAAATTCCAAGATTTAAGGTTATTTACAAGTCTAAATCACTAAAAATTGTGGCAGCCTCCCGGTGTAATCCTAGTTAGGGAGCATCGGGAGAATGACAACATTCTCAATTATCTTAAAAGACTCGCTTTCTAGGACTCACTGTCTTAAAAGACTCGTTATCATTTCTATATGGGATATCATCAAATCTCGAGAGCTGGAGACCAAAGGCCTTATTGTTGAAGGCGACAATGCCAACACCATCAATTACATGAGGAAGTCGATGACTCAACAAGCTTGGAAGAGCGATTCACATTTTTGCCTTTCTTATTTCTTTTAGTCGAAGGCTCATTTTTGTGCCCAAATGGCTATTTTACATTGTTTTTCTTTTACCTTAGCCTTGTAATCCTTGAAGCATTTTATCGTTCTCCGGGCGGACATGACCTCTTTCGACTATGCCTAAGGACGTGTTCTCTGTACATTTTGTACCACTTTTTCTCATCTAATGCGACATATCAAAGATAGCATTGTAAGATAGATTAGGGAGCAAAAATACATAATTAACTCACGATCTTAAAAGATGCAATAGGCCTCATAAATGTTTATACAAAAAGAGTCGAATCACAAGCAAATATTTTCCCGAGCATTATTTTACTTTTCACGAATTGTAGTTTACTTTTCCCGAACGGTTCTTAATTCCCAAAGAACTGTACTTGCTTTCTCTATGACCGATATTTTGATCCTCCTTATTTTATAAAAAGAAAAAAGTCAAAAGAGTTCGTGATTTTTCTAAATGATACTTAAATTTGCATTTGTTAAGATGTGAAGGCTAATTAATGCCTTAGGAAGATATATAATATGTGAAAATTGTTTTATCAAATATGTTGTTGTAATTTTTAGGGGTGTAAATGAGCCGAACACAAGCGAGCCAGGTTGAGCTCGTGTTCGACTCGTTTATATTTTTAGCTCAAAAAGTGTGTTCGTGTTCGGCTAGTTTGCTTAGCTAGCCGAACACGAGCTGAACACAAGTCGTTTATGAACAAAGAGTTGTTTTGATAACCCTAATCACGTACCCATAAGATGTTAAGGATTAAGGCAATATTTAAAAATTATTCCTTAGGTGAAAACATAATTTCAATCTAATTTAATAAATTTTATTCTATTTTTTTAATTAATACTTTAATTGATTATAAATCATTGTTGCTTTGTAGTCAATTAAATTTTTTAAAAATAATACTCATCAGAATATATATATATATATATATATATATATATATATATATATATATATATATATATATATATATATATATATATATATATAATTGATGAGTAATATTTCGAGCCAAAATGAGCCGAACACGAACGAACAAATCTTTGTTCGTGTTCAACTCGTTAACTTAGCGAATGAGCCGAACACGAGCTTCTTAACGAGCCGAACATGAGCTGCTCGTGAACAACGAGCCACTTTGACAGCCCTAGTAATTTTAATGTATTCTAGACAATACTAATTTTTTGATTACAAAGAGGGTGCAATCATTAGCATATCTTGAGAGATTGATGTTATGAGTTTCTTCATAAAAATTTCAGCATCATAATGAAATTTACAATGTTGCAACAATGTGATACAGTCATCAATTGAGTAAATATGTATAAAATTCTTCGCTTACTCTTATCAATATATCGTATGATGATTCGAATAATATCTCACGTATTTCTCAATGGTTTGCTAAATCGAATATTAGTATTTTAACTTTCATGCTTAAGTAAGGCGGCATATATGTAAAAAATTAAAAGTTTAGGTATTAGATATGCAAACAAATGTATGATATATAGAAATTTACATACATGTCACATAACTTTTATATATTTACGTGTCTAACATCTAAAGTTCGATATTTATAGTTATAAACATTGTTGTAATAAACATATGCATGACAGTATATATCACTTTTAGAAAGTTAAAATGATGATATTTTTTATGTGATATTAAAGTCATCGGTGGTATCTGTATAAATATGAAAGTTTAGTTGTTAGATATATAAATACAAAAAAAAATTTGTGATATGTATTTAAAATGCATATTTTTAATAATTATTAATCTATTAAAATAAGAAGCAAAAGTCATTGATAAATCATTATAACATTTATTGTTAACTAAAATATGATTTCATAGATTTTAACATAGAACCTAGGATCAAGGCCCGTGATGCACTTAAGATGACCTCGAATTTGGGCTGTCAAAACTACTCACTAACAACTTGTGTGTGGCTCATTAAGTATATCGTGTTCAATTCTTTCGATAAGCAAACGAGCCAAATGGTAATAATTTTTTATGCTCGATATATAAAACGAGCTTGCTAATGCTTGACTCGTTTTGGCTTGAAGTAATTATATATATATTGAATAATTGATCAATTCTTAATGTGCTAACTCCAGTCAGGTCTGAGAGCTGATGTGGTGTGCAAATAAATTTGAGTACCACCTATCTTAAGGAGACATTGCACCGGTTGGGGATTCTAACCTGGGACCTGGTGGGACTTATGACATTCGAATAGGCCGCTTTACCAAGAGAACACAGAACACTATATATAAGGAATGGTCAAAGGCTATTATACAAGCCTGCAGCCCCCACTAATCTGTCTAACAATTCAAATACCACCTCCTTAAAGTCAACTATGCCAGAGGGGATTCGAACCCCTGACCTGAATGGTCTTAATATATATATATATATATAAAGTAATTTAATCGACTATAAGGCTATAAAGATTTATAATCAATTAAAATTATTAATAAAAATAACAAAATGAAAATATATTAAATTCTATTTAAATGAAAACTTTAATATATATACTAATATTTAAATCTCGCCCTTACCATTAACATCCAACATCTGTGTGACTAGGGATGTCACGACAACTCTGTTCACAAACAACCATGTTCAGCTTGCTTAGTGAGCTGAACACGAATAATTTTTTTTAGTTTAATATATTAGCGAGCCGAACACGAACAACATTATTTTTTAACAAGCTGAACAAGAGCAGAGCTCAGGCTAGCTCAAGCTCAGCTTGTTTACACCCCTACCATACCCCAAATGACCAATCAAGGGAATGGTGAAATCCACAAGTTAGGTGCTTGGCTTCTAAAAATGAGACTTTGTGTGTGAGATTGGCAAAATCATAAGAATTGTATGTTAAATTCCCCAACAATTTAATCCTCATCTAATGTGCTAACTCCTTAGTGTGGAAAACCCACTTTTTTGCATTACAAATTTACAAAAACATATAGTTTGGAGCAGTCTAGGCTAACATTTGCCCATGTTCTAATCCCAAATGGAAGATGAACATTTCTTAGATGCTCAGATCACACCTTTATTTCATTTATAAAAATCAAACTATACATATATATATATATTTATATATATGTGTGTGTGCAGATTACAGTAGCAACATATCAGAACCAAATTTACATGTGATCCAAGTAAATATAGGCAACTAAATGAGCAAGTAAGAGCTTACTTGCAAAAGAATAATAGTGTGAGCAGTGAACCTTTCTGATCTCTGGATCACAGCAATTCTGAATCAATGCATCATTTTCTTGGCGTCGAGGTTTCGCTGCCAACATCGATATCATTTCTTGTTTCTGATAAACACTGCCTGCTTCTGGACCTCGTCCTCGGATCCACTTCTTTGTCGTCGGCGAAGGAGAGGAAAGACTGCAAGATTCTGCCGGACCTCGAGCTTCCTTTTCCGTCGGGAGTTTTGAGTGACTCTTGATCGAATTGTCGAAGGAACTGATGGATGATCATGACCAAGTATATGAGCAGAGCTAGAAAGCAGGCGACACCGCATATCGCGAATAAGCCCCAGAAACTCTGGAGTTTAAGACTGTTGGATTCGATCGCGCTTTTATCGGAATTACAGGAACCTCTCATCAACCATTTGTCATGAATTCGCTGGAGATCTCCATTCTCGGAGAGCTTGAGAATTGCAGTAGACATGTCAACAGCTAAGGGAGAGTCACGTTGAAATGCCTGCAATGGAGCCTTGGTAGGTGAGACTGAAGAAGGGGAGTAACAGCTAAGGGAGAGTCATGATGAACTTCATGCAATGTATGAAGACTTGTTGGGGGAATTTACATACATACCTCCCCAGCTCTTATGTATTTACATATCTAATACCTAAATTTTACCTTTTACATGTATACCACTTGAATCTTTCATGTAGGCGTCAAAAAAGTTTGTTGTTCGCAAACAGCTCGTGTTTGCCGGACACGAGCAATTTTTTTAAGCTTAAATGATAATTGAGCTGAACCGAACAACCCTTTGTTGAATTGTGTTCATCTTGTTTTAGCTTGAATTAAGGAGATTATAAATATTATATATATTTATTCTAAGTTTAGATCACCGCAGCTTGTGTAGTCACGTGGTTCTGTGACTTTTTATTGCATATTTTCTGATTAATTTAAACAAATTATTTTTGAGTCGAACACGAACAAGAATATGTAAATCAAGCTAAACACAAACACGATGTTCATGAGCGATTTTGAACAAGCAGAACACAAGCCAAGCATGAACTTGCTCAAGCTTGGCTCGTTTATCACCCTACTTTCATATCACATAAAAAATACCACTGTTTTGACTTTCGAAAGTTAACTACACCTTTTCATCGTCGGCAAGATGGCATATATGTAAACATTTAAGTTTCAGTGTTAAAATTTGTAAATACATATGAATTGAGTGGCATGTCACAGTAACATCCAAGCTGACCAGGTGGTCACTACAGCCTTCCCGTAAGAAAATGGGGCACTTGCGCTTCCTGCAACAAATAACCTCATCACTGTTGATATAAAGCCACCTCAATAAATCCTAGCCGCAGACTCAACACAATAAAGTTACACTTAGAAATCTGTACAATCATTTAAATCACCACAATGCAAAATAACTTCATGGCAGAATGAATATATGAAGTATAGAATTTCTATTTACTTGCCTCCTCTTGCATCACCCAAGGTGGCTGAAGTCACAATACCAGCTCCTCTGAAATTTTTAATATCCCATGTCAAAATCATTTACACCTCTCCTATCTCTAATGATCATTAATCCACCAGACGAGCATAGAGTTACGCAGCGGCCTAAGGGCAATTTGATCTTTTATTATCCTAAGGGAAATTTTGTCATTTATTATCTTAAAGGCAAATTGATATTTTATTATTATTATTATTATTGTTGGGTATAAATAGATTTATGCGTGAGAATTATTGTCTTTGAGTCTTAGGATTTGGATTTGGAGAAAATATTGCATCAGGACTCCTGATGCATGCGGAGGCCAATGGCGGGGCGCCACGTGGCAAGTGGGCCGCGCCACCCCATACACCAGCCAATGGCAATGTATGGTGGCGGGGCCCACTTGCCACGTGGCGCCCCGCCATTGACCTCCGCACGTTAGGAGTCCTGATGCAATATTTTTTCTTGGATTTGGGAGAGCTTTCCTACCTCTCGAATTTTAGGAATTGGGAGAGATTGCCTACCTCTTGAATTGTAGGTGTTTATCATTTATGTATTCATGTTGCATCGCTTTGATTTGGTATTATAAAATATATATTTGCCCTAATTCCTATGGAAACTCGTGCCAATTTCTATGTTGAATCATATCAAAGTAGTATCAAAGCATTTCGATCCTGAAAAAAGAAAGAATCGCCGCCTAAGAATTCACCTCCAACCTACCGATCGGGCTCACAACAGAGACCCGAATCTCCCATCTTTCTCCTCCTCCTGCATCTGACTTTGCAATAGAGTTGCCATTGAGCCTGGGGTGAGACCTAGATCTCCTATCTTTTGCCTCCATCACGTCAGAGAGAACCAGCGGAGAAGGCAATGGTGGGATCGCAGCTTCCTAAGACCTGAAACACCGATCTTTCTTGCCTCCCGCTCTGTGGACGTGATAAGGTTGCAATCAGAGCTTGTTGCGAAGGCAACGACTTAGCGTATAAAGACTAGAGACTTCCGTCTTACGCAACGTACAAAGACCAAAAACTCCCATCTTTCTCTTGTTCCAATTCCGTTGTGCAATCAAATCGAATCAGACCGTCTCACAATGCAGATGCGATTCAAGATACCTTGAAACCATCGAAGACATTTCAATATATAGATGCTTTTTGTCTTTTGTGATGAAAAACTTGTCGGGAAATGATGGTAGCAAAGAAAGTGAATGATTTGGAAAAGAAATTGGAGCAAGAGGTGAGCCAACTAAATTTGGGATGGAGGAAACGTTCTCCATCATAGAAGGAAGGTTTTCCTTCATAGAAGATAGGTTTTCTTCCATGAAAATCAGTTCGAGAGCTTAGAGGAGATGATAAGGAAGCTTATTGAGGTGCAATCCAAGATCCCGTTGGTGGCTTTATTTGCAAACTCTAACCAATGGTTGACCAGAGATTCTATGGTCAGATCGAAAGGGAAAGGCATCAAACGTGAGGAATGTGAGGAGGAAAGCATCCACCCTCAGAACTCCCCCTAGGAATCCAATGGGGGTGGATTAAGCGGTTGGGTCAAAACATGGAGAGGGGGTCATGCAAGAGGTCTGGACTCTAGAGGAGTAAAAAGAAGGAAGGAGAGAAGCCGGGATCGGGTATAAATATGATTGAGTAAGAGAGTTTTACCCTCGATACATTAGGGGAAGCACATGATGAAGCTGAAGTTTGGGTGAAGATGCTAGGGTTAGGAAGCTGAAGAAGCTAATTTTTGAGCGAGAAAATGTACTTGAGTGGGTGTACTGACTGGAGCAATTTTTCACAGTGAATGGGCTAAATAATGAGGAGAAGCTCATGGTGGAAGGGTTATGTTTGGACGGGAAAGCCCTAGCATGACGTCACTGGAAAGAGGCTAGATAATTGATCCGATCATTAGAGGAATTTAATGATTGCTTGTTGGAACGTTTCCGAGTCATTAAGGAGACTTGCAAGAGTAATTCTATGCTTTGACTCAGAAGGGGGCTGCCATGGAATAAAGGGAGAGATTCGAGATATTGTCGGGATAGCTGGGGGGATATCTGAAATAGGATTGGAGAGGAATTTCATGAAGGGTCTAAAACCCAACATACTGACAACACTGCCTATTGAGATCAGTGGAATTGAGAGAGACGATAGAGCTAGCCCAGATGGTTAAGAGCAGGAACTAGATAGAAATTATCAATAGAAGCAACACCCTGGAAATATTCCACAAGAGTACATCGATGATCATGACACTAAAGACCCAAAATGTGTCATTTTAGGGGGAGATGCTGAAGGACAAGAATAAGGGTCTCAGTCCAAGGGTCAACTTCAAGCACCTTAAAGAGACAAATTCAGGAGAGGCAAGCCAAAGGGTTATGTAGAGGGTCCAGGGACATAGCTCATTCACAATCTCAACAACCAAACTATCTCATAGGGATCATGCACCTTAAAAAGATGAAGATTTATGTGGTTGGGTGATTGTAGAGAGTCCAGGACAGAGCTCAATCACAATCTCAACAAATGCTTCCACCAAAAATAATTGGATCTTATTTCACAATTCTAAGCCTGCAAGTCTGTCTTCCGCCCCATGACTATTTTCTCCACCAAATACCTTACCTTAACAACATCCTCCAATCATCTACAATGAAAGAATGCAAACATGTCCTTACTCCCCTCCAAATCACACATCACACATAAGTTTGTCACTCTCTTCACTGAACCATCTCTTATAGCCAACAACTTGGCTCTCTCCAGTATCTCGCTTGACATGCCCTGACGTTACATTTGTTGTCAACCTCAATCAACATATACAACAACCACTCACCCATCAATACCAATTTTTAGACAACTTCGCTGCCTAAAAGGAATCATTGGCCACAGATTTCCCTTCATTGCCACCACATTTTCTTCAATCCTATGCTGTTGCAGACTAGACAAGCAACTCTTATGATAGAAAATCCTCCACCGACTATTGCGTTGTTATGGGCTCCACCCTCATTTCCTGGCAATCTAAGAAATTGCCCATGAACGCCACGTCATCCACTGAGACTGAATATCGAGCCCATGTCACTATTACCACATATATACTCTGGCTCAAGCATCTACTCTAGGAATTAAACACACCACAAGCTATCTACACTCCAATCCGCTACAACTGCGTCTTCGTCATCGCCCTAGCTTATAATCTCATTTTTCATGCAAGAATCCCGCATATTGAAGTGGATTACTACTTCGTAAGAGATCACCTAAAAATATTGAGAAATCACCATTAAAAATCTCATGACTCATGGCTAGATAGCGTTCATCCTCACCAAATCTCTTCCAACCAAATGTCATCAACTTCTCATTTCCAATCCTTAGATTGTTACGGGGAGGCAGTAGAAGCGTCTAAGAAATTCGCGTGGTCACAATAGCATTCCCGCAAGCACATGGATACCTGCGCTGCCTGCAATAACAAACCTCATCGCTATTGATATAAAACCTACTCACTATATCCTAAGCCGTAGACTCAATATAGTAGAGTTAACACTTATGACCCTTACCTGTACATCCTATTTAAACCATCACATTGTAAACAGCTACATAGCAGAATGAATACAAAAATACAAAATTTCTATTTATGCCTTTAGATATTTATTCCTTAGATTTTGGACAGAATGTATGCCTTGTTTAAAGCTGACATCTCATTCTGAGCTTGGTTGATCATCCAGTTAGGTGAATTGAATAAAATTATGCTTTAGCTCAATCCAGTTGATCATCCAGTTGTGTGCATCATGTCAAAAGTCGTGCTTGATGAAAAAGAAATGAGACAATTGTCAAAATTGTTCCTTGCTCTTTGTAGAGTTATATTTTAGTCTGAAAGCCTATAAAAGTATTAATTTAGTCCCAGACTCTTTTAATGGAGGTAAACAATTTTTCAAATTATTCCCTGCTCTTTGTAGGGTTATATTTTAGTCTCAAAGCCTATAATAGTACTAATCTAGTCCCAGACTCTTTTAATGGAGGCTAAAATAGTCTTTCCTGAGAGCTATTTTAACTTATATTAAAAGAGCCTATAGACTAATTTAGCACTTTTAAATACTCTAGGAATAAAATGATCCCATCTAAATAGTCAATAGACTATTTTAACACTTTACTCAAAGATAAATTTTATAATCCCAACAAATTTATTCCTCTTAATGTCCTCTCTTCTCCTCTCCCCCCTCATCTCAATTTTTAGAGAACAAGAAATCATCTTCTCATGATTCTCCCTCCACCCAAATTTTATGGTTTCTCTCCTCCCAAACCACTCTTCTTCCTCTACAATTGCCTCTCTAAACCCAACTCAAAACTCTCTTATTCAAAGACTAAATTCAAGAAGAAAACAATATATTCCAAGTCAAATTTGAAAAAAGAAAGAGAAAAGTGTTTATGTATTTAGTTATGAAAAGATACTCACAAATCCCCAACCACTTCTCATGAAGTCCGAGCCAGCTAATGCAAAGTTGCACTTTGTCGACAAAAATAGCTCAACGTACGGGCGCTCGTCCACCACAGCCACAACTCCTCCTTTACTCGGTCCGAGTTCGAGTGCTCTCGCATATTCATCTAGGTTGTGAAGAACTTTCAATCTCGAGCTTGATATTTGAAGCTCTTCGATCAGATACTTCTCAGCGAATGAACCGACCTGATAACCAATTGGATCTTTGCTGTTTATTATAGAATCAATTCCAGTTATAGGTGATGTGAGTTGCCGAACAGTCAGGATCGAAGTCAGGCTGGCCGTATAGCTAGATTGCACTATAAAAACCACAAACAGCCATATTATGAGAACGAGGCGGCCTAAAGTACTGACAGTTGTTTCTCCTGAAAAAGTAAGAAGAGAGAATTGCATGTCAGAAAGAATTTAACACTTTTTTTAATGGGAAATTTACCTATGTAGCACACAATTCTTATGTATTTACATATCTCGCCGAACTTTCATACTGACATAACATTTTAGTGCTTTAATCCTATGCATGAAAAAGGTGTATTTCACTTTTAGAAAATGATAATAGTGATATTTTATGTGATTTTAAAGATTTGAGTGCTATGTATATAAATATGTAAGTTTAGGTGTGAGATATATAAATAGGTAAGAATTATGTGCTATGTATTTAAATGCCCCTTTTTAATTGAAGATAACATGTTAAAAATAATTTATAATGTCAACTCACTATGGGCAAAAAATAAAGTTGAGAAGCTAAACCTGCAACAGAGAGAATACTTGCACAGGTTAGATGTTGTAGGTACTCAAACACTAGTCTGAAAAATATGCATGTTTTTGAAAATGGAAGCTTTTAACATATTGAACGTAAAATTAAAATAAAGAGGAAAAAATAAAGGGCAACACAATTAGAAGGGAAATGATCCAGTACTTTAGGAACTCAATCTTTAACTGCCTACAATTTGAATTTGCAACATACTAATCATCATTGATTTATTTTCAGATTTTGTTAAAGTCATTGCACTTCATGTAGGGGATCTTCAGTCCTCGTAAAATAAATAAACATGGACAAGGAATCAATATTGAAACATACCACTGAATTCGGAAATCGATGTTATTAATTTCATAATCATCAATATAAAGTAGCAATGGCAATTTTCTTGGCTGCATTTCAGGATATCAGAAAGACGAATAAGAGCACATCCAGTTGTTAAGATAAAGAATGGTCTTAGAATAGAATGAAAAAGGGAATCAGGTTTCACTACGCAAATAATTTATCAAAGTGGCCCTTATTGGAATAGTAAATTTTATCTCCTTCGTTTCAAATGTAAAATAAATCTATTAAAAAGTAGTCTATCAAGCTCCAACAACTCTGAATGGACGCAATGAAGGGTTAGACACTTTTTTTTTGTAAATTTTTAAGAAAATTATGACATCTATTGGATGCTTATTGAACAAATGTTGGATACATATAATACTAGTAGAAATGTGAATGTTGAGATGATTGTGTACCATGAATGTGAATCAAAATTATGAATAATTATCGTTGTGCTGGTAAATTTGCAGCCGTCAAGTGGTATATTAACACCTTAGTATTGTATAATGATCCGACACACACGCAGGTAAACAAAAATTATGGAAAAGATAGTATAAATTTTTACGTGAAAAATCTGAAAGAGTAAAAATCATGAGGCATGACCCAGTTGAAATGATTTCACTATGCTGATGTAGCTTACAAGCTTGACTGGCCCTTGAATAGTCAAAAGTAATATTACATGAGAAGGCATGACTTTCACGAGGGAAGTAACATAAAACACTAAAGAAGTGGTGGAGACCCGGCCATTGTGAAGAAAAGCTGACAGTAGAGGTTGAGTGCCAGAAAAATCTGGTGCTACCGTCGACGGTAGCGACGGTGATGGTCAGTAAGAAGAGGTCCGATGGTGATGACGGTGATAGTTCAGCGATGACGGCCGTAGTCTGGCGTCAACAGTAGTGGAGGCCAGGCAACATTGGTTTGGAGGCGGCGACAGATAGATGGTGGTGGTCCGGTAGCGGCAACGACAGTCAAGCGATGTCAGTGGCTGATAGTGGTAGCTGCTTCGTCAACACAGGAACAACAATCCAACAATAATGGTTGTCGTTGAACAACGTTGATTGGGCTATGATGGTCTGACAGTAATAGCTGGAGATGGTGATCTAGCAATGGTAGCAACAACATCGTCGGTCAGTAGATTACGATGGGGGCTGGAGGTTTTGTAGGGTGATGGTTATCCGATGACGATGGCGGTGGCCAAGCGACTGTGGTCTGGCTATGGCAGAGGTGTCAATCAAGCAACAATAGCCCCCAAAGTAGATTAAATCATTATATATCTTGAAGAATTTCGGTTATTGCCAAATGATGATGGCGGTCACCGTCACTTTCCCCAACATATTCTACCACTCCTCTAGCGGAAGTTAGGTCGATAACCTTACTTGTGTAATATTGGTTCCGGCTAGCGAAAAGCTGATAAAGTCTCGTAATATATATCGGCATAGTGGAACTATTTCAACTAGGCTGGGCCCCGTGATTTTTACATTTCTAGTTTTTAACATAGAAACTCATGCTATTCTCTCTTTCAGTCTTTTCCTTTACTTGTGTGTTGGATTTTCGTACAAAATTGAGATGTAATATATCACTCTATCTTCGCGAATTTACTAGTACAAAACAATTATATTAGAAGTTCAATTGGAGTGATATCCATTGAGGACAAGATAAGTAAAAATAAAAAATCTTAGAAAATTTTTATACGCAAACTGAAGGATAGGAAATGCATCATTAAACGAGTAGATAAAATTAGTATTAGAAAATTAAAAATGAGAGGGTACCGTCCTGAAGCAACATATTAAAAAGTTATTTAAAATGATCTACAAATAATAAATTTAAAAACTCAGACAGCACTCAGCAGAAAATAAAGAATAATTGGTATAAGTCGTTTAATGATAATTAATTGATTGTACTTATAAGTAATACTAAAGAAAAAATGAATTCAAAGGAAATGGAACAAATAGCAATTCAAATTGAATCCAGCATGTGAGGTGTAGAGCTCAAATGTTCATTATAGAATGTTCACTTTGAGATGAAAAATAATTCATACATTAGTGTCAACTAAAAATTGAATAATACGAAAATGACCAGGGGAAAGGTACAAAATTCAGAAAAAAAAGCTTAAGAGCACAAGTCATGCAAGCGAAGCTCTTTTCATTTGACTCCATGATTATTAAACTTGAAATTTTCCTATTATTTTGCCATATACTAAAATGCGCAAACAATAACTTTACAATCGTAGCATAACTTACATTAATGCATCAATTACTTGGTATAATCATCAGTTCATCATCACCAAGAACTTTATTACCCACCATAATAATGATTTCAAATAAATAACCTTGGCTCTAAAACATTTCCCAATTAAATTAGCTCCAATTGTCCACTCACACAAAACTATGCCATATGATCAAATAGTGAGTAATAATTGATACAAATTCGTGGAAGTAAAATGAAACTTTCAACTGAACTTAAATTGTTTAACGAACCAGAAAATGGTAATGATTTGTTTTCTTGGAGGACCACGAAATTCATCATTAATTCGATGCTCAAGTATCCATATCACAGCTCCTACAAAGATGAAAAATAATCCTGTGACACACCACATCTCCACTGTAAATGGCTGCAAGAAAGCCCAAGCGCTTGATTCACGTTCCTTCACAGAAGTTAATATGACAAGCCCAGCTTCAATAAAGGGCTGCGTAAAATCAGCAAACCTCGTCCGATCCGTAGTAATCGCAATGTCCCCTACGGCAGCATCAAATTCCTATAAGACGAAAACCAGAAGAACAAAACTAACTCAGTTTTTCCCCTCAGCTTTCATACAATTCTACTATTATGTTGAAAACTCACATTTGCCAGAACTTTCTCAACAAGCTCTGTGTAATTTGGATTTACACTTCCAACCCCAAAAGGTATGAATCTGTAAGCAACAGGATAAGGCAAAAAATTTATTGCAGCAGTAAACACATCTATGCAGTAACCCTTCATTGTATCAGAACCTCTGTCCTTAGAGACAAATTCTGGGTAACTATATCGATTCGGCACTCCAATTCTCAACTCCAGCCCATTATTAGGGAACACCCACCCACGGGGCTTTGTTGTTGTCTGACCCGGCCATATAACATCATATAGTTTTTGATTTACGCTGGAATGATTTGGCGGCTTGAGGTACAGTATTTCAGGAGTCTCAGTAGACAAACCAGAATAGTTTGACCAGTATCCTATGCTCCTTGATCCAGTTCCCACAATATTAAGGATATCATAAGCAGGATGAATAATATTTCCATCAGAATCAAGCTGGAAATGGCCGGTAACACCATCAAAAACTGAACTTTTTATCTTCTCTAGCAAAAGATTTCCCCCGCCAAACACGCTTAGTGCTTCGAGGTTCAGAACTCCATCGTCAACATCTTCCAATCTCGAATCATTATAAAATGAAATGGTTCCACCATCGTCGAAAAAAGCGTCCAATGCATGCGCTACCATCCACACTGAATCATAAGCATATAGGCCATATGAATTGAGTCTAAAATTTACGGCTTTATCATCATTTTTAAACTTGCTCCACTTCGAAAAAAGACTCTTTCTCCTTTCGGTGTCAGCCGTGTGTTGTCTTAGGGAAAGCACACCTTCCATGGTAAGCATGATTTCAGAATCTAGAGGAAAAGATGAATCTAAGAGAGAAGAAAGCCAGTCAGTAGCTATCCAAGCATATCCTGTTATCATCATTCCCAGATAATGAGCCACTGACAAAACTTTGATGCCGGAATCCGGATTCGTGTGAAGAATGATTACCCGAGGCTCCATTAGATCCACCTTCACAAGCAAATCTGAAATTATGCTCCTTTCGGGTTCTGGCGGCAACGCAGCCTTGTAAGAGATCTTAGTATTCCTTTCTGTGAGCTTATCGCTCAATGCAGCCACCCCATTTCTTCCATAGTCGTCATCTACGAAGATGACAATAACCTCCCTCCACTGAAAATAATCAACCAAATCAGCAATGGCAGCCATTTGAAATTCATCACTCTGTGTTGTTCTGACAAAGAATGGATACTGGAGAGAAGAAAGAGTGGGATCAGTAGCTGAAAATGAGAGCATTGGAACTTTGAGCTCATTCGCAACATGTGTGACAACATGAGCAACCACAGATGACTGTGGGCCAATTATTGCCACAATATCATTCTCCATGAACTGCAAAGCTGTAATTAGAATTCAGTCCCATAAGAACAAAATATACACTTAGATTATAAATGTGTATAAATTGAATGGTGGAAGAAACTGGGATTCTGATACCTTCGACAATAGCCACGAATGCATTACAGTTTGAGTCTTGCTGATGCACCACCAGTGTTGTCCCTCGAAGAACAGATTGGTCAGAGTTAACGTCCTTCACTGCAGCATTAATGGCGACCTTAGCAACCCTACCGATAGTTGAGTTGAAAGCTAAAAGAGCCCCTATGTTTACAGTTGCAGGCCTTGAATAATTGTTCTTGCAGACTCCAGTTTCCCACAGGTAAGAACAGATGAAAAGAAAAACAAGCAGAACCAGCTTCATACTTTAATCACTGCCATGAAATTTAAAAACGTTTAATAAAATCTGCAGGCGGGGTAATAAATGGATCAGAATCAAGGAAATCTTATTAAACTGTAAAACCCATAAAATCTCTTTAACAGGAGTAAGGAAATACCAATATTTAATCGAGAAAAAGACACAACTGAAATCCACCTTTTAAATCGGTGAAACCAGCCCTTGATCCTCTCAAAACCCTAATCCCAAAACCAGAATCTTTCGGTGATGGGACTGGAAAACGAGGGGAGAGCTCAAAGAGCAATAGTAAAAGAAGACATCAGCTTAAAACAGAAAAGCTCGTCCATTTACCATTGATGAGGTCTGAGGAAGAAAGTAAAAGAGCAAAACTCACCTGCATAAGAGAGGCAAAAGGAAGGAGATTTTAGGTGCTGCAAAGCTTGTCTTTTGAAGCTAAAGCTGGTCCCAATGAATCTGTAGCAGAGGGAGGGAGAAGAACAGTAACGACAGAGCCTCGTATTGAGTAATTCCTTAAGGATTTTGAGAGATGGAAAGGAATTGTGAGCAAAGGAGAGGCGAATCACAGAGAACGCATTCAAGACGCGATTTTTTTGCTTTAGGTGGTGAAGGAAAGAATCTGGAGATGGAAGATGAAGTCAGTGTCGGAACCTTTTCCATATTGAGTCTCTGTAATTTCAAAGTTTAGATTTTTTGTACTAAAAGATAAATTTTAAAATTTATGGAGGAAGATTATGAAAAGATTAAAAGAAAAAAAAAGGATAATTACATACAAATCATCCCAAACATTAATATTTACAAATTAATCATATATGTGATTTTGTTGAATGATCGAAGAGATATATTTATACGTGTCACGATCAAATTATTGAGAATTTGATGAAAATGAAAAATAAGAGTTAGAAATAGAAAAATGGATGAAAGAGAATGCGAGATTTGTAAATAGTAAGTTCGTTTGGGGTGATATGTTTGTAGTTACTAGGGCTCTCGAAATGGCTCGGTTTTCGTGAACAGCTTTTGTTTGATTAGTTAAGAAGTTCATGTTTAATTCATTCGCTAAGTTAACAAGTCAAATACAAACACCTTTTTTGTTTGATATATAAACGAGTCAAACGCGAACAAAGATCTGTTCGTTCGTGTTCGACTCATTTTAACTTGAAATATTACTCATCAATTATATATATATATATATATATATATATATATATATATATATATATATATATATATATATATATATATATATATTAATGAGTAGTACTTTTAAAAAAGTTTAATTTACTACAATCCTATAAAAATTTATAATCAATTAAAATTATTAATTAAAAAATAGAATAAAATATATTAAAATTATATTTAAATAATATTTTAATATAAGTAATAAGATTTAAATTTTGCCCGAACTCTTAACATTCAGTGATTGCGTGATTTGAATTGTCTTCGTGAACAAATAGTGTTTGACTCGCTAAACAAACGATCCCAACATGAACACACTTTTTCTGTTCGAAATATAAAAGAGTTGAACACGAATAGTGAGATTTTTTAACGAACCGAACACGAGCTAACCCTAGTAATTGCCCCACAATAGTAAAATGTTAAATATTAAAAAAAATGTTTAAATAAATTCGATTAATAGTTAGTGCTAATTATAAACAATTGTAACATTATTTAGAAAATGACATCTTATTATGAAGAAAAACTTAATGAATTGAAATATAATAAATCCTAAAAATAATTAAATCAATAAATATTAATTTGATATTAAAGTGTTAGATGTGTGATATACATATTTTTATAAACACATATATGATATTAAAGTGTTATAAGTGTAAATATTGAATTTAGGTGTTAGATATGTAAATACATGATAATTGTATTTACATATCTAACACCTGAATTAAAAAAAAGGGGGGCAATCACATACAGACTACCAAAAACTTTCTATTAACAAATCAACCATCCTCTTTCCTCCATTTATCAATTTTTCACTCAAATATCAAAATTCATGGTAAAATCCCAACCCGTACTTTTCACTTTTATAATATTCTAAATAGTTCGATCGTGACACACATAAATACATCAGTTCGGTAGTTTAGAAAAATCACATCGATGGTTAATCTTAAAATATCAATCTTTCGGGTTGTCTCTATGTAGTTATCCCAATAAAAAGACGAGATAATTCATAACCCGAGCACATGATTCAACTTATAAGAATTGGGGGTTATTACTCGATTTCTAGGATTAAATATCCAACATACTATAACACGTTATTTTCTTAATCAAACTTCGTATCCAGTGGATCTTCTACATAAAACAAACACGGATAATACCAAATCGTTCTTACTCCTCTTTCCAAACACACTTATCATAACATTGACATAACTTCTCCAATTAATGAACCAAATAAGTTGATACAAATTGTTGGATCACGGCTCGACAAAATCTTCACGTTTCAATTTTAAAAGATCAGTCTTAATCGAAAGTGCTCTCCCATAATATGGAAGGATAATTAACAATAAGAACTTCCGTCTATGAGAAATCTTGAACTCTTCAGATAAAAAAATCTCCGCAAAATTGAAATTCATCGTATCAAATTAAAATCAAACTAAAATAAAATATCAAAAAAATGTGTTTTCTTATCTACTAATATCAAAATAAGATTATATGTCATATCAAATTAAATAGAAAAATAAAAAATAATAAAATCTCAAAAAAGAAAAAATAAACAACAAATCTAGAAACAATCCAACACCAGCAAAAGAACAAAAGATATAAAAAATATTTCCACGTGTTAACTTTTGAATTGGAGGTTCAAATATTTGCTGAAGAATATAGGGCTAGCCACATGTTCAAATGTTCCTATTCCACCTGATTTATTAAAAATATTCTACTAAGTAGGGGTGTAAACGAGACGAACATGAGCGAGCCCAGAAAAGTGTGTTCGTGTTCGGCTCGTTTGTTTAGCGAGCCAAACACGAGTTGTTCACGAATAAAGAATCGTTTTGACAACCCTAATCACGTAATCTTAAGATGTTAAGGTTTGGAGCAAGATTTAAGAATTATTGTTTATATTAAAACATCATTTAAATCTAATTTATAATTTTTATTATATTTACTTTATTAATAATAGTTTTAATTGATTATAAATCTTTTAAATTTTTAAAAATACTACTCATCAATATACGTATGTATGTATGTATATATATATGTATGTATGTATATATATATATGTATATATATATATATATATATATATATATATATATATATATATATATATATATATATATATAAATACATATATATATATATATATATACGTTGCGTTTCGACTCGATGGGCGGGTCCTGTAAGCACTCGAAGGACAGTGAGTTTGAATCCCACCCGTGACGCGGAGGATTCGTGTCTGTTTAGACACATGGCCGGCTCTCATCAGTGAGGCTTATCGCATGGGAATCCGATATTTGTGCCTCTGTCAAATATCGATTTCCTTTTTTTAAAAAAATGTATATATATGTATGTATATATATATATATAATTGAGGAATAATATTTCGAGCCAAAACGAGCCGAATACGAATGAACAAATCTTTGTTTGTGTTTGGCTCATTAAGACTTGTTAACTTAGCGAACGAGCCAAACCCGAGCTTCTTAACGAGCCAAACATAAACTGTTCGCCAACAAAAAGTTATTTTGACAGCCCGATCTACAAGATGTAATAATTATCTCTAATTTTCTTCTATTCATGCCTCTCAAGTAAAATTTACCATTGGCTCACGATTCAAAAAAGCTATATATGGTTGCTTTATCGGTTTTATGTAAAAAGATCTACATACATAACATAGAATTGTTATGTATTTTTATATCTAACATCTACAATTTTTTTTTAGATATTTGGTCACTAAATTTATGCTTTAAAAAAAAAATTGTGGTTTACTTTTTAAAAAATAAATTAATGGTATTTTTTATGCTGAACTTTTTTTTTTTTTTTTTTTGTTGACGGTGAATTTTTTTTATATATAGAATTTAGGATCCGTTTGGGTCGGCTTATGCTTAATCAGCTTATTCAAAGAGAAGCTGCTTATCCAACATATTCTCATAAACTGCTAATAAGCCGAACCGTAGATCTCTTACTGCAATCGGTTTCTTTAAAGAATTTAAAACTGACTTATTGAATAACCAGTTGAAACGCACAAACCAAACGGTACAGCTGTGTTTTGAAAATATCGCCGCACTTGTAAGCCGCCCTAAACAGACCCTTACATGCGTGTCACAAAATTTTTATATTTAAATATTCAACACAAATGTTATTATTTACAAACATACAACTCAAATATTTAATAGTGATACAAATTTTCTTGCATGATGATACTGAAGTGTTAAAAATGTGAATATAAAAATTTTGATGTTATATATGTAAATAGATATTAGTCGAGTGGTATGTTTGTAAATTTTTTTTTATTATTTTTAAATCAGGAGAGAATTCTTGCACGTCGGAAGTTAGTGGAGCAGGTTTGGAAATAGGAAGAAGTTCATATGCATCACGGGTTGCACGTGCTACGTGAGAGCTTTTAACGGATTATAAAGAAAAAAAATTTTACATCGGAGGCTTGTAAAATCACATCACATGGTGTGCATGATAAAAAAAAATAACATCTAGTCAGAATAACGAAAATATTCCCTTAGTGTTATTCATGTTATTCATGTGTTATTATGTGTTATTATGTGTTATTCAAGTGTTATTGTGTTTTATTCAGGTGTTATTCTGCTCTAAGAATATTCCCGGTATTATAATAACACAATAACATATAAATAATACATGAATAACACACAATAACACATGAATAACACGAGGGGAATATTTCCTGTATTATTCTGTTTTTTTTCCGACACGCGCCACGTGGCACTATATTACTGGACTCCACACGAAGCTCTACGTGCGGAGTCCTGATGTAAAAATTTTCCATTATAAAGAAATCACATAATATAGAAACCTCAAAAAACAGTAATTTTCAAAAAAAAAAAAAACAACAAACAAAAAATAAATAAAAAGCCTTTTTTTTTAAATATAAAAAGTTTGAGATTTAATATGAGCAATTTCATTTTGCTATTAAAGGTCCATTAAGGCATTAGTGCGGGCACTGCACAAGTTTTGCCAGTTTGGATAAACTGCGTTTTGACAGATTTGTAAAAAAGTTGCCACTGAAATCATCATTTTCTCACCAGTCCGGGCTAGGTGCAGTGTCGGCTTTCTAGTTGCGGTCTGACTTTTTCAAAAAAAAAAATGTAATAGCCACTGCAACTTTTTGCAACATTAAATATTCTTCAGCAGCTTCACAATTGTTTCTTAATAAGTTTTAGCTACCCAAAATAAACCAAAATTTAGATAGACACTTTGTACAGATGACTGCTATTGTTCTCGGCTAACTCAACCTCTTATTTAGGGTCTGTTTGGGGTAGCTGCAGCTTATTGAATAATCTGCTAATAAATTGATTAAAAATAATCTGCTGATAAGCTATGTGTGGTGGCTATTACAAATTTTTATTTTTTTGGAAAAGCCAGACCGCAGACAAAATACTGCCACCGCACCAAGATAGATGCGGTGTTTAAAAGCTGTTTTTAGCATATTGAAAACGCATGAGTTGCTAAAACGCAGTTTACCAAAACATGTCAAGTGCGTTTTCAAAACGCTACTGCACCAAATAAGCTGCCCCAAACGGGCCCTTAAAGACTTGAGTAGAAGCGCTAATGTTACATCCAAGGGCATATACATGCATACCACCCAATTCCTATGTATTTACATCTCTAAAACCTACACTTTACTTTATGCATTTATAACACCCAAATCTTTCATATCACATAAAAAAAAATCACTATAAATATAAGTATAGATGCTAGAGATGTAAATACATAGAAATTGAATTGTATGCATGTAAATCTTATTATATTTAAACTATACATATGAAATTATATAGTAAAACTTAATGAGTACAAGATGTAAACAAATTTAAACCAGCATTATATAATTGACTCAAAGAAATCCCATGGTGGGTTCAAACTTCACTGAGGTCCAAGGAACACTACCAACTAAGGCAAATCGCCATTGATGAGCTTGGGAAACTTCTCATATTTGTCCCTATAACCAAATGTACTTCGGATGAACAATTTTCAGCCTGATGAGATGGGTTGAATTCAATTTAAGGGATGATTTGATGTATAAAGCTATTTTCATGGGCCATAGTAGTTGAAAAGGCAAGAGGAGAGGCAGCAGAAGATGGTTTTCTGATAGAGAGAAGATGAACAGAAACCCATTAAATATATATATATATGTACAAAAACAAAACAAAGCTGTGCTAGCAATTCACATCAAGATTAAACCCAACTCAACAGCCCCTTAGGTTCCTATTTAAACATATGAGAAGGTTATAATATGCTGCTTGAATTTGAAGATAGTTGATGTGACTGATACACAATGCTATGAATAAGCTAAAAGAAACATAACATTGTACAATGCTATAGATTCATAATACAAAAGAAAGAGCTGTAAACAAAAATTTAGAGCACAGAGAACAGAGGTGAAACAATTAGAGACAAGTATCAGCTTTTCCTTAACCTAGAAATCCCCCTGGATTACATTGATCACTATTATTATAGAGAATTTGGCTTATAAATTGCAAATAATGCATCTATTGTATATAAATTCCAAAGAATCTTTTATTATCTTCTTTTGTAATTTGCAAGGATAACACATTTGGGTAGCCGCCTTATCATCTTATTTTCCTCTGGCATGAGCATTTAATATTTTATGTCTCCTCTCAATAGCTGCTCTGCATCAATGTTTCTCCTAAGGAACATAATATTGAACTATGCTATTGTTGGATTCTAATTTATCTATGAATTCACAACACCAAGAAAAGAACTATAAAAAGAATTTAGAGCACAAAAAATATAGGTGAAAAATATTAGAGAGACAAGTATTAGCTCTCCCCAATCGAAATCACGCTCTATTACAGTGATCACTATTATTTATAGAGGAATTGGCTTATATATTACAAATAATACATTTATTGTACACAGCTCCCAAAGATCATTTATCTATCTTTTTTTTTTTGTGTTCTTCTCTAGCTTGTCAGGATAACACATTTGGGCAGCCATCTTATCAACTTATTTTCTTCTCGCACGAGCATTTAATATTTTGTCTTGTCTCAGTAACAGCTCTGTATCAATGTTTCACCTAAGGTGTTTCACTTCTGGTAATGCTCATGGGCCTATTCGAACATGAGGCCAGCTAGCAGGGTCCATCTAGTTATCTCGAGGGTTTCTACCTCAAAGACGTGCATATACCTGTACGAGTTGATCTCCTAAAGAGGTTAGTTAAGCTGTTCTGGTCGAGTAGTGGAGGCCGGCCATCTTGAGCAAACTGTCCTATCGGGTTTCTTGCCCGAATTTCTTGGGCGGATTGATCTGGCCGAATTGTCTCGTCGGCTCGATGAGTTGACTAACGCCATCCCTTGAACCCGATCCAGAGGCTTCTTAGTATATAGCTCTCAACTAGGTAAGCTATTAGAAGCTCATCTTCTATTTTTTCTAGAGGAATATCCTAACAAGGGTGAAAAAAAAATATCTTTTCTTTCTTTATTTAATATAATTTTTAAAGATTCTAACTTCCAACTTCACCGTCAGAGTTAAGGGACAATATCATTAGACTCATACCCAACAGTGACCAAAATATTTTGGTTGGGCATAAATAAATGCAAATTTCAGTAACATTTCTTACATGGATGAATTTGTATGTCTAATTGCACTTCGGATGGATCATCCCCTCTTCTGACTTACGGGGGACAGTTTGTAGACGTGCCTGCGACCTGGTTTGCTTCTAAAAGTTGAAGGTGGAAAACTTGAGCATCTGCAGTGATCATTGAAAATGTCATATGGCCATGATATGAGCAAGATTAACATAAGTTCGAACAATAGTTTGTATATTTTTATAGGAAATCAGAAGAATAGAATAGCGTCTAGGATCGCTTACAAAAGATTAAAAGTATGTACCATAAGAATAACTTCATAAATAAAAAGTTCACGAGAAGCACTCAATTCTAGCTCGTTAAATAAGGAAAGCTACAAAATTTCATTTAAAATAAAATTTCTAGTACAGTAATCTCTCTCGGTGACCAGTGTTTAACAAATAAATTTAAAAAATCACTGTTAAAAAAAAATTATTGAGTGTTGCACTAGATTAAAAAGAACAAACCTCTAGAATTTACAGTATAATCTATTCACCATCAAGTGTGCTCTTAAATCCCCTCATAGAATCTGCTGATGCACCGGAGCAAGACTGAAACAGAATCAACAAGCCATATTACAGCTAGGAAAGCTATGACAGGGAATCAGAAAGTAAATTATACGACATATAAGGTACTTTCAAATGAAGTTTGGAACTTCAAGCTTGCAAAGCACTCCTAAGGAAAATTTGGTGCATGCTAAATTTGGTACAATTAAAGATTCATGCGCACCAAGTATAAAATTTCAGCAGAAATGTGTTGGTATGACTCTTGCCACTTTATACTCAGTAGCATCCAATTGTTCATTGGCCCATGCACACATCCAAGGGAAGGATGAATTATGTAGTTCAAAAATCAATAAAATGTAAAAATATTATGCAAAACCTTGTAAGCTCCTTAATAAACTTGACGTAAAATTCAACTAATCTCCTAATTCATCAAAAGCTAGATGCACATAATAAGAAGCAATCTATAGTCGACAGTCTATTGACTAAAAGTGATGAGGTGAAAGGACCATGTAGATTCACAATTCTATGATTGAGCATTAAAAATGATTGGATCCAACAAGACAAAAAATACAGTAACATTGACAACCATCTTAAAAGGTAAGACAAAAAAAAAAAAAAAGAACAAACAATGACACCTAATTTAATTCTATGGATCAATTGAGGGTACCGCAACTTATTGCTTCAAAGAAGCTCTAGAGACACGGGTGAAGAATGTTTTCCAAAGGGTCAGAAAGAGATGACAACATCATGTTCGATTTCATAGTATGAGATCCACTTCCCGCTAACCCCTTAATGTCCTTAATTCATTCAATGTTTACCCTCCTATTGGAACCAAACCTATTCAAAACCCATATGTGCAAGAATATCCCCAAGAAATTTCCCCTATATAAGAACCTCTAAAATACAAAGAAAAAAAAACACTTCTAGCCAAACCAAATATGAAAAATCATAAAGAATCTATAAAATATACCCTTACAATTGGCTAAGCCTGCAAATTTACTTCTGAACCAAGCTCACCAAGGAGCCAAAGCCATATCAATGCTATCAAACAAGCTCATCTCAAAATTCTGACGTTAGAAAGAACATGGCATGTGAACCACAACTGGGAGATTGGCCAATTTATGATGAGAACCCTATATTACGTTTACAAATAAATCTCATATGTTCCCTAATGCCATTCATCTAAGCTTTTGGCTTTGCTTGATTTATCTGATAGAACAAAAAGCTCCCTATAAACTTAAGTCAACCTAAACTTGACCGCACTTTTAATTTTCACTCCTAGTCTATGAAATCCTCCTTAGAAAAAGTAATATATAGTTAGCTGACAATGATCTTTTGGTTATACAGAATCAACTACCTCTGTAAACTAAATAAAACAAAATCAATGACTGTCTACAATGATGAAATAGTAAGATTTTGATCAAGTATAACCTAAAACTCAAGCCAACACTCACCACACAAGAAAATAAATTATCTCCTTTTAGCAGCAAAGAAGTCATTGCGACAACATATTAAAAGCATGTAACCGCTAGCCGTATCAAGAGTTTTCTCCTTCACAACTGAAATATTTAATTATGATAAAATGCACATATAAGAAGCCTTCAAATTAGAAATGCAAAGCCCCACAAGAGGATGAAATCTTTTAGTTTTGTATCATTGCTTAATCTTCCTCCTAAAAGACCTTCACCATGAGTTCATCATATCCAGATAAGCCATAAAATCCTCATCATTAAAATATAAAAATAAGATAACCCAAACATTAACTACATTATAACTAAAATAAAAATACAAAAAAATAATTCAATAATTTTAAATAGTCCAAAAAAATACAACAATCTTGATGTGTCTTTATAGCATCAAAGCATACCATGCATGTGTTGCCATCAACTGGTCTTAGAAGTTCTTTGGAAATGGTATACCCTAATTTTAATTGACATTAAGAGAATTCATGGTTTTCATCTTATGTTTGATGTAATATAAATGGAAAAAGAAATAGTGATTCTCTCCAAGGAGAAAAGTTCATCACTTTATTATTACTATTATTATAAACAAATAGGGGTTTAAAATTGGTAATAATAAAAAAATTCAATATTTAAAACATATTATGCAATTGAACACAACAACAACAACAGCAACAACAACAACAACAAAGCCTTAATCCCACTAAGTGGGGTCAGCAAAAAAAAAATCGGTGCAATTTTGTTACAAACCGCATAATCTGAGAGTTTAAAGCAAAACATTTTCAGCATAAAAAATAGCGACTGATGACATTTCCCATTGGACTTTTGATATCCGAGTTTAACAGATTTTACCTGCAGTGTTGTGGTATCCTCCAGAATGGCAGTCTAGAATTTTTCAAAGCGGGTGGCAGCGCCATATATCTTCTCCAATCCTCAAGCATGAGTTTTAAATCATTGAATTTTCTGCTAAGACCAACACAACAATTTGCATGCATAGTACAGACCATACTAAAATTTCTGCTTGGTTCACATATTCCACCAAAAAAGGCAGTGCTCAAGAATCTCATCTTCAATCCTATTTCATTAACAAATGGGTCGAATTTGATTCTATTAAGTACGTCCTGATCATGATATCCTGGATGTTTGTGTCGTGATGAGTACCAAAACTTGTAAAATTCAATCGTACGATTGTTAGATTTTACAAATTTAAATCCTCCATTAGGCACGTTGTTCCGATCAAGATTGTCTCCAAAAAATCTGTCACAAGCAATCTGAAAGTCTCCATCTGGAAAGAAATGTGGAAATGGATTTCGGAACCACATGACATCTGCATCCTGGAAATAGTTACACCAAAAAAGACATGAATCAGAAAGGCTCAAGGTACATAATCAGCATTTGCAATGAAATTCTTCATGAAATTATACTTAAATTGATGGCAGACATCAAGATAGAGAAATAATTTATCTATTAAGTACTACAAATTTGAGATGGTCCCAAATATTTTGCCATTATTTCAACTTAAATTACTCAAATTATAAAGTGAAACTTTCAAAATTTATGTTTAAGGCCATTCAAACGCTAATGTGAACAAATTTATAGTGCAGACAATTCTGCCAAAATGAAAATTATCCAAATTTGAATTCAAATAATCTAAAAAATCCCATTTAAATGTATGAATAAAAACTTCTAAAAAATATTTTAAAAGCTGAAAGAACTTCAATTCTTTTGTGTAGCTATAATTAAAATGATGAACGAACTCCAACAAGACTAAATCCACGTGAATCCTATTTCATTTGGGCATCAAATAACCAAAAATATGGCAAAACTTAGAAATGGAAACCACTGGGTCCTTCACCACTTTCCCCCTTTTTTTCATACTAGCATGAGATCTATAGCACGCAAACACACTTTGTCGTCGACAACTAGCCGAGGCTATCTTTGGAAAGCTCACAGTGAGTTGTTATATAAAGGCAACGAATCACACTGAAACCAGATGGATCAAGAGCAATTTATAAATGAAAATTTAAAAACATAAACTATTTGAGCTTCATGAACTTTTCTTGTGACAAAATTATGATTAATTTACATCATTTGATAAGCCTTAAAGGGATAAACAATCTGCCTAAAAATGACAAAGGTTCGCCACTACTTTTAAACTTTTGCAAGGAACTTTCCGGAACTAGTGCGACTCTTATAAGCCTCTGAATTAGGAACTATCAGTCCTTCCCCAACTCTGAAAATAATCAATGAATTAATTAAATAAACATTAGAAACCCTTCTCTATTTTCCTTATCCTCCTTTTTTCCCAGTTTTCTCCATTCCCACCCGATCATACATAAGACATACTGTTAGCTGCACCTCTCTCTCTCTCTCTCTCTCTCTCTCTCTCTCTCTCACACACACACACACACACACACATATCCTTCACCTAAATTCCATCCTCTCCTTGCAAACATGCATCACCCTTGCACAAGTTATATAGAGTCAACCTCACCATCTTGCGTAATCCCATCTTTCTTGATGTGATTTAGAGTTTATTATTCTTTATTGTGTTATTTTGTGTAGTTGTCCTTTTCTTATCAGGGTAGATGTGTAAACTGCTCATCCAGGTGCTCTATTTACCAACCATACATGTCTTTCGTCACATGAAAGACCTAATTTTGATTGCCACAACATATACACTACACATCTTTTTTAACAGGGTGTTTAAGCTCAGGGACAATGAGGAAGCATTGTCCAAATATACCTAAAACTGGAAATTTTGCTTTTAAAACAGAATTAATGCAACTAAAGTGAAGACTAAGCAGTAAAAATGGAAAAATATGAAGCAGCAAATAATGGATGAAAAGGGACTCATAAATTTGGGCTACTCACCATCGAATGTGCAACAAAAGGTCAAAAATAGTTGTAAATTTAAACAGTAAAATAATTTGCTATAGGATAAAACAAGCATATTAAGATAAAAGATCAACAACCACCATAATGATTATTTTACCACCCAAAGCAGGGAGACTGGCCTACCTATGTCGATATTTGACAATTCTTAAATGTAGGTTCGTTACAATCGGCAAAAAATTGATTGCGTTGAGAGTGTAAATGATTTTCTCGACTCCAATGTGACGGACAATAAACTCAGAACAAAATTCAAATAGATATAAAAAATAAAGTATTTTTGAAAGTAACAATAATTTTTATCCATCATAAAAATTAACCCATGTTTAGAAATATAGTTCGACGACTTATCTGGATGTAGCAAAATATCAGAAAGTAGGCTAAGGCAATGTTGTGAACTCTATAATTGCTTGTCGGATTTTTAATAAAATTGGATTATCAAGTGAAGAAGTTGTAAGACCAAGAAAATGAGAAAATCTTCTTTGTGAATGCGAGAGGAGTTAATTACTTTATTAGATGAATAAAAAATATATTCAATTGGATAATCAAACCAAAGTAATTTAATAAGAAAGTATTGCAGCTCTTGTGTTTGAATGATCCGATTCATCATCTCATGAATACTTTATTGATCGCTTTTGATAAGAAATTATGCCTAAAAGATTTTGACACCATTTAAAAAGTGACTTGTGTATACAAAAGTGTTTGCGAACATGTGCTTAAGCTTGTTAAATTTTGCATTAACTTTTTTAGCTGAAAATTTTAATAGTTTGCTTTCCTTGCACTAAAAATTATACCAATGCACATGCCCAAAGCAAATGTTTCAACAATAAACAGCTTGCCAAAATTAATTTCAAAGCACAAATGAATTATCTAAATTGAACGTCCAATGAAAATAATATTTTGGAAAAATGCGGAGAGAGGAATAGCTACTGTTACAGAGCGTTGAACACGATGCCGATATTAACCTGTGAGGCCTAAAATTCACATAACTGTTCCAATATTTTGAGTGGTGGCCAATTCACAATTGCACCACTTTGGAGCTACAACTATTGCTAGCAACATAACAGATATTCAAAGTCACTCTATCAAAAGACAATTGTATTTTTTGACGAAAAGCAAATTTACTTGTAGCCATCTTGGTACTGAAGTCAAGTGGTTTGCAAGATCTGACATATAACTACTGTAAAAATTATTGAACAGTGCAAGGGCAATTTTAAAATTGTATTCATAATATTTGGAAAGTCATTAGTGCATTGAAGAGGCCAAATGGCATAACAAAGAAATCGTATTAACCTTCATGCATTCAAAATCCTACCTTATAAATATTAGTACAACCATACGAATCTGATGATAGCCAGATCATAAGCCTAGTTTGGAAAAAGCAGCAGCACCATGCAGCTTATCCAATAGTTTTATCAGGAATTAGAATATGATAGCGATTTTTAAAAATAGTGATTTCATTCAAACCACGATAATACACACAAAGACATCATGTGCCAACTTTCTGCTTAACTAACTATTGGCAACGAGAAAGGCATCATACTCGGGCGAAGTATTCTTGATGCAAACATACCTGGACTATTTCAAAATTTTTTTTTTATTTTTTTGATAATGAGATATCAATATGATTTAATCTTAACTGGATGCAACTCCAGATTAGTGTGTATCTGATGGTCTTTTGGTCTAGGTGGAAGAAGCTGGGTATGAGCAGCCGAAATAAATTTAAAAAGTGAGATAATATCATATAAGAGTGGCAAAAAAAGACGCAGTTCTGTTGTGCCCAAAGAATAATCCCAACCATCAAGAAGTTGAAATTAAGAAGCAAAGCCTTGATTGGCTTGTTATTTTTTTATTCGAAGTAGTTGGATACACTCAGTCGTAGAACCAAGTTGGCCACATAGCTGGACTGGGTTACCATTCCACAAAATCTTCACAATGAGTGATTCATAGTTAGTTAAGGCATCACCCAACAATTCTAACCATTAGATATCCAACACAACCTCCGCTCCATTATTCAAAAAACAAATAGACCTACTTGAAAGTGATGTCCTTGAAGATATAAATCGAATTACAACTCTTTTCATTACAAACTAAGCTTTCAGCTAGGGCTGTCAAAAAAACTTGTAGTTCACGAATAACTCATTTTGGCTTGTCAAGTAGCTCCTGTTGGAAACGTTTGTTAAGCAACTCAAACACAAAAAAATTGATCAAGCTCGAATTATAAACGAGCTGAACACGAACAATCTTTTGTTTGCTAGTGTTCAACTCATTTTAGATCGAAATAAGGAAATTATATATATTATATATATAATAATATATTATGTTGTTAGGTATAGCTCATATACCAACTAAGGGACAGATGTTGAAGCGGAGCGAGAGAATCGGGGGAGTTATGTTATGTGGGTTGGGGGTGCAGAGCCACTCCCCCGCGGTATGATACAAAAGTAATTCTGTAATTACATATTGTACTCCAGGGTTATATATATACACTTGTTTATAATCCTAGGGCTGATTACGTATCTTGTACTCTTTTTTGGATTAAAGGAACAACCGCCGCTCTGCTCCCGACGACGTAGGAATCTTTGCCGAACCTCGTTAAATCTCTGTGTTTTCTTCTGGATTTGTGTCAATTCTTGCGTTTCTTTGTACTAAACTTCTCAACAAGTGGCATCAGAGTCTGGTTCTAGGGCATAGAAAATTTTGGCGACGCGGGAAGAACAAAGAAAATTTTGGCAGAGGAAGATTTGGCGGCTAGGACTTTGGAGTTCTAAGATTGCAGTCGGAGTTCGACGAGTTGCAGAATTTTGACAACTTGGATTCGGTAAGGGCTTCTGCGGCAATTTCAGACCAGTTGAAGTTCGCAAAGGAAGTTTACGAACAATCACGAGAGGTTTCGCGCGAGAGTTTGGCACTTCGGCGAAGGCTTCGAACATCTGGGAGATCGGCAGCTTGGATCGCAACAGAGGGAATCGCGCTTGGTTTCTTCCGTTACAAGAGAGGTCTGCTGCAATATTGTTGGTACTGGTGAAGTCGGAATTAAGATGTATGATGACACTGTTAAAACATTATGTGATGTCAGACATATTCCAGATTTGAAGAAAAATTTGATTTCCTTGGAAACTCTATATAGCAATGGTTTTATTCCTAAGATAAATGAGGATAGGGAAACCATCAGAATTGTTAAGGATGCACCGATTGTTATGAAAGAAAAGTTAACTGCAGGTAATATCTACAAACAGTTGGAGAGTAAGTTGTAGGTGGAGTTTATTCTGTTGAGTCAGATGATGATAGTAAAAAGCTATGACATGCGTCTGGGTCATCTTAGTGAACGTGGAATGGCTGAATTGCATAAAAGAAATTTGCTGAATGGTGTTAAAAGATACAAGCTCGATTTTTATAAGTTTTCTGTTCTTAGAAAACGTATTAGGGCTGATTGTATGATCGAAAAGCACAAACTCGAATGAATTCTGATTGACGTGCATTTTGATGTATGGGCACTACCAGTGAATCGTCATCGGGAGAATCTCAGTATTATGTTACATTCATCGACGATTTCTCCGTAAAATTTTGGATGTCTTTTCGAAGTAGAATCAAGCATTCTCCAAATTCAAGCTCGTGAAAACTGAGGTGGAGAAACAAACCGACAGAAAGACATCGTATTCGAGATCCGATAACTCGCACAGTAGACACAAATTCGCTAGCTCGAAGTTCCATGAGGAGTATTGGATTCAGAGGATTTTTCAGTGCGAAAGACACCACAACAGAATGGTGTTGCAGAAATGATGAACAAATCCTTAACTGAAATGGCAAAATGTTTGAGACTGAATGCAAGACTTCCTAAAAGCTTCTAGGCAGAGGTTGTGAATATGGCGTGCTATCTCATCAATAGATCACCTTGGGCATCATTGGTGATAAAGTTACAGAAGACGTATTGACAGGTAATCCAGTTAATTTTGATCACTTGCGAATTTTTGGATGTCCTACCTATGTGCATGTACCTAGAGATGAAAGATCAAAACTTGATCCAAAATCCAAGAAGTGCATCTTTCTGGGCTACAACAAAGGTGTGAAAGGATACGAGTTTTGAGATCCAATTGCAAAGAAAGCGGTGATCAATAGAGATACAGTCTTTGATGAGCAGTCCATGCTGCAACAGAATTAAGACAAGGTGTCGTGAAATGGCCTCAGCTCGTATACAATGCAGTGAATCTAGAACAACGTCCAAGAAGAATCGAGAGAGTTGAAGATTTAGATCCAACTCCCGGTGATTCCAATATAGATGACTTGCAGAATTACAATCTAGCCAGAGATAGACAGAGACACACCAATATAAGGCCTCATAACATATTGGGTTATGAAGGTTTGGTCTTTTGTGTACTTCTCATCAGCAGTGATGATCCAACCACTTTTCAAGGAGCTATCACCAGCCAGAAGAAAGAGAAATAGATGGGTGCAATGGTTGAGGAGATGGAGTCTTTGCAGAAAAATTACACATGGGAGCTAGTTCCGCTTCCTGAGAGAAATAAGACTATTGGGTGCAAATGGGTCTACAAAAGGAAACCAGCAGTATCAGAAAAATGAGAAAAGTTCAAGGTTCGTTTGGTAGCAAAAGATTTTTCATAATAAAATGAAATAGATTATGATGAAATATTTTTTCCCGTAGTCAGACATACTTCAATCAGAGCAGTGCTTGCATTTGTAGCAATTTGGAATTTGCATCTAGAGCAGAACAGATTTACATTGATCAGCTAGAAGGGTTCACTCAACATGGATAGGAGCGTCTGGTTTGTAGGTTAAATAAATCGTTGTATTGGTTGAAACAGTCTCCAAGACAATGATACAAGCAGTTTGACTCCTACATGATTCAGATTAGCTACAAGCGAAGTGAGTATAGTTGTTGTGTTTATGTTAAGAGCTTTGAGGATGGTTGTATTATTTTTCTGCTAATGTATATTGACGATATACTGATTGCTGCAAAAAAAAAAGAATGATGTCCTTGATTTGAAAGCTTTATTGAGCCATAAATTTGACATGAAAGACTTGGGTCCTACAAAAGAAGATTTATCGGAATGGAGATTCAGCGGGATAGAGGCTCGAGACGACTTTATTTATCTCAACGAGACTATTTTGAGAAAGTGCTAGACAGGTTTGAAAGCAAACCAAAGTCAGTGAGAACTCCATTGGCAAATCATTTCAAGCTCTCTTCAGAACAGTGTCCGAAGACAAATGGAGAAATCGAAGACATGACAAAGGTTTCATATTCCAATGATGTTGGCTGCTTAATGCATGCAATGGTACCTACTCGCCCTGATTTGGCTCGTGTTGTTAGTCAAATCTGCAAATACATTTATAAACCAGGAAGACGACATTGGGAAGCAGTCAAGTGAATTTTCAAGTATCTGAATGGTATTGTAGGACATGAAATTATTTTTGGTAGTCAGCAGGATGACCCTTCAGTTGTGAGGTACGTTGATTCTGACTATGCATGTAATTTGGATTACATAATGTCTACAACTGGGTATGTGTTTACTCTTGGTGGAGGGCCTATATGCTGGAAATCAACAATTCAGTCTATTATGACATTATTTACTACTCGAATTCGAATACACTGGCAGAATGAAGTCGCTAAAGAAGCTTTATAGCTACTCAGGCTAATAAAGAAACCAGTGTTGAGCAAGGCGGAGCTCAGCAGACTCATGATAGTTAAAGTATTATTTATTTGACTAAGAACCATGTGTACAATGCGAGGACCAAGCATATTAATGTCAGCTATCACAAGATCAGAGAATTGATTGCTTCTGTGAGATACTGTTGCAAAAGGTTCATACTAATGAGAATGCAGCTGATATGTTGACCAAGCCATTCACTATCAACAAGTTTTTGCATTGTTTGGACTCGTTGAATATTCACAGTTGTTAGAGAAGCATGGTGGCCAAACTCACATTGGTGCATGTGTAACTCTCAGGTATATTTTCTCTTAAAGGGCTGGATATTCGCCAAGGTGGAGATTTTTTATGTATGACTCATATACCAAATAAGGGACAGATGATGGAGTGGAGCAAGTAAATTGGAGGAGTTATGTTATGTGGATTGGGGGGTAATTCTGTAATTACATATTGTAGTCCAGGGTTATATATATGATTATTTGTAACCCTAGGGCTGATTCTGTATTTTGCATTTTTTTCTGGATTAAAGGAAAAGTCGTTGTTCTACTCCTGAGGAGATGCATTTTTGCTGAATCTCGTTAAATCTCTGTGTTTTTTTTCTAGATTTGTGTCGATTCTTGTGTTTCTTTGCCCTAAATTTCTCAGCATATATATATGACGCAGAGGCTATGTGGGTCGGCCCAATGCAAACCGGTCCAACCCCTGGCCAATTCCTTCTACCCTCCTTTAATTCTTATCTATTTCTCTGCCTACATATGTTACTCCCTCATTCCATCTATTTATAATTGTTGTGTGTTGATCACTAAGCAATGCTCCATCATTTTCTAATTTCACATGTCTTCCAGGCGTTCCCTCTTCGAGGACTGTGTCTGAAGACGAGCGGTGTTATGCCTGTACCTCGCCCAAGTTAGTGTGTATCTCCCCTTAGTTCCTTCCTCCCCTGTCAGCCACTAACACCTTCCTCTGCACAGAGAGGTCGTTGGTCTCTCCCTTGCTCGCCTCAGCCAATCGCAGCTCTCGCAGCGTCACAGACGAGCCGCACTCCCTTCCATGTTTCCTCTCAACAGTCTGCATATCTCCCGAGCGCCACAGAGGGGTCGCTAACTACCTCCCTTAGCCATTCACATATCACTCAACTGCCACAGATAGGTTGTTAACCACCTCCCGTTTGTCCCCAGCCATTCAGAGACCCCGAAAGCACCGCAGACGGGTCGCAGACCTGCTACCTGTTCGCCCCTAATTTATCGCAGCTTCATCCACATTTCTTTCTGTCACTTCCAGTTTCCCGTTCTAGAGCATCCTACTGATCAATCGCTTCTAGATCCAACTCCCGTGGCCCCCACCTGTCGCAAGCATCGTTCGACGCTTCCAGACTTGCCGGCCCCAACATCACTCCGCAACATCTTCCACTCGCCGAAACAATCACGCCCACTCAAGAGGGTTGTTTCTATCTTTTGTTATTTATCTATGTTTATCTTTATTTTCTGCAATTCACATTACCATTATTTGTATTGTGTTTTGTTGTAACATTATCCTTGTACCCTTTTTTGAAAATCAGCAATGAACCTGTATCTTTTGTGCCGTAGTTTGGGTTAACTTCAGTACTATTTAGTATCAGAGCTAGTCCAACCCTAGTCCTAACTTATGGTTCCCCAGTATCCGCACCACCTAAGCCACACAAAAACTTCCCCCCTCTCCCTTTTCCTTTCTTTTCTTGTCTTCTCCTTTCTCGTGTCTCTTTCCCATTTCATTTCACAACCAGTCATGTCGTCGCATCGTTACATACCAGAGCAAACCCAGGGAGAAATAGAACGGAAGATTCATCACCTGCAACAACGGGTGGCCAAGATGGATGATTGGACCCAAGGTGATATCACCCTCAATTGTGACCTCGAGAATCAAAGAGAAGACCGCGAGCGACGATCTAAAGCCATTTCATCGAGAGGACGTCAACAACGATGAATATCTCCCACGCCACTTCGGCATTCACTGTCAAAGAAGACCGCGACAGAAGCTCTCGTTTGGCGCCCACCGAGACTATGACATAAAAATGGACCAACCGGAGTTTGAAGGGAGCATGGATCTTGATGACTTCATTGACTGATTGCAAGCAGTCGAGCACATATTTTAATACAAGGAGGTAACAGAGGATAAATGAGTTAAACTAGTTGTTATCAATTTAAAGAAACTTGTTGTTGGGCGATGTCTAGACCCTAACATTAAAGCAGATCTAATAGAATTTTAAAGAAACGCATATCCTGACAACTTCATTGACTGGTTGCAAGTGGTCAATTACAACTATGAATACCAGGAGGTACTAGAGGATAAACAGGTTAAACTGGTCGCTGTCAAATTAAAGAAAAATGCCTTGTTATGGTGGGAGAATCTACATTGACGGCACAAACGAGACAGAAGCGATGAGATCACCTGGTGGGCAAAAATGAAGAAAGCTATTTGGAATAAGTACATGTTACCCCACTGTCACCAGGAAATGTTCATCAGACTCCACAAGCTAAAACATTGAGAACTTTCAGTTGTGAAATTCACGAAGAAGTTTGACCAATTACAGATAACATGTGATTTAGTTGATCAAGTAAAGCACACGATCACCCGCTATTTAGGGGGCCTAAAACCACAGCCCCACTGGTCACTGGGCGATGTTCAGACCCTAGCATATACTTGCAGTTGCAATTAATATTTTCTTTCAGGAGAATGAAAGTTTTAGGTTAATATGTCTGATAGGAGAGAGTTTGTTTATCAGAGGAGAATCATTGTTGTTAGGTATATTTGTTATGATCTTAGTTTCTCTTTAATGTTTCTTTCAGATAATGATATACTATTTTGTACTGGCTTGAGATGTTATTTTTGAATTTTATTATTTTTGGATGCTTTAGATTTTATTGCGCTTTGTGGATTAATGACTATTTTATAAGTATTGGAAGTTTTCCAAATGTGGATAGTTAGATGTTAATACGATCCGAATGTTGTCTTCGCCTTAGTTAATTCTAAGCACCAAGCTAGGTCGTGACATTCTCTAATGATCTGGAGCAGTTGTGGGCACATCTTGATTGCTTCACACTGATATCGAGTCGTGGTGATCCAGGGTGCAAGAAAGAGAAGATCTTTACATAGATGATGACTATTCAGCTTCTGGCTCCTCTAATGTTAGCCTTTCATCAGAGGAGATCAATCCTCCTAACACAGGCAACGATTCCTTCACTAAAGAAGGCCATCATTGCGATGATACAGGAGGAGAGTCACATGTAGTAACACTCTAAGCCGAGTGGACTTCTAGGTACACGATCAGCTTTGGCTGTCTCGAGCTCAAGTATGATAGGTGCCTAAGGAGAGACCCGCAAGTACAACTATGGATAAGTGTGACACCTAAGCAAGGTTTGTCCAAAGCCACCCAAGGAGAGAGAGACGGGTGGACATGGACAGTCTAGAGGCTTTGTTCGAAAACATGAGGGCCAAAGCGGTGGAAGAGAGAGCCGCCAGGCAAATTTGATGGCAGTGGAGAACGAGGGAGACACAAGGGTGGTCTTTATTAATGAGGACTAGAGTTTTTGAAGATGTTTAAAATAAAAAGAGAGCGACAGGTGATGTGACTGAGGATGCATCCACTTTATCGTCATCCAAGGAGAACACTGCTATTTATAATCACTCAGCCAAAGGTACTTGCGATACACATGTTCTTACCTCTATATCTACCACAAGATAAACAAAATGGATAGTATATTATAGTGTATCTCGACATGTGATAATTGTTTCCAGTGAGTTCTATTCATATACTCACTTAGCAGTTCCAGAGAGCATTCAAACCATTGATGGTACAACATAGCTTATGGTTGTAATGATACAGTAAAGTGTATCAATACGAATCCAGTGAACCTTTTATCCATAAGTGTCATTATACACCAACAAAAACGTGTTATTTTATTTGATATTCCTAAAGTGATCTTTCAAGAGAAGACGGCTGAGCGGAGATATGGGACTATCGTGTGGCATAGTAGACTCTCGTATTGGATAGAGAGAGGATAGATTTAAACTTGACATTCATGGTAGAGAGTGCTTAGGAGGATCCCGGAAGAGTGTGTCGGATGTGTCACTACTATATCACAAACTCATGGGACACTCTTCGTTTAGTCTATTGAGTTGTTTATATCTGTCTTTGTATAAAAGACAAATAAATGAAAACTTGTGTGTGATGCTTATGAGTTTGGTAAGCAGACCAGGAGCTCTTCTATTAGTTATGGTAATAAAAGTTCTTGTATTTTTTATTTGGTGTACTCAAATGTATGAGAGTCTTGTTCTACAAATTATATTAATGACTAGAGATATTTTATGACTTTGATTTATTATTTTTCACATATTACTTGGTTATATCTGATGAGAAACAAAAGTGATGTGCTTGTTTGCTTTAAAAACTTTCACAGGGCGATTCAGACTCAATACGGTGCAATAGTGATAGTATTTAGGTCTGATAATGAGACATAGTATACCAACAAGGTGTTTGGGGAGTACTTGTCAGCTCAAGGGATACAACATCAAACCACTTATCCATTCACACCGACACAAAATGGAGTAACGAAGAGGAAGAATAAACACCTTCTAGAGGTATCCAGAAGCATGTTAATCTCGATGAATATCCCAAAATAATTGTGGGGGCAAGTTGTTTTGACAATTACTCAATTGATCGATAGAATGCCCTCAAGTGTGTTAGAGTGGCAATCTCCTTATGAATTGTTGAAAGGAGAAAATGGTGGGATCCTCCAAAGTAGTTGGTTGTGTATTGTGAAGAATAACAGACCATCTAAGGAAGCTAGATTTCAAAGCTATGAAATATGTTTACGTGGGTTATTCTGACACTTAAAAGATGTATGTTTGTTGGAGCTCAAAAGATAAAATACTATTTGTATGGATGTGATTTTTAGCTATGAAATACTATTTACGTGGGTTATTCTGACACTCAAAAGAATGTGTTTCCTAATGGAAATTTGCTTGAGAAGGTATATCCCAGGCTTTGACATAACCAAACAATGGGCAAGGTATCTAAATTGAGGAAGTCACTATACGGTTGAAACAGTCTCCTCGAACTTGGTTTGACAGATCCAGGAAAGCAATGATAGGCATGAGCTTTCAGCACATCAATGCCGACCACTTAGTGTTTCTTTCGACAACATGGTGGTCACATACTATTTTCTTCTGTGTGCAGATAATATAATTGTCACCGGTGACGATGAGGGAGAATTGCTCGGCTCTAGGAAAATTTGAGCAAAGATTTTGGACAAAGGAACTAGAAAAACCTAAATATTTCCTCAGGATTGCAGTGGCTTGTGAAGCAGATGGGATTGTTCTATCTCAGAGGAAGTATGTGTTGGACTTGCTTACAGACAAGCATATTGGGATGTAAGCCTGCAGTTTCACCAATGGATGAGAAGGAAAAGTGTAGCGCAGAAACATGAGAGCTAGTTGACCATGAGAGGTACCAGAGGTTGGTAAGACATCTCATCTATTTGAGTCAACATATCATTTGCAGTAAGCGTGGTCGTTACATGCATAATCCGAGGAAGAGCCACATGGATGCAATGTATCAGATTATGAGGTACCTAAAGAGTGCACAAGAGATTGATCTTCAGAAAAAAATAGGCATTTAGGCATTGAAGGATACTGTGACTTTGATTGGGCTAGTTGTGCTGGTGACATGAGGTCCACATCAGGATATTGCATGTTAATAGGGGCAATTTGGTCTTTTGGAAGAGCAAGAAACAGTTGGTAGTTATGAGGTCAACGACAGAGACAGCGTACAGTGTCATGGCCTTAGGAGTTGTCCAGATGTTATGGCTGAGAGCTCTATTGGTAGAGCTCAAGGCAAACCAAGGAGCTCAAATAAAATTGTGGTGCAACAAGTTAGCAATTAACATTCTGACAACCCAGTGCAGCACGATAGAACCAAGCATGTGAAGATTGATGGGTTCTTCATCAAGGAGAAGCTGAAAAAGTGAATTACTAGAAATAAGTCATTTAGCTACTATAGAGCAAGTAGCTGACTACCTCACCAAGGGACTTAGCTCGTTAAATCTATCTAGGTTGTGCGATAAGATGGGCTTAGTGGAAATCATTTGCCCATCTTGAGGGGGAGTGTTGAGAATTATATATAGTTTAAGATCCTATTTGTAAATAGGAAATATAGAGTAAGTCTAGTGATTTATTTGTAAAGAATATTGTAAGGCTCTATATAAGCCCGAGTCTTTAATGAATAGATGAATTTTTCATAGCAATTAATTCTTCATATTATAGAAACATCGTGTGTTGTAATACATTTCTAGATGTATTAGAATCAGTTCTGGTCTTTGGATGACTAAAATAAACAGTGCTCTCAAAGAAGATTCACATCTATTAGGGGGGACAATGGAGACAATCTAATACTTCTACAACACCGTCGCAATGGCATCATTAATATACTCATAGTTGAATCTAACAAAATGATGGCATTATCAATGAAGTTCTATTTTTTCTACCTTTATGTTGATCCTTCGATTATAATTTATTTCATTTTCTTAGAAAATGGATACTTTTCATGAAAATTAGAGATTATAAAAGAAATATCAAGTTACTTTCATTTACATAGTAGACTCTTTTGATTACAATTTATTTCATTTTCTTAGAAAATGGCTACTTTTATTGAAATTTAGAGCTTATAAAATTAAGATAGAGTTACTTTCATTTACATACTAGATTAGAGTTACAAGATTGTCCGATTACAAGAACTATCAAATACACATCATTGAGAAAATAGTTTCCAATTTACAAGAATTTAGAGAAATCAATATTCTACAAATGATGGTACGTAACACCAAGAAAATCATGTAAAACATTAAAAAAAATTAAGAAAAACATACCGTGAAAATGAAGTTGTATCCCATCTCAAGAACTATCCTCAAGAAATCGATCCTCCTCCACATCATCTTCAAGTATCCATCCGACATAAAGTTCTTTTCGCCAGAAAAATCAATTCCCGTGGTTGTAAGGGCAAAACAATGAGAGTGCATAACCATACATTGACGATATGCTTTTTTGTCAAATGCAATAATCACCAAGTGATCAAGCAGCCAACGAGTACCATTGCCAATTTGGAAACTCTCAAGGAACAAATCAATGATAGAGTATGTTGAGGCCCATGCAGCATTCAGAGTGGTCAATAATACTGTTTTATCTTCCATGGAAGCCTCCTTTAAAACCCGCGCCAATCTCACTTCCTCATTATCCTAACAAAGAGTACCAATCATAAAAAAAAGGATTAAAAGATTGAAGTTTTTAGCGTTCAACATATCATAAACTCAGAGACAAATCAGTCGCAAATTTAGAAATTAAAAGGGGAAACCATTTATACCTTACACAACTACAAGAAGAGTTTGAGCGAAGCCTACATGCTATAAATAACAATAAAAACTATAAATTTAGAGGACCTCCGTCCATCCCAAATCACAAAAAACTATTACATATGACCTAAGTAGCTTTAGATGCGGTCTATGAAAGTACACAATTGTGTGCTTTTGGTGTACTTATTTTGTACTCTAATCACATGGAGTACACAATAAGTACATGATAGTAAACAATTTCGTGCTCCAAAAATAGAGCACACAATGAGTATATGACTATGTGCTCTGATTTCCGCATATAGAAGTTATGTATTTAATCCGCACATGATAATATATTCTCAATCACGCATTTGTTTCCACCAATAAGTTCACCCCATGTAGCTTAGACTGCATTGATCATAGCATGTGGGACTTAATGGGATGCAGTTTGGGATATGATGGGACTTTCAAGTGTGCATACATCATAAATGCTATTTGAATTAAAAGTTAGTTGAACTAGCTTGAGTTTAAAAAGCATTCCATATAAGGGTAATAAATTTCTGAGAAATAGAACGTATGAAACATGCATTCCATTGAATCTGATGGAATGTACCTCATTGATGCAAGCAGTTGCCAACAAGAAGCAATTAACCAATACTTCATAGGACAAATCTCATCTTAGAATATTTTTACTAAAAAAAAGTCACGATGAAAATAAAATGTTGAAATTAACTTGAGATGAATGCATGTGTAATTAATAAAAATTTATATTGTGGCAATTTCAAAGTAAATATAATGATTTGAAACCTATTCAAATAATAAATTTATTAAGAATAATTTTTTCTTGCTTGATGTGAACAGAAATAGATGCTCACCAATTCAACACAACAGAACAACCAACTCCCGGGATAAACAAATGTGGCAATGCACTAATGGTTGAAAAAAAATTTGTGTAGTCGAGAGCATATGCATTTGATGAGAAGAGAGGGCATGCTTTGTGAAGTGTTTCACCCACCTCTAATAAAAAGATAAAAGAGTTCAATTTAATATTAAAACAAATGCAAAAGTGATACATTTCCATTTAGTGCACCCCGCCTAAAGCATCCCCTTATGCCACATACCTAAATAAAGATCATGAAGAAGCTTTATATGAGGGGTGCGATAGCCAACAAAATCTAGTTCATCATTATCATGTGTAAAACCTGAAATAATTCAAAGAAAATAAACATGGACTTATTCAATCATTCAAATTGATAATGATTTTTTTAAGAAATAATTAATAATCACAATAATGAAAGAAATTTTTAGGGGTTGTTTGGTAGTAGATTTTAGCATAAATCATACCAAATTGTTAAAAGAGCATTTTAAATCCTACAAAATCTTAAATCCCATTTCCCATCAATTTTGCCTTAGATATTGAATATAGTAAATCCTAGCATTGGCCAACTTTAACAAATTTGCAATTTTTATGGACTCCTCTTCTTCACGTGTTGGTGCACCCATCGATGCCTTCTCTAGCAAGAACTTGTTTGATTTCTTGGCTTCTTTCTCATCAAAGGTTTTGCGATTTCAAGGGAGGGGAGTTAGGGGTGAAAGATGGGCTTTGCTTATTGATATATTAAATAACATAATTAAATTATATATTAATTAAAACTTTAAATTAATTAGTCCTAAGTAAGTAAAATTTATTAATTTAAATAATTTAAAATTATTTGTAATTAAATATGATTTCATCAACTAAAACATAATCGACAAAAATGAAAATGCATTTTTAATTAAATCTATTGACATCCAATCAAACAAATTAAAATATATGTGTTAATCGAGCAATTAATTTAATCCTAATAACTAACATTGGCTAATTAAAATTTTATTTTTTTTAGTTTATATTATTTGTTTATTTATTTTGTCAAAATATGTTATTATTTCACTAAATTAATATATCACTAACTAACTAATAGTTGAGTTGAGATATTTAATTAGATTAAGTATCATTTAATCTATCTAATTAAGGTTGACATAAGCAAAGCAAATATACGAGTATGTTGCATTCATATGAATCCTTAAATCATGAAACTGAGTAGCAAAATATTTTACCTTTATTTAACTGGATTTTAAAACCTATAATACAAACAATTTTCAGGATTTAATAAATCCAAACTTACAAGATTTACTAAAACTTTTACATGCAGCCAAAAAGCCCCTCAATAGGAAAAAATATTACGTGCGGACATGATAGGTGTGGATCTGTGGTATTGGCGTGGTATTATGGTGGTAATGCGTGCGGACATGATAAGTGTGGATCGGTGGTATTGGCGTGGTATCATGGTGGTAATGGGGTGATATTAAGGTGCAATATCACCCCAATATCACAGTTTGCACATACGGATGTCGCAGGTAATATTCACTCCCTCAAGGGCCAACGTAGCCAGTGATTGAGAACTTAAGACTCTCACCAGTCACCACAAGTTCATAAATTTGAAGCCTTGGTGTGAACTTACAATTAGATAAAATTCGTTCCAAATTCAAAAAGGAAATCATCCTTCGTTCGCTGAACAAGTTTGCACTACTATCAATCGAAGCAAAAGAAAAATTACCAAAAATAAAACCACAAGGTAGAGAAATTTCCTAAAACCCTAGCTCGATCCTTCTCATGCCGTGTCGGGCGGAGTGATTTGAGATAGTATAGAATGAAAAGAGTAGCTCACCAGATCAACGGAGTCGACCGGATTGACGGCGACAATGACGGCCGGAGCAGTACCGCTCCATTGATTCGCAGTGCGCTCATTGAGCAGGGTCGGGGCGGCGGAGAGAAAGATTATAGTAACAGAGAGAACAGCGATGAGGAAAATGAGAGGCTTCGGCGGACAGCGCAAGATGGCTAAGCAAGAGCGTGGAGCAAAATGGCTGCCGGAGGGTGATTGGACCTCCATTGGGATTTATAGGGAATGCAGAGTGGTGAGTGGGCAGGATTTGGGCATGATTTGTAAGAGGAAGAGAGAAGAATGGCAGTGATTTGGGTGTGAAACTGGTATTTAGAAAGAACAGGAGAATTTAAACGCAGAAAAAATTGCAGATTGAAATGAAAATAATGGGCATCTCGGGCGCCCTGTGACGAAGCCCGACATTATCTAAGGATAAAAATTGTTTATGCAGATGTATTGGGGGTATTTTCTTGTGATATTTTTGTAATTTATCTGCTAATCTCTCTGTAGCATATAAATAAGTTTCTCATTTTTTATATATTTATAGGTTATAAGTAGGTTACAAGAAAATTACAGAAGTTATAACATGGAAATACCCCCCAAATACCCTCTTAATAATCTCCCTATAACTTCTTACGTACGTAACGCTGCGTACGTAAGACGTACGCAAACTTTTTCCCTAATCTAGAGGCTGATGTCCCGTTTGATTTGTGCTTTTGCTTGCACAAAAAAAAGGGTTAGAAAGGGTGTAAACGATGTTTGACTCTCTGTTGTTCAGCTCCTTAAAAAAATATAATCATTAATATTTCACTCGCTTATATTTCAAATAAAAAAATATATATTTATGTTCAGTTCGTTTGTTTAGCGAGTTATTCACGAACAATAAATCATTTTGACAACTCTATTAACGCAATTGTATAATGTTAAAAATTGGGATGAGATTTAAATCTTATTATTTATATTAATATATTATCTAAATATAATTTAATATATATTTATTTTATTTTTTAATTAATAATTTTAATTAATTATAATTCTTTGTAGCCTTGTAGTCAATTAATTTTTTTTTTAAATACTACTATTCAATTATATATATATATATATATATATATATATATATATACACACACACACACATATATATATAGGCTCATTGGTTGCGGCGCTAGGTGTAAGTTCTCGAGTTCGAGGTTCAAATCTCACGCACGACGAGAGGATTTGAATAAGCACACCCGATCGAAAGGGGGTTCACTCCTCGGCCGGCTCAACCTATGGGTTCACACCCGACCGGCAGGTCCCGACTATCGATCAATCTTTCAATATATATATATATATATATATATATATATATATATATATATATATATATATATATATATACCGGCAAAAACGAGCCGAACACGAATGAACAAATCTTTGTTCGTGTTCGACTCATTTATATATCGGGCACAAAAAAATTGCTCGTTTTCGGTTTGTTAATTTAGCGAACGAATCGAACATGAGCTTCTTAATGAGCTGAACACAAATTGTTCGTGAACGGCCATTTTGACATCCTTATTCGAAATAGTGTATTTCTATGTTAATTGCTACAAAATATTACATTTATCATTTGAATGTATGGAAGATGGCGTGAATCACATCATATTGTGAGCTTAATAACGGTATGATGTGATCCATATCATTATCCGCGCGTTCAATTTAATATTTTCCCATTGATTTATGCTTGAATATTTAGGGCTGATTAAAAAAACGGATTTACATATACATTATTTAAAGCATATCATACATTTAACTATAAATACCGATTTCTCATGTGCCTATCTGACCCGTCCGCACCACGGTATGGATCGAACACGGGACCTTCGGGGGACTTACAGTGAACCCCACCCAAACACACACACACACACACACACACACACACACACACACACACACACACACACACACACACACACACACACACACACACACACACACACACACACATATATATATAGTGCTTCCAGGCTCTCTAACTTCTTTTATTTCACTGAACATAGAGAGAGTTCTCGCCACATGAGGGCCTGAGAGAGAAGAGCACAAGAAAGCTTAATACATACCATGGTTCTTTTATTTATAGAAGATAAAAAGATAGAATATAACATTACATTTTTACACTTGCTCTGTTCAGGTGATCGTAGGGTGAGCACGGTGGTGGCCGCCCAAGGGTGGTCGGTCAGTTATAGGAGATGGCCAACTATGGGTGGCCGACAAGTTGCTTGGTGATGGTCGATGATAGGTGGTCAGTCAATTGGAGCATGACCAGCTAGAATGGTCGGCTAGTTGGATATAAACAACCAGTCCATGGCGGTTGGCCTATTGGACATAGGCAGTCGGCCAAGGGATGGTTGACCGGTGAGAAAGGGAGCTACTTGCATGACTCCGGCGGTGGCATGTCCCCCCCGCCCCCCTCCCCCCCCCCCCCCCCCCTCCCCCGCCCAAGTGTCTTACTTCTGGAAGGTGGAGCAGAAATAAGCATGAGATAATTAAAATACATAAAATACAATTTCAATGAATTACTAGTTACACTCGCTTAGTTTTTTAGCAGTCCTTTTGTCTCCTTTTTGGATCAATTTTTGATATGTTGATTGGAGACACGATTTTTTAGAAGATTGTCGGTCATATTTTTAATTTTTTTGATATGATATTACGCAACTCAAATCTTACTCCTCGCTCATCTCATTTGTTCATTTGGATCGTCATCTTAGTTGGGCCACACCTTTCTTTAGGATTTAGGCAGATTTTGTCGATGCCTTTCTGGAGGTAACCGCAGAGACTCGCTACTGGGGTGATTTTTGTTGTTACCTTCACGAAATAGGGAACCACCTCCAAAGATTTTTATGAGTCCAGTTTAAAGACAAGTTTCAGATGCTTTGGAACTAGGCCCTATCCCTTGGGTATGATCGAACAGATCTGGATTCAACATTTTAAGATTCAGTGACATAGATCGTATCATCAACAAGAAGATGAGCACACTAAGGGAGAGAAGATCCTAAACAAAGAAACCAAAAAAGAAGAAGAAAGAAAAAATTGCCCCTCACACACAAAACATCCAAAAGCCTGTCTCTAAACTTTACTCCAAAAAAGCTCTAAAGTTGAATCTCTGCCTATTAGTGCTAAACACCACGAAGGGTACGAAATAAATCATCCCAATAGCGAGTCTCGACGATTACCTCCGTGAAGACAACGACAAGATCCGTAAAAAAAACTAATAAAAGGTGCAGCTCGACCGAGGAGATGATCCAACCAAGTAAACGAGACCGGTGAGGAGTAAGACTTGAGTTGGGCAATATCATTTCTAATAATCTAAAAACTAACCAACAACATTCTCAAAGATCGGATCTTCAATCAACACAACAAAATTTGACCCAAAAACTAAGGGAGTATAACGAGTGACTCACTATGTAACGACTTGTTTTAGTTCGGGGGAGATAAAAGAAAGAACCGAAGAAGAAGAAGACAAACGGACGAAAAAAGGAAACAAAGAAGCAAGGAAGATGAAGTGAAGAGTCGAGCAGCCGAGCAGAGCAAGAAGAAATGAGAGGAGAGATGTTTAGGAGGTGATTTCGCCTATATAAATCAACTTACCTGTGAGTTCAACAACATGCGAAGAAGAGGACAACATGAGGGTAGGGAAGTAATGGCGTCTTTGTCGAGCGGAGAAGGAAGCGTCGAACAGCTAGCATACGAAAGCTTGTGTGAAGGAGGTAGCCGAGAAGAACACACATGCAGAGAAGCTCACCCGTGCTATGTTGGAGTGAGCCACTCGAAGAAAAAGGGAACCATTTCAGAGGATAAGAAGAACATGAAGGGGTCATGCGTGAATCGGGTAAGGCTCATAACAGAGGTATGATATATTAAATGAATTTAATATTAAAACTTATAAATAATAACAATAATATTATTATTATTATTATTTTATTATAAATAATATATATATATATATATATATATATATATATATATATATATATATATATATATATATATATATATAATGGAAAGTAAACCAGATTAGACAAAATAAATTTTAATATTTAATTAAATAATTTATTAAAATAATAAATTAATAAAATATCATGTTATGTTAGGGTTCCAACATAAAAGTGACGACGTTATAAATTAATCATCATCAAGGTAAGTACTTTTACTTCTAATATATAATAATAACATTGTATTTCATCTAAATCACTTGCATTAGAATGTCATTAGTTAAACTTTCTTGTTATTGCAACTAGATTATGATTATTCAGACTTATTATTCAATTTGATGATCTAGAAATGAACATGAATGGTTTGCATAATATGCTTATTTACTGCATTGCATGTTAAGAAAATAAAGATATTGGATGATTTTTAAAATGTAAATGAAATAATTTATAGTATGATTGTATGTGCATGCTTTACTATGATGAAACACTCGTGGTACTAGTGAGGGAACACTAATGTTCTCGTGCACGTAAATGGAAATGATTATTGATATTGAAGTAGCTTAAGTGGTACAATTTTTAGACGGTGCTCATTTAACGGTTCTATAGATATGAAGATATATTGATATGATATTAAAACAACCTCTTTGAATAACATGTCAAATATTTCTATTGATTTATAAAGAAGCTTAACCGACATGAACATTTTTTTTTGTATTACTGCAGTTTAGGAGTATGAGTATTCAATAGTTTGTTCAGCTCATTATAATTTTAAACTAACTTTTCAGATCAAATAATAGATTAAATATGAGCTATAAAAGAGAAAATGTTTATAGAAGACGCTGACAACCAATATCAAGATAAATTTAAATATATTGCTTTAATTGATTAGTGACACTTTCATTTATAAAATATTAATTATAGAAAACGAATATAAAAAAATTTAATTCCTATCATCCGACCGTCTGTTCCCGTTTTGATTAATTTCAAACCCCGGCCCGGATCGTGACACACTAAAATCGTATTTTTTGTATTTTGAAATCTCATTCTTATTGCAGCTTCACTTATAAGAAGTAAGAGACTCGGGCTGCTGGCGACTGATGAGACCTGCATTGGGATATCAAGGGAATGCAGGGTGGTGAGCGGGCAGGGTTTAAGCATGATTTGTAAGAAGAAAAGAGAAGAATGATTGGATTCGGTCTGATGATATTCATGTCATAGTTTGCATCTCCTATTTATCAGATGTAATATTTTTTCGTTGATTTATGCTTGAATATTTAAGGGTTGATTAAAAAAAAGAGAGATTTAAATACATACTCATTAAAACATATCTTACACTTAAATAATAGTTGTTATATTGAAACTATGAAACAAAAAATATTTATGTATAACTATTCTAGCAGTTTTTGTAATACTTATAAATTCTAATTTACTAAAATTGAGTAGAACATGAGAATCATAGATTTAATTTTCTTAAAAAAATAATTATATACATTCTATACAATGCTTATGAATATATTAAAAGTTTGAGTGGTATGCATGTAAATATAAACATTTAGGTGTCTGATAGGTAAATACATGAGAATTCTCTAGTATGCTTATGAATATATATATATATATATATATATATATATATATATATATATATATATATATATATATATATACACGTGTGTGTGTGTGTGTGTGCACGCGCAGGCACAATCGTTGGCTTGTTGGATGACAGTTTCGGCTGAAGTCCCCTTCATCCCGGGTTCAAATCCATCTGAGTGAAATTAGCACATATAGGCTTGAGAGACTCTTGTGCCATCCATCTTTTGAAATATATATTCGTGTGTATATATATATATATATATATATATATATATATATATATATATATATATATATATATATATATATATATATATATATATATATTAAGAAGAGGCTGGGACATAAGGTCCCCAACCCATCCTATTGACTCAACCCCCGCTAGGGCTTGGGGTGACTCGATGTGCAAATAATTTGAGTACCACTTGGCTTCACACGACACTGCGCCACTAGGGGATTCAAACCTGTGACCTGACGGGACTTACGACCTTCAAAGAGGCTACTCTACCGACAGGCCATGAAACACGCGCACCCGCCCGCCCGCTTGCCCGCACGGATGCACGCACTACACACACACACACACACTACAATTAAGGGCCCGTTTGTTTCCGACTTTCTTCCGTGGCGCATGTTTCGAACAATGAAAAAATAACATTTATCGGCCGAAGTGGAATACCAACACAAAATGTCATGGCGGTATGCGATTTTAACATGTGTTTTACATTTGTCATGTCTGGTTGGGAGGGTAGTGCACATGACAACAGGATATTTAAAAGTGCAACGACAAATGCACGCTACTGTTTTCCGCATCTACCAAACGGTATGCGTATTCTATCAAAATTCAATTATGTGATCTTCATACAACAAACATTACTTATAAATTTAAAACAGGAAAATATTACTTGGTGGATGTCGGTTATCCGTTGCAAAGCGGTTATATGAAACTATTCCCGGATACAAGGTATCATATACCGGATTTTGAAAGAGCAAGTAATGTGACACGAACCCGGAAGGAGGTCTTCAACAAACGACATTCTTCCTTAAGAGGCGTGATCGAGAGGACATTTGGTGTTTGGAAGAAAAAATGGGTTATACTGCCAGACATGCCCTCGTATCCCTTTTCTAAATAGGTGCAGATTGTTATAACGAACGTTGACGCCGCATAATTATATTAGGCGTCATCCGTCACGATTCGATATCGATTTCTGCAGTGCAGAAATGAATGAACAAGAAGCAGCTGCACGACGATCAGAAAACCAAATAGGTTCTTTAATAGATGATAGTGAGCAGCCTAACATTTGCACTAAGGACGGCGAATGTGCTGAAGAAATGGCACAGCTTCGAGAAGAAATAACAAATGCATTGGTTAATATGACATGGTCTTGTATCTCGTTAGGGAGATTTTTGGATTAATTCTATTTTGACTGTATAAGTGATTTGTCATTCAAGTACTTATCAAAATCTATTTCGTATACCATATGTTCGACCTTTTGAATTAATTACACCATCAATCACTACTTCATTTGGCCTATACCACATAAAGTGATGTAATTGTTATGTTAGAAATATGATGTTAGCATATATAAGTTTCAAGAATACAAGTTGAGTACAAAATTCACCCATGGAAGCTACTCTAAAGCAAACTCATGCATCTACAAAAAAAGATTTTGAGTATGGAAAGCTAAAGGGATTTTTTTAATTTGACATATATTAACAAATTTAAAATATACGAAATGAACTAAACATTATATTTAAAATGTATTATTAATTTACATATTTTTTGACATCATAGTAAGAACTCAAATAATTAAATTTAGACTTTAGTCGTGCCAAAATATGCAATTAATGTCAAATATCCATATTAAATATTATTAAGGTATTTATAAAGAATTAATATTACATATAAATATAATAATTTTAAATTGAATTAAATTGGTAGCTAAGCTATTTTAAAGTGGAAGCGTTCCTTATTTTTTTAACAGATTTACCAAACAGGGGCAGTTTAGTCATTCATCCTGAAACAGCTGCCTCACAGCTGTTATCAGACAGCTGCAACCAAACAGATAACTAACTTCCCTGCAGCTGCTTTCCCGCAGCAGCTTCCTGGATAGCACAGCTGCAGCTGCAAAGCTGAGAAGTTGCAGCTGCGCCAAACAGACCCTTAGAGACTTGGTAGCACATTTTAATAGTATTTAATCACCGAGTTTATAATATCCAGTCAAATACTAAAATCATACTCAAATCTAATTCCATGCAACCCCTTATATTTATTTTTATAACACCCAAATTTTTGAAAATTCCCCAATATTACCACTTCCTTCTCCTCATTTACTCTTCCACAAACTCCCTGTTAGGAGGGACTTGGTAGCACATTTTAATAGTATTTAATCACCGAGTTTATAAAATCCAGTCAAATACTAAAATATGTGAGCTTCGTGGATGAAAGAATCTTTGTATTTAAGTTTCCAAATTTTACCTTCAATTCAACTTAAATCCTGACTTACTAGATCCAACAGAAGGGTAAATTGTCCACATCGAACGTGTAGATGACAACATGAATCACATCACACTGTATATCCGACATCGTGGTGTGATTCATGTCATCGACCACACGTCCGATTTACATTCTCATTGAGAACTAATAAAAGTTAAGAGTTTCAGAAGGACACAAGGGATCCGATCTAGAAATAAAATATCATGTAGAGGAATTTGGCGAAGTAAGGGATGCTAATATTATTTCTTAAATTTTATGTCATTGGCTACAACATTAAATTTAATTGTTTTAATTTGACATTTGCTTTCCAAATCTTTTTTTAAATCTCTTAATTTTATTAATTTCAATTCCACATTTCATGAAAACGCTAGTTCTCCTGCATACCCTTTCATCATAACTATTTTTTGTAAAGTCAATTACTTGCAATAAGAGTTTCACTACATGAATTAAAAGAAAATTGAGTTATAAACGCGAAGATATATTCTACAGTGTATCGTATCCTAATTGACTTTCTACATGTACGTTGTATGTACGTAACATTTTCTCTTAGAATAGCCTGGGATGGAGGGTTTTCACACACTTATTGTGTGTTTGGGGCAGCTTATCCGCTGCGGCAGCGTTTTGAAAATATCGCCTCACCTTTTGGAAACTGCGTTTGCGCAACTTATCTGAAAAACGCAGTTGGTTTTTTACACTAAACACGTAACGCAGGTCGATCAATGATTTCATGTAAGCGGCTTATCTGAATAAGCAAAAGCTGCCCCAAACGCACTCTTAGAAACTTTGAAATATAATCTATACGGGTAAGAGGATCGAAGAGCGGAGTAATGTCTTTATCGAATATAAACATCTATCTAATAATTAAATATAAAAAAAGAATTACACATATAACACTTCAAATTAGACTATTTGCAACATTAGAACACTTGCATCCAATTTTTTAGATTCCTACCAAAAATTTGCCCTATTTGATAGGGTAAACAAAATTTCAACTCCTATTCTTTACTTTTGTCAAATTCCTAACAATTTAATAATGACACACAAATATAAGAATGTGATAGTTTACAAAAATGATGTGAATGTTAGTTATAAAATGCTAATTTTAATTATGTACATAATTTTCTCTTAAGAAATGGAAGATAAGCACATTCTTATAAGACATGTAAAATTTTATATTTGCATGGGACTTGGTAAAATTTAGATGTCTACTAACCAATTGTTGAGTTTGACTATCTCGTCCAATACGAAAAATTCTCAAGTTTAGTATAAAGAACATTGAAGAAAACTGTTCAACTTAATATCTTATCCTCCAAAAATATATATGTTTACTTTTGCGGAGTGATAATATCTCGTGTGGACCTTCTAGTCCATATGTCAGCAAAAATGGCATGTATTGCAAATTACTGAGGACATCAACAATATTCCTTCATTAGGATTAACATGCTTCCAATTACTCTTATATTTGTCCTAAAAGCTCTACCAATGCTAGAAGTTTTAAGAATAGAATCAATACAAGTCATTCAGCATAGGAGTCATAATAGATCTCTAGCTAAGATACAACTTGGTATGTGAGAAATGATGCAACACATTTATGCCAAATCTTCTATCACTAGATCACAAACTACACTTTATCATGCACAAGTCAACATTATCTTTTCATTTGAGTATTTAACTTTAAATTTATGTTGGATAAGTAGTATAACATCAAAAATGCATCTTGTGACCTATTCTATTTACTTGTGCCCTATCATTTATGCTAGCTCAATTAAAGCTCAAATTACTCTATGAATCCTTATTTCCATGTAAACATTCGCTTCGTTAATGCAATTTTTATGAGTGGATTGAATTTCAGTGGTTGTTGTTCTTATTAGTTAGTGTTTAAACTGTGCGAAAGCCATGGCTCATTTGTTGCGTCCTTTGGTGTAAGTACATCGGGTCAAGGGTTCAAATCCCACCTATTACAGGGAGGATTTGAATAACACACCAGACTGAAAGGGGGGTCGCTCCTCAGTCAGTTCAACCTATAGGGGTTGATCGGCGGTCTCCGATTGTCGATCAATATTTAAATAATAATAATAATAATAATTAGTTTGTTTAAACTTTCTTCTTATAGTTTGTTTGTATTGGAAATGAACTATGTATGAATATATATATATATATATATATATATATATATATATATATATATATATATATATATATATATTAAAACTTGTAATGGCATCTTGTCGAAACATAAATTGGAATTTCTTCTTCTTTAAGGGGGAAGTGATTTGGTGACCATTTATTAGGATTGTGACTTAATGGTTGCTTGACTTGGATGTAACATGGGTGTAGTGTATTTGGACTGAAGGGGTTTTAGAAAATTTGATTGTTAGTATGTATGAAATGACATGCAAAGTAACTCATCTTATTATTCATTTGTGGTTTATTCCAAACTTGAGAGCTTTGGCCAAATTCTAAACACAACAAGAATTGTGCTCTTTGCAGCCACCACGACAGTTAACTGCCAAACACAGCAAGAGAGCCATCAGCTAGCAGCCATCATTGTTGTCGCCTTCCATCTCTACTATCATAAGTCACTATCACCACAAGTATGGGTGTAAACAAGCCGAACACGAGCAAGCCTAGGCTCAGCTCGTGTTCCGCTCGTTAAAAAATATTATTGTTCGTGTTCAGCTCGTTTATATTTCAAACACAAAAGATACTTTCTTGTTCGACTCATTTGTTTAGTGAGCCGAACACGAGTTATTTATGAACAAAGAGTTGTTTTGACAACTCCATTCACGCCGCCATAGAATGTTAAGGGTTAGATGGAGTTTTAAATCTTATTGTTTATATTAAAATATCATTTAAATATAATTTAATATATTTTTATTCTATTTTTTTAATTAAAAATTTTAATTGATTAAAATATTTATAGCATTGTACTTAATTAATTTTTTTTAAAATAGTACTCATAAATATATATATATATATATATATATATATATATATATATATATATATATATATAAAATTGATGAGTAATATTTCAAGCCAAAACAAGCCACACGTGAACAAATAAATATTTGTTTTTTATATATCAAGCACAAAAAAAATATTTGTGTTGAGCTCGTTAACTTGGCGAACGGATCGAATACAAGCTTCTTAATAAATTGAACACGAGTTATTCGTGAACGGCGTACTATTTTGAGATCCCTAACCAAAAGTCATCATTGGCCTCTACCATTCGCCTCAACTTTGACTGCTATTTAGTCATTTAATGCTGGCATACATCACCTCCTCTATCAAGCTTTACATTGAATTCATTTCATTTAAAATTAAACTGTAAAAAGTAATATCTTACATTTCTTTTACGCATAACAAACTATGTTGTCCTTTTTTATTTTTAATTCCATGTTCATTTGACTCTATGAAATAATTTTTGTTTGGAATGTCCATTTTTATTTTTATCCGAGTTAGCATACAAGTTATTCATTGAAAAATATTTGAGAAAATATATTTTATTATGTTAGTAGTTATGATATTTTCATTCAAGGTCCATATATTAAATTGCACGAGAATGAAATCTTAATTATCCTGTAACTTATAACTGAAAAACACTTTTGCATATAGACTATGATCCTATGATAGATATGATCTTTACGATAAAATCTGTAAAAATTTTAGTCAGGGGCAGAATGATCATTTATCCAGAAACAGCTACAAAAACAACTATTTTTCAACAGTACAAACCAAACAGCCAGTCAGTTTATTCGGATCAGCTACTAAACAATAACTTATCTAGATCAACTGCTTATCAACATATTATTGATAAGTTGCAACTACCCCAAACAGACACTAAGGGTCTGTTAGTGTCTGTTTGGGGCAGCCGCATCTTATTGAATAATATGCTGATAAGCTAGGTGTGGTGGCTATTACAAATTTTTATTTTTTTTGGAAAAGCCAGACCGCGAATAGAAAACTGCCACCGCACTAAGATAGGTGCGGTGTGAAAAAACTGTTTTTAGCATTTTGAAAATGCATAAACTTCCAAAATGCAGTTTATCAAAACAGGCCAAGTGTGTTTTCAAAACGCCACCACACCAAATAAGCTGCCCCAGACGGGCCCTAAATCTAAAATATTTCAAATGCATTAAACTTCAAATCAATTTTATTTATTTTCTCTATATTTTTTTCCAGCAAAACAAATAACTCCTTCATAGTTGATCTCTTCATTTTTCTTCGATCGTACGTATATTTATTGCATTCTTCTTTTCTTCCTTCATTAAAATATCTAAGTGATCCATTTCCTCTTAACCCTTGCTTCCTCTACTCCCAATACAATACAAATAACAGTTCCAATGCAATAAAATTCACATAGAATTAGTGATTTAACTAAGCTTCAATGTCATTTGATAAATTTAAGAATATTTCAGACAATTTAACACTGCCTAAAACTGTTCATCCTTTCAATCTATTGAAATTAGGCTTAGAATGATACACTTTTATCATTCTTATAACCATTTGTATTAATGTCAAATTGCAGTTTTGTATTAATTGGTAGAATTCTTAATCACAATATCATTAATTTCAGCTCAAATCAATTTCCTATGACTCCTCAGTCAGCTAAATTATATATACATATATATATGGAAACAAAATGAGCAGTACAAAACCAATGCATTGGTAAAATATTTAATACAATTATTTCATCCATATGGATAATAGGTTTGCAACAAAATGAAAAGAAAGCAGACAAGTTTATAATTATATTTCTGTCCAGTGCAGAAGGTTTCTTTTGTAAAAAAACAAACCTATTTCAGTGCATGCAAGCGCTGGCAGTTCAAAGCATCACATCAAACCTGAAAAAATAGTAGAAATAGTCCAACAAAGCTTTAGATGGGATACAGCTTATGGTATAAGAAGAGGGAAAGCAAATTTGTTTAATCATAAAACACATAATTGTAGTAAAGATAGATTGATAGAATGGTTATATAACAGGGATATGTTACCAGATTCATCATTCAACTGAGCATGCTATCTAAATAAGACTACAACTTAACCTACAAAAAAGAAAGATTTACATTCATACCTTTCAATTTCTACATATTTACATATCAACACCTAAAATTCAATTTTTACATATATGCAATCTTAAGTTTAAGTGTATTTCACCTTTTAAAGTTAAAATTGTGGTATTTTTTATATGATATGAAAGAACTGAGTGGTAGAAATGTAAAAAAACAAAGTTTAAGTGTTAGATATGTAAATACATAGGAATTGGGTGGTATGAAATGCTGTTCAAAATGTAGCAAGCATTTTAAAAATCTTCAATGGAACCCTTTGAAGATTAGAATGTTTTGTAATTTTGAATAAACATGGGGAATTACAAGATACAACGACATGGAAACTATTTCACACAGGCTGCAGCAGGAATTGCTATAATTAGTTGGGAATGCATCAGGAAAAGGTAAGAGTATAACTTGTTCTTCTATTTCATCTTGATTTATTGCTCCATTATTCTTCTCAATGTATTTGATTTTGATCTGAGTATTTGCTTTTGTCGCTTTTATCACCTCCATTATTGGGAAGCTTTGTGCAGTTTAATAGGGAGTTTACTGTTGTCCTGCCAATTATCGAAAAGAGTAAAAAAAGGGTATTACAAAGAGTCCTTTTGGGGCTATGGGATAATTACATATGGAACACCTGAAACATTGATATTTACAAATTAACCACCCAGGTGATTTTTTTGCAAGTATGATTATAGAGCTATATTATAGAGAGACCAATCTTTTTATAAGTTTCTGTGGGTATTTTAAGAACTTTATTTTTGAGAAAGTATGGCAGTTGTTTTCTTACACTGTCCCGCTCTAACAGATCTGATTTTCAAAAGAATTTCCCATCACATAAATTTCTTGAAAGCAACTAAAACACAATAGCTGAACAAAGGTGTGAAAGCTACCTAAAATAACTAAGTAGTGAGAAAACTCTCAAACGGACTATACGGTGTAGAAGGAGATTGGCTGCTGAATCATGTGCCTTGCCTCCATAACTTATGCAAGCATATTAATAGAGAAGTGTCAAAATGGTCACTTGACTCGTTAATGGGTGCCATTTTAATCTCATATTCAATAAGAGTGTCAATTTAGTTCCCCAACTTTTTTAATTAGGACTAAAATAGTTGTTACAATGACTCACAATTAGCAAATTATGGCAATGACATACTTGTAATTTGATCACCTGTTCTAGGAGAAGAAAAGGAGGCTTCTGATTGGCGGACTAGGCTACACATGGATAGCTCATTATTTATAAATAACGAGGAATACTTGTAGGGAGAGGTTCAAGGAAAGAAATCAGTTGATTAGAGAAAGAAGAGGAGGAGAGGATCTTGGATTGAGGTGATTCGAGAGAGAGAGATCATGGCAAGATGAGAACTCTTTTCTCAATGTAAAAGCTATATAAATCTTCTTTATTGCCTTAGTGGATTTGTTAGTTGATTTCCCTCCCGTGGATGTAGGTCCTATGGAACGAACCACGTAATTCCGGAGTGTTCTTGTTACTTGTTTGCATTTTTCCTTCACCGCAGTTTTTTTCTTTTCTTTTCACTGCTCTTCTGCATGCTGTCCTGCGATTCCATGTCCTTCAGCTGTGACGGCAGGTGGCATTCGTTTCTTTGAAGCACTGCAGGCGGTATCTGACATTCTTCTTTTCTACCTGCAAGGAGTTCTTCAGCCTGCAGACGTTTGGCCAACCTTCGGTAGTTCTGTTCTCCAGCTACAGGAATTTGGCTACCCAGGTGCTCCTTCGGTTCCATTTCTTCAACAGCAAGGTGTTCTTTGGCAGTTTAGACACTAACCAAACCAGTTAAGCCTACTCAAAAAGCCCCTCTAAGGCCTTAAACAAGCACCAAGGAAATGATATCATACTCTCTTCAATCATGTCAAATCCAAAGGGTTTAATCTAAGCATAGTCGATCCATCTGTCCTCATACATTATTTATTTTCTTGTGTTTGTGGACGACATCCTTATCCCAGGTAGCAATCCAACCACCATTGCTAGCCCCATACAGAATCTCAAATCTGAATTTCAACTCAAGATTTGGGGCCTGTCAAAATGTTCCTTGGCATCACTAAAAAAAAAATTCCAGTGCCTATCATCTTAATAAATCATCCTACATTTCATCACTCCTAAAACAACTTGAAATGTCTTCATGCAAACCTGTACACACCCCTCTTCCCCACAAGATGAACCCCAAACAAGCATCACTCCAAAAGTATTCTAACATCACGCAATAGAGACAAATAGCTGGCCCGCTCTAGTTCCTCAAAATAACCAGACTAAATATTGCCTTCGCCATAAATTACATTTGCCAGAATATGTATTACCCCCTCCTATATCACTTCCAGCTAATCAAGCTTCTCATAAGATACATTAAATGGATTCTTCACTTCGGTCTTCCCATCATTAATGGAGATCTACAACTTCGTACCACCCTAACTCAGATTGGGTCGACAATTCAAAGAACATGCGCTCAACCACTGGATCATGCACGTTCTTCGGCAATAACCTTATATCCTCGAGAATTCAAAAGCAAAAAATGGTGGCCCGCTCCTTTACAAAAGCCAAGTATTGAGCAATGGCAGCTGCCACCAATCATCATATGGATCCACAAACTACATCAAGAATTTAACGTCTACAAAACCACTACTACTCCCAACTTTTTGCAACAATACTTTTGCCATCGCCATAACTCTCAATCCCATCTTCCATGCCCACACGAAACACGTTGAAATTGATTATCATTTTATATTTTATATGAGATCACATACAATCACAGGCATTCAAATACTGCACAGCAACTCAACAGACCAAATGGCAGACATCTTCAGAAAATGTCATAGAGCAGCTCAATTCAACAGCCTTCATTACAATTTTACCATCACTTCACCTGACTGTAAGCTTGAGGGGGAATAACAAACCTAGTACAGCTAGGCACCACATGGCTCACTCCCCACTCTCTACTGATAACTAACTCTGGCACTGGGACCACTTTATTCCCACTAGAAACATCCTTAAAGTCTATAAATATTTGTCATAAGGTCTGTAATCAGATATACAGCAATTTACATTTTACAGCAAGCTTCTTCCATAGCTCAATTCATGTAAGGAATGGGTTTTAATCAGCAGCAAAAATTATCTTATAGATGAAACCGTAAAGTTTGGCTGATTTTCCATATGATAACCCATAGAAAATTGATAAGAGTATTTAAATAAACCTATGATTTAATATTCCAAAATCACCATACAAATATTATGCAGTAAACTGAACTTTAAATAAAAATTTAAAAGAGAATTGACTTTGCTAAATGGTAAAGAAGGCTAGTTTGTAAATATACATGGACAACCTTTATAGCAAGTTCTAACATATTGTAATTGTTTGCAAGGTGAACATAATGATACTTTTTAATAACTCATCCACTAAAATTATATATCACATCTTCAATCATTCTTGTACTAATCCCAAGCCCTTTAGCTTCCATATAATATTTTCATCATTCTATCTTTAAGATTGCGATGCCAATCAAAATAAAAATGGGAACCAATCAATAATAAGCATGTTTAAATCTTAAAGCAAGCACAGAACTATAAAAGTTGAAACTATTGCTTTCGCTCAAATCATCTCAATCCAAAATCTCTAAACTTCCTGAAATTTTATCAAACAACTATTGCATCAAGACTGTTAAGTTTTTTTTCTCTTTTTTTTTTTTTTTTTTTTTTTTAAGGTTTAATGATGATGAACGGCGCTTCAAATTGTTATTAAATCTAATATCTAAAATGTCATCATGCAATGCTCACATTCAGTTTGCTTCCTGCAGTTAATCAGTTAATTTGATTGTAAAGGAAAGCAGGAGTGAAGGATTAGTGTTAAAATTAACTTCAACTAAAGCCAAAGACTTTGCAAGCAGTTAAACATAATTTTGATAGATGGAATCTAACACAGATTACAAAAAAAAGGTTGACTTAAATTTCCATCTCACGCAAGTTAGGAATTAGTGTTGCCTCTGAAGAATTGCAACACATACAATACATATCTACTGAGAATAAATTTGCTAATTTATTACAAGTACTTTCATGTTCACTTACTATAAAAAAGCCAGGTACTTCCTACATAATACTAACAAATACAGAATAAAGAGGAACATAAAGAGAGGAGTTGATTTTGTTTCCAAATTGCCATTTATGCCCTTTATGATTTGAAGGACTAATGGGGCATGCAAAATAATCACCGGCAACAAAGGTGTTGGGCAAAATAAGCATAAGAGATTAGAACAGACAACCCAAAGAAAGTTGCTCGTTACGAAAAACCTTAAAAAAAAGGAGAAAAAATTAGGCTGTTCGGCAAGATTGGCCGCACTCAGAAATATTTTCATTATTTTAAAGAAGGGTGCATTAGTTTTTATTAAACAATATCTTATATTTTAGGAAAATATTTAAAGACGAACAACAGCATGATAGATCTGAGGGAGCACATGCCGAATGCCTTGACCATTCCCTGATTAAACCAACTGAATAATTTTCTAGCAACAATATTTGTCTGCAACACTAGCATGCCTAACGCCATCACAAAAGCACCGCATATCACCATGGCAAGAAGCAAAAAAACATGAATAAATACTTTTCTTCCTCTTTTTCTTTCTCTCTCTCTCTCTCTATTTTTCTCTTTTTATTCACCTTTTGACACCCACAAAAGCAGGATTTGATTCCCAAAGCCAATAGCACACTATATCTCCATTTTTCCTCTTCTCTATAGCTAGGTGCCAGCAGCCCAAAGAGCTCCCAAGCTCACGACAACATGATCAATTCGCAGAACCATAAGCACCATTTAGGCCATGTATTTTTAGCTTAAAAGGGATAAAACTTCAAGACAAAGTCACGTTCAAACTTATAGTTGAATATCATCCATAACAACCAATTTTGAACCTATACTTATCCGAGAAAATAATTAAGATAACTATATATATTATCCATAGAGCCACCAGCTTCAAATTTTCAACTTAACTTATTGAGAAAATTTTTTGCTCCATTAATCAACAATCCTCCTGTCTTTGAAAGCATATTGGGTTCCCGTATAATCTATTTTGTTAAATAGTGTGAAAGAAAACCAGAGAATAGGAGAATAATTCTTTATTTCCTTGCCTTCAATTGATAATACAAGTTGTTATATAGAGGAGATTACAAAGAAGAAAAGGAAACTATCTAACTAATTCCCTTGATTTAAGGGATTCCAAATTAATACAAATTAATACAAATTAATACAAATTGATTCTTAATTTATTCTCCTAATTTATTTACAGGTTAAATCTGGAAACTTCAACACTCTCCTCAGTTCGAGAATAGATGTCTTCCATTCCCAGACTTGAATACAAGATTATGGAAACTCGAACTGTTCGGCCTTTGTCGAACATCGAGCTAGTTGTTCTCCGATGAACATAAGACATACATACTAACCCTTCCTCCAGCTTCTTTGATGAAATGTCTATCAATCTCGATATGTTGTCCTATCGTGTTGTATAGATTTATGAGCTATATTAATAGCTGACTTGTTGTCACAGTAGAGCTTCATAGGACCCTCTCATTGGACTCTTAAATTATCCAAAATAATTCTCAACCACAGTAATTCACATAATCCTTGAGCAATAGCCCTGAATTTTGATTCCGCAGACCACTACATTTTGCTTCTTGCTCCTCCAGGTCACTAGGTTACTCTCCAAGAAAGTACTAATATCATGTAATTGATCTTCCGCCCACTAGTGAGCCAAAGATAGTCAACGCTCAGTGTAAGCTTCGGAGTAAGAGCGTCATTCCTTTTGAATAAGATTCCTTTCCCCGGATTGCCTTTTAAGTAATGTAGTATCCTGTAAGCAGTCTGAAGATGATGTTCTCTTGGATCATGCATGAATTGACTGATCAAACTTACAGAATATGCTATGTCTGGTCGAGTGCGGAAGCAGGTATATGAGTCCGCTAACCACCTCCAGTACATTCTTTTGTCCATCACTTGGTTCTTCTTTAGCTTCTCCCAACTTATAGCTTGGATCTATCGAGATGTAGATAGGCTTACACCCGATCTTTCCTGTTTCTGCCAATAAATCAATCGCGTACTTTTGTTGAGATATGAAGATCCCCTGTGTGGAATATGCCACATCAATACCGAGGAAGTACTTCAATTTTCCCAATTCCTTTGTTTCAAATTCTTTTACCAGTCTCAGCGCCAATTCATGCTTCTCTTTTTCATCATTTTCAGTCACTATGATGTCGTCCACATAGACTAAAAGGCGATCACTCCCTCAGTAATTGAATGTTTAATGAAAAGAGTGTGGTCACCTTGGCTTTATTTATACCCAGATTCCTTCATGACTTTCGAAAATCTGTCAAACCATGCTCTAGGAGATTGTTTTAATCCATACAATGCCTTTTTCAGCTTGCACACCTTGTTGCCTGTGTCCCATTCAAATCCCAGTGGGATGTTCATGTAGATTTCCTCATTTAGGACACCATGGAGGAGTGCATTCTTAACATCATACTGTAACAATTGCCACTTCAAGTGAGCGACTAATGATAACGGGATTCTCACAGCTGTTCATTTTTGCTATCGGAGCGAAGCGTTTCCCGATAGTCCACCCCATAAGTCCGAGTGTATCCTTCGCTACTAACCTCGTTTTATATCTTTCAAGGATCCATCGACCTTGTACTTCAATGTAAAAATCCACTTGCAATCAACAATGTTCTTTCCTTTCGGTTAATCAACGATCTTCCATGTTTTATTCTTTTCTAATGCACCCATTTCCTCTCTCATAACATCCCTCCATTCCCTTTTTGACAATGCCTCAGACAAATTTTTAGGGATGGCGATGGTGTTCAAACTCACAATGAACTTTTTTTAGTCAGTGATAGGCGCTAAGAGAGACATAGTGAGATAGTGGATAAAGTGATTCGATCTTACCGTGATTTCATTTCCATAATTTGGATTGGATTCTCGGAATCGTGCTCGGTTCGAGAACCGTCTTCTCCTCGAATTCAACCGAGAAAATCTTGGAAAATTGTGAGTGATAGGATCGGGTGACTTAGATGTGATTGGCTTAGAGGACTCGGGTACAGCTGGAACATGAGGAGAGTTTGGCTCTGGGGATTCCGGTTCAACAATACGGGTTGGCACATGCGGAAGGTCAAGATTTTTAAGTGGTTCAAAGGACTCACAAGTACTATCTTCCATCATTGAAATCTCCCCTGAAGAGAGGACTTGAGAAAAAAAGGTTTATTTTCTATGAAAGTGACATCTGCAGAGATGTAAAATTTTCTGGTACAGGGGTTGTAACACTTGTATTCCTTTTGAGTGGATGAGTAACCTAGGAAAACACATTTGATGGCTACAGTGTCTGAACTTCCCTCTATGTTGTTTCGGACATGAACAAAGGCAATACACCCAAATACCCTAGGTGTGAGGTCATTTGAGGTTCTGAAGTGAGGGTAGAAGCTATTAAGGATTTCTATGGGGCTTTTGTTTTCTAACACACGGTAGGGAAGTCTATTTATCATATATGTGGCAGTAAGAACGGCTTCTCCCCAATAAGATTTAAAAACATTCCCTGAAAGAGTAAGGCTCGAGTGGTGTTGAGTAAATGCCCATTATTTCTTTCAGCTACCCCATTTTGTTGGGGTGTCTCCACACATGATGACTCATGTATAATCCACTGTGATTGAAAGTAAGGTGATAGAATCTGACTAAAATAGTCTCTAGCATTGTCTGTCCTAAAACTTTTTATTTTGACCCCAAATTGATTTTGAACTATTGAATGGAAATTAGGTATAACAGTGCTAACATCAGATTTTTGTTTAAGAAGAAAGAGCCATGTAACCCGGGTGCAATCATCAATTAAGGATACAAACCAACGAGACCCAAAAATGTTAGGTGTAGTGGAAGGTCCCCATATGTTACTATGAGTTAAATGAAAAGGATGAGAACTTCTTTTATTGTTAATAAGAAAAGATACACGGCTATGTTTTGCCAATTCACAAATGTCACAATGAAATTCAGAAATATCTAAGCCTTGAAATAAGTGAGGGAACATTATATTTAAAACCCTAAAAGAAGAATGACCAAGGCGTAGGTGATATAGCCAAATAACATTTTTGTTCGAGGAACTTAGGAAAGATGAAGATAAATTTCTCCTAATTTTCTGTGATGGTTCAAGATGGTAAAGACCGTTTCTTTCCTTAGCAAGTCCAATCCTCCTCCCAGAGTCCTGGTCCTGAAAAACACAATAAGAAGAGTAAAAACAACATAGCATTTGAGATCATGAGTCAACATTTGAATGGATATAAGGCTTGTTTACAGTTTAGGTACATGGAGAACGTTTTTAAGGATAAGACTAGGTGTGACATGTATATCTCCAATCCCTGCAACAGTAGCTAACGAACCATTGGCCACAACAATTTTCCTGTTACTTGGACATAGGGTATAGGAATGAAAGAGTTGAGATGTGGGTGTCATATGGTCTGTAGCACCGGAGTCTATGATCCAAGAGCTGGGATAGAATTTGTCTAAGACATTCATGCAAACAGATTTACCTGAAAGAGTCATCGAACATGTTCCAAAAGTTTTCTCAAGAGATCCCAACAAGCTTCTTAGTTTCTCAATTTCTTCACTGCTGAATCCCCCTTTTTCTGAATTTTCCGCAATATTAGGTTGCTCTGCCACATGCGCTTGAGGCCTTTATTGCCCCCATTCTCGGCTCGGAGGTTTACCATTCAGCCTTCCAACACTTCTCCTCGTATGCCTCTGGTTTCTGCAGTAGGAACACCACAGATTGTCTTTATTCTCCTTCACTCGGTTTTCTCTACCCGAGTGTTTATGCGCATCATTCTTCGACTTCTCGATTTATCTTGCTACTAAGGCCGACCCATCCATAAGTATGTGGTTCTAGCATGACACTCCTCCGACTTTCTTCTGCTCGGATTAGTGAGATTGTCTCTTCTAGAGACGATGTATCCTCCTTGCCAAGGATTTGGATCCTCACCTGATCAAATTCAGAATTTAATTCTGCCAAAAAATCATATATCTGATCCTTCTCAATGAACTTCCTCAAGGTGGCCGCATCATAAGGGCATTTCATCTCAATTACCCTATAGTGATCCAATTCTTGCCAAAGATTTTAGAACAGAGTTGCGTACTCTGTGACAGATTTGTCTCCTTGCTTGGTGGCTCCGCTTCGCCTCGATTTCGTACACAAGGGCAGCATCACAGGCCTTCAAGTATGTGCGGTTGATATAGTCCCAAATTTCCTTTGCGGTATTCAAGAACATGCAAGTGTCGCTGATCGTTGGGTCCATGGAATCTCATAGCCAAGACATAATTATGGAATCATTCTCGTCCCATGCTGCAAATGTTGGATCCCTTTTTTCTGGTCTGGTTCCAAGGAGGTGATTACGCCTCCCTTTGCCCTTTAGGTATGTGCGGACGATTTGGGACCATTTGAGATATTTCTTCCCGTTGAATCCGTCGGACGCCCGAATATTCCGCAACTCTCCAATTTTCCGAACAATATCGGATTCTTCGGATGGGCCGAATCGTCGGAGACGGCTTCGACATCGACACGGTGATGAAGAAGTTCGCAGCGAATAAAGGCTGCGGGAAAAAAACTCCTGCGGAAAAAGAAAAAACTCCTGCGGGAAAGAAACGGATGCGGACGAAGCGGGTGACGCGGTCGACGTGAAGCGTTCGGCGAGGACGAAGGCGGACGGTGCAGACGATGTGTTCGGTGCTAAGCGGACAACGCGGACGAAGGTGGACGAAGCGGACGAAGCAGACGATGCGTTCGGCGCGAAGCAAGAAGACAACAGTCGTCTTTAAAACCCTAGAAAATTTTTAGGTCTCTGATACCATGTGGAAGGAAACCGGAGAATAGTGAGAATAATTCTTTATTTTCGCTCGAATCGATAATACAAGTCGTTATATGTATGAGACATACAAAGAAGAGTGAAACTATCTAACTAATTCCCTCGATTTAAGAGATTCTAAATTAATAAAAATTAATACAAATTGATTCTTAATTTATTCTCCTAATATATTTACAAGTTAAATCTGGAAACTTCAACAAATAGCAATACACTATCTTCCAACAATCTTCAAATACAAACATAATTATGTTGAATATGCTGCCCAAGAATTAAACATTGCATTATTTTGTAAGACAAATGACAAATTTTACCATTACAAAAAAGAGCATTATAATCGTGTTTTTTTCCCAACTCTTTCAACAAACTTCAAATAAAAAAAATATAAGGGCATTATATTTTGTAATTGCAATAAACAACTCATATAAATACCACCCAAAAGGCATAAAATCATGTCCTGATTCTAAAAAACAAAAGATCATAGCTCAAATCATCATTAATAAATTCTATAGTTTCATGTTAAACTTATTAACTATTAATGAGATGTTTATATTCCATTCAAATAGGCACAAAATCCATTTCATTACCCCACAATGTGTGCCTCTACGGGTTTCGAGGTATATTACTCACACTATATAAGCTACATGAGTTCTAGTGCACTACCATAGCATACATTTCAAATCTAGTGCACAAATAGCATGCATTGGTGAAATAATTATTTTGCTCATCCCTGAGAAATAAAAATCATTTGTTTTAAATAATGTAATCTTATTCTTTGATAGCTTATTTAATGTACACGTTTTATTTTTTATAAAAATTCCATCCTTTTTATTGCAAACTCCCACTTAGCAAAGTCATTAACAAAGTCGTTAACCCATAGCACTTCCTCAAAACACTCCAGTTCACTGGGATCAGTTAGCAATAAAAAAATAAAGAAGAATTTTAGAGTTTGAGTAAACATTCAGTAGATTTTCTCAATTCCATCAGAAACATGTTCAGCATTGGCTGTATCTTAGTATTTAAGTCACTTGAGCGCTTTTCTATACATCATCTTCCATAAATCTCCTCAAGCTTCTTGGCTTTAATAAAACTATGTTTATAAATGATTGATTCATTGCAAAATAAAATTCCTACTTCAGATGAACTTTCAATTACGATCATCATAAATTTTACAAACAAAATAATTTATTTCATATCCAATGAAATAACATTTTATAAATTTGGCATCTAGATTACCTCCGCTAATAGAATCCACAAACATTGATACACATAATAAAGAAAATAAAATTAATTGGATAATAATGTCTACATTTTTGCTAGTCTAAATTTCTTCAGATAATTTCTAGCACAAAGAAATATAGGATCTTTCTTTGATCAAAATAAGCAAAAATATATTACGTCAGTCCCTCTTGAACCGGCCCGACCCAGCCAGCCAAGCCAAGGGTCAGAAACCCCAGAGTCCGCCTGAGAGGATTCTAGCTTCCAGGTGGGGCCGGTTAAGCCCCTAATCACCTATGCAAGGAGAGGAATTATGAGGGATTTTGAGGGAAAAGTTTGAATGTATTATAAACAGGGATAATTCAAGGTTAGGTTATGTGTGAGATTGTGGCCTTGAGTATTAGGTTTAGGGTTTGGGAGAGATGGCCAACCTCTCCAATTGTAGGTGTTGGGAGAGATCACCAACCTCTCCAATTGTAGGTGCTTATCTTTATGTATTTGAGATGTCCTGTTAGGTGTTATGAAATAAAATATTTTGTTTACCCTAACTTCTACAGAAAAATAAGATTGATTTGTATCAAATCAATATCAATGCATTCGGTTGCTACTGTGCCTTGTTGAAGTTGTCATTGCCACAACTTCGTTTCTTCGTTGAAGTCGTTGAAACATCGAGTTCGAGAAGAACCTCACTACAAAGCAGTCGCAATCTGAGATAGCTGGGAAGGGATCGCAACGTACATGTCGATATAGTTGCTCAATTCGACCTAGTTGGGAAGCAAAGAGGAGATCACGAAATATAGGAAACCAGACAAATAAGTTGCATTTCAACTCAACGAGGAAGCAGCAGACGGAATCGCAGCATACAAACAACGCCTTCATGACCTAACTGCACGAAATTGTCGTGATTAAAGATAGCTGGGAAGCAAACTATGGGATAGCTTTGTACAAAAGGGATCACAGAGAACAAATGAAGGGACAATCAGGCGGACCTCGCGAAAGAGTCGTGATTTGAGCTAACTAGGAAGTTACAGTGAACAAGAATTCTATTTTTTTTTTTTAAATAAAAAATCATATAGGGAGTAATGACAGCCTAAAAAATAAATGCTGTTGAGAAAAATTTTGAGAGAACTGAGCCAAATTAAATATAGAATGGAGAAGCGTTTCTCATCCATAGAGGGTGGCTCTCGTCCATGGAGAAAAGATTCACAGTCATTGAAGAAATGATGAAGAAGATCTTGAAGTTTCAAGCAAACCCGTCATCGATCGCAGTGGGATTGAGCGATGGCATTTGGAGGGGATTTGAGTGGCAATAATGAAGGATTTTTGCGGAAACAGAGCAATGTCATTGGGAGCCATGGAATCGAGCGAAGGAATTGAGAGTGGACTCGAGCAACAGCACTTGGAATGAATAGTGTGACATCCGAATGACAGGAACAAACAAAAGCAAGTGGGATCGAGCGAAGGAGTCAGGAGCGAACTCAAGCAACAACACTTGGAAGATATAGTGCAATATCTGAATGGTTGGAACCAATGAGAGCGTCCAGGATTGTGCGAATAAATATGGAGCATATTTGGGCGACTATCTGGAGGGATTGGGATGCATTGATGTTTTGGACCAAGGAAACAGGAAGAATAGGACCGTGTGCAATTCAGGATGGAGGTCGCTTCGAAGAATTTTGGCCTGGAATAGAGGACTATGTTGGGTGAGATCCCAGTAGAGGGTTGTATCAAACTGCACCGACAACCTTGCTAGCGGAGGACGATTCAAGAGTAATAATGAGAATGGAACATGTGGAAAAGAGCAAGGGAGTTTTTACGGTATTGATTTTGACAGTGCATAATATTCAAGGAGACAAGATGATGGTGATTCACGGTGACCCTTGTTTGTGCAAGATCTAGGTTTCAGCAAATCCATCAAAGGTGTGACCATGTTAGAGTGGCCACTACCTAAAATTGTGAAGGGGTTGAAAAGATTTCTAGTACGTAACAAGATATTATTAGAAATTCGTGAAAGGATATAATTCAATTGTGTGGTCGTTGACAGAAAAATTGAAGAAATAAAACTTTCATTGGGAGAAAGTGGTGACCCAGGCTTTTGAGAAGTTAAAGAAGGTTATGACGAGTGTATCAGTGCTGGTGGCATACCGTCTGAGGGTTCCACCATCATCATCATTGCATCCAGTATTTCAAGTATCACAGTTGAACTGTGCTATCGAAGACCACCCACCCTCGTCTTCACTTCCTTTGACACAGGCAGAGAACATTGAGGTGGATTTGGAACCTTTGGAGGTAGAAGGCATGCGTCGAGCAGTTATTAGGACAAAGGATGCGTTCATTAATTGAAAATATATGTTAGATTATGAAACAACTTGGGAGCCTTATGAAGTGATCCAGAAGCAGCTTTCATCATTCTACCTCTTCTTAAGGATGAGAGTATTTTTTATGCCATTCCCTCCTTTTAGCTTGGGCTTAGCCCAACCAAGCCTAGGGGTCAGAAAACCCCAGTTTCTGCCTAGGAGGATTCCAAACACCGGGTGGGGCCCATCGAGTCCCTAATCACATATGTGAGTAGAGGAATTAGGGTGAGGTTTTTCGGGGGAAGATTGAATGTATTTTATGGGGTATAAGTAGGGTTAATATGTTTAGAGATAGGTTATGCATGAGATTATGGTATTTGTGTCTTAAGTTTAGGGTTTTCAAAGAGATCGACTACCTCTCCAATTGTAGGTGTTGGGAGAGATCGTCTAACTCTCAAACTGTAGGAGTTTATCTTTATGTATTTAAGTTGTGCTACTTGGTGTTATTGAAATATATATATATATATATATATATATATATATATATTGCCCTAATTTCTAAGGAAAAATTAGTTTGATTCCTATAAAAATACTTACAAAATCAACCAAGAAAGTATTGGACAATCTACATGTAACATCATGCTTCTAGCTCTTTCATTAATAATTATGTTCATGCACGCATAGATCCCATACTAATGTAGTGTCACGGAACCATTCCCACCATAAACAATACATCAGCTACAAACTCTAAAAACCACTTTTAATCATATTTTACTTCAATATTTCGTCACAGATACTTTCTCTTTGCACCAAAATTATTCTAAGCCAAAATTTTTAATCTTTTCAGAGAAGCAACACATCAAATTTACATTTTTTTTAAAATAAACTAATACAATTGTAATAGAGTCATTGATAAATGTAACATAATAAATTGAGTCACTATAAGATGTTTTTGGAGTTATTTTTTTCCTACAAGTTAAGTTTTGAATACCTTTCTAATCTCTGAAAAATTAATTTTCTCAACTCTCATATAATCAACACAAAAACCATAATCCAAAGAGTTCAATTTCACGCCTTGAGCTTCAAATGTAAAATCCTCGTCTTTTTTCACTCAAACTTTCAATGTCATGCATACGAATGGTTATTTGACTTCACTATAACTCTCATTCTATATATATATATATATAGAGAGAGAGAGAGAGAGAGATAGTGTAACAATCTTGCTATCATGTGTTTTCACCATGGCACCCATGCTCACTCTTCAAGCGACACCACCAAAGGTTGACTCGTATGGCATTCTCATAAAGCTGTCCAATGAAGATTTTATTCATCTTTAATATCAAAATATGCCCCAGTTTATAAAACTTTCATAGTCACATTGACTTCAAGAATCACAAACACCCATAATACTTAAGGGCTCACCCCCCAACAAAAAAATTTATCACAATTTCCTATAGGATAATTATGTGTGGGCAAGAGAAGTGGAGTGAAAAAGCATACATGAGCTCACTATTCATGATTTCACGAGATAATTAGACTAATAATGAACACATCATGAATCTTTGCAATGGAAGCATTCATTGTATCAGCTTTTTTGTTCAAATTTTGTACATCTCTATTATATGGGCAAACTCTGTTTATGTGCTCAATCTTTTTCCTTGCCAGCATGCCCGCTACAGCCTTTGGACTAACTTCTCCTTTGATTGTCATTTTGACTTCTTTGAGATTTGAATCTCCTTTAGTTGAACTGGCATCATTGGCTTCAAAATTCAAAGCAAAAAAAACAATAAGAAGATTCTTCTCCTAATTCATGTCGCCAAGAACCTTAACTTAAGATCAAGTTATAAAAATTATTAAGCTTTAGGCTCTGTTTGGCGCAATCTGCAGCTTTCTCACTTTTCACTAGTAATACTACTTCGTGAAATTCTATGCGGAGAAGCAATGCGTGGAAGTTGCACTGTCTGTTTCAAGGTACTGTGTGAAAACAATCATGTAGAATTGTTTCGAAAAATTGACCATTCTGCCCCTGTTCAGTAAATTTGTTTGTAACAAAATTGTAACACCCATTTATTTAATAATTATGAAACAAAAATTAAAATTAATGAAAAATTTATTTTGATGTTTAAAAATATGTTCAAAATAATGATGAATTTACATACATAACACTCAAATCTTTCTGGCTAAAACAGGATTTATCTAAATATCTTGATTTAAATCCCTTAAAATTTAGTTTAGCAGAATTTAACTAGCTTAAATTCTACCTAAATTATTTCCAAAGAAACTTAATAATTAGAACAATCACAGAAATCTATAGGCTCCATTTATCACCCTAATTTCTCTTGTTTTCCAGCAAATACAGCTATGTATTCTCATTCTCCTTAAAGCAGCAAAACAATTCTTGATAAGGTGCATTTACATACATACAGACATTTCTTATACATTTACAGACTTAACACCTACAATTTCATATTTACACACATAACAGTCAACTTTTTAGCATCACATCAAAAAATCACTGTTAAAAACTGAAGAAAGCATAATTCACTGCTTCCAACATATTCTCAACAGTTTCAAGCTACCAAATGCAATGTATAAGGCAAAATGGAGATTGTAGTGACTCTTATTTGTTCATTTCACTTCTCTTCTACAAATCATTTCACTTCTAATTCGTGGGGATTTTGAGGGCGTTGAGAGGTGGGAGGAATTTCATGATGAAAGTAACAAGGAAATCCTGTAGTGAAATAGTTTATCATGTCTTGAAAGCCTCATAAGTTGCAGCTATGCAGATTTTTATGGAGCTTAGCACTGATCAATAGGTTATGCCTGATCCTGCACAGCCATACGTTCAGAAACATCAGCTAATGACTTGCGGTCACACCTAATCAAAGCCTCTACAAAGAAGCATGTCTCCTCCTTGGTGTTCCCTTCGGGCACATCCACTAAAAAAGATTCAATCACCAGAGTTTCTGGACTCCCATCAAATCTTCATTCGTTCAGAAAAACAATGACCCAGGAAAGTATATGAACAAATTATTTATTTTATTGATGAACACTCTCTTTAAACTGAGTATAAACTGAAAAATAATAAAGTACCAGAAAATTAAAAAATAGTTTCATACATGAGAAAAAAATTAAATAATTTAAAAATAGAAATTAAACCAATACAATCACACTCGCGCCTGTTTGTCACTGTTTCAGGAAGTGATCACTCGTCAAATACAAGCTCCAATGCTCTATTACAGCCATAATCAAAATCAATACGGCCTTGACAAGCTTTTGATCATCAAAAGAAAGCATAATAAATATCACAAGCCGTACTAACTGCTCATTCCTGTCAAAAAATATCACAAAGCGGCGAACTGTGAACTGATTTTAATCACGAAAAAGGGTATGCCCATTTTTGGGTATCATTGAAAAGAAGGGAGGTGGAGAAAAATGCTCTAGGGTTCTTCAGTTGTCAGAGAAAACCTGTCGAGCATCAACCGGCGAGAAGATGCTCATCTCCAAATAGGTGAGGAGGCTTCGAACGCATTGTGCCTAAGAAGAAGATGCAGAAATTCGTTCACCACCGCCATTTGCAGATCTGCCCACCTCGATAGAACGAGAAAGATCCCTTTTCTAGGAACTGCGCCGCCTCTCGACTCAGAATTCCATCCGATGAATCCATGGCTGCCTCTCTAATACAACGAAGTCGGGATCGAATGGAGGGGTACAGTAGTAAGAAATCGAAGGGGTAACGCGGGCCGCAAGGTCTCACCCGCGGCCGGCTTTTCCCTCAGATTCGCGGCCACCGCGAGTGCAACGCCGCGCCAAACGACTCTACACTGCGGCCTCTCGCCGTACAGCGCAGATAAAGCGGCCCCAAACAGACCCTTAGTTTGATAAAACCACAGGAACCATAGCTCTCCAAAAGTGATAACAAAATCTTGAAGTATGAGCTTTACTACAAATTTGATATCAAATGAACTAAACTACATGTTATCAGATCGAATCTGTTCATATGCTATGGTGTTGAAACACCTTTCATCATCCTGAGATTAAAGAATTTTTTCATTAGAAATACTAGATTTAATGCTGGTGACATTTCAAAAATGGATGATAATACTTTCATCATCAAGTTGAAAACTTCTCACAAAGCATGTTGAAGTCAACATTATTGGTTAGTGAAAGTGCATACTTCCCAACATTTGCCTATCTAGAAGAACCTAAACTCTTGGTTAATGAAAGAAAAATTTTATCCCTAATAAAAATGAATGAAGTTTCTTTTGATAAAGACACTCCTTGATCTACAACTTCCAATAACTAAAATATTTTGATTGCATTTATGGATCTTCACCTTTCCATTGTGAAAAGCCATTACTCTTACTATTTCTCTAAAACCTCATACTTAGCTATGATACCAACAGTTGAAAAAAAAATTTGGAAAAGTAATGACATTCAAAAAAAAATGTAGAAAACTCAAAATGTAGAACAAAAATTTATGTGGCTTAGCAAGATCGACTTGCATACATCCATTGTCGTATATAGAAGTACTTCCACTAAAATGGAGAAGATTATGGGTCCGTTTGGGGTAGCGGTACGGTGGCGGTGCCGCACAGCACCACAGTTTTGCCCGTTTGGATAAACTACGTTTTGGCAGTTTTTTCAAAAAGCATCCGCTGAAATCAATGTTTTTCCACCGTACCTAGCAAGGTGCGGTGGTAGCTCCTAGCTGCTGTATGACTTTTTCAAAAAAAAGAAAAATAAAATTGTTGTAGCCACCGCAACCTTTTTTAACATTAGATTATTCTTCAGTTGCTTCACAACTGTTTCTTAATAAGCTGCAGCTACCTTAAACAAACCCTATACCAAAATTCTAACATAATCTTCAGAAGAGTGAAATTAATTTTCTTTTCTCTCTAATCCCATCTCTCTTCCTTTCTTGACTCCTACTTCTGTCCTTTTATCCACACCTAAATCCTACAATAACATTATTATTTTGTAACTAAAATTATTCAATTCCCAAAGAACTAAGCCAGTTAACCTATCTTTTTTTATTGTATGCTGGCAAGTACCAATTTCATAGCAATATTAAGAAAATTCAATACCATCATTCCTTGTAAATCCTTTATAATACTCCAACCTATTGAACTAAATGAAGTGAGAAAAATATAAATTGGAATAGTGTTTCAATTGCAATCTAGCATTAATAGTAAATATAATAAAAAGAATTAAAACACATATATATTTATCTATAAAACCACCAACATTTTGCACTTATCTTTATGAGAAAAATTTAAGCTTCTCATATTAAAGGTTCCCAAAAACAAATAATTGTGCTTCAAGAAATGTTCATCTATTCATTACCAAGTAGTTTGGTTTAGTGTTATCAACAATAAAGTTATATTTTTAAGGATTTCGAATGTTTCACTAACATCTTAAAATAACATTTCGCAAAATGACAATCACGCTTTAATTTTTCTGCCATTAGTTGTCAAAAACATTGGTCAATATATGATATCAGGATATCAAAAGAATCCTATCATTTTAATTTAATATATAAATGGTATTCACATCATAATAGAACAACACTAAACCAAACATAGTACTTGATACTGCATCCAATACCAATAGTGTTTAATTACACTGCCATATAAATAAATTTGAACCAAATGACCTAAAAAATTTAGAACAAGACATCCATTAGGTGATGTGAAATAGAGTTGTGCTACAATTCAAGCATGCCGAATTTACAAAAGTATGACTTCCAGTTGTCTTCATTTTCATTTCAACTCTTTATTCCTAACTATACAAGATGTAGATCTGATAGCATGAATAAATATGGGGAAAAAATTCACTGCTTGAGAATGTTTTAAATTTAAAAAAAAAAAAAATCCAAGTCAAAGAATAGAAGATTATGATGACAAAGACACTAAACTTGCTCTATGATCCAAGAAGATCAAGGCACCACAACAAATAAACACATCCATTTAAACCCTATCACAAGCAAAAATATAAAATATATTTTTATCGTAATCTGGCACAAACAATTCTCTCCAGGAACCAACAACCAAATAAATTAAGTTGTTCAAAGGTGAATAAAAAACCAAAACCAAAAAAAATTAAGTCAACTGAAAACAATTGGCATACTAGGGAGAGATCAAACATGCCTTCCAACACTCTGTGACTAGGTATGGTCAACCATTTTTTGATGCTCCCTAATGAAGTTCTTTTGCATTTATAGCATCACTCCATGATAAGCACGTACTCACAATTCTCATAGTTGTGATGCTCCACCTCACACTTCTATAGGAACTAGAATACCTTCATTCAACACTTGCTGAGCGGGATCATAAGGTGTACACTCCATGATTTTGAATAACAAATTTGTTAGCAACATCATTATGCTTGTATCGAGACCATCTCATTTGCATTGTGTCAAAATGCTTCACCATCATCATAGACAAAGAATCAATTGAATACTTCTATTTCTTTCTCGTTCCATTTCCCCTTCTTTCATGTCTTCTATTTCTCTAAATTTATTCACTTTTTCAAGCCTGGAATATCTATTTCTTATTCCCACTAAAAGCACTTAATTCTCTTAAGACAAAGCCCGTTAAAACAACCTCTTTTTTCTTGTTTGTTGCCAAGTGCTCCAATGTATCAATTAGATTTCTTGAACAAAATATCCCAACAAGCCATTGCATGAAAGCAAGCCACCTAGAGTCACAAAAATAGGAAGAACGATCATTATCATGGTTCCTTGTAAGTCCCTTGTAAGTCCCCTATCTAAAGAAAGAGGCGGAAATTTTGAAAATCGGTTGGGATCTAACTAATTTAAATCTTATCCATAAAATTAAAGCTTGTAACAAAATGATCCTATAATTATCTAAGAATGTAATTAATATAAATAAAAATTAAAAAATAGATTAATAGATTTTTACCAATAAAACCACCTATTGATTTTTTATTTTGAGCTTCACCAATTCAAGGTTTCCTATAATCAAATCTGCTTCAAGTAATGTTCATATCTTCTTTATCAAGAGGTTGTTTGGTTTGGTGACATCTGAAGTTTTGTTATTTAAAGATGTTAATTGTTTAGTTCCCTATCATCTTCAAGTAACGATTTTAAAATGTCAATCATGCTCAATTTTTACTGACATTAGATGCCAGCCGAATTAGTTATAAATAACTTCTTGGCATCTGAAAAATCCTATTGCTTTATTGACATCTCAATATAAAGTATTGTAACAAACGCAAAACATTTAGCAAATTACACTTACATCTCAATAAAATTGAACCACACAGCCCCTGAAGCTTATACAAGGCATCCATTAGGTGACATTAACAAGAGTTATGCTACAATAAAAGCATGTTAAATTTACAAAAAGTATGACTTTGATTAATCTCAATTTCTATTCACCCCCTTATTCATAAGTACTCAACAAACTGTGGATCTAGTTTCATAAAAAAACTCAGAAAATAAGGTTTTAGGCCAAGCAAGTAGATCAAAGAAGATAGAACATAATAACAACAATGACATGAAAATTGCTCCATTATCAAGACGATCAATGCACCACTACCAATAAACCCATCAACTAAAACATAGTTAAGGAAAAAAAAACTATTTTCCTCATAATCCAGCTCGTGCAATTCCCTCCACCCACCAATAATCAAATAAATCACGCCATTCAAAGGTGAGCAAACAAGCAAATCAAACAACAATCAAATCAGTAGAAACCAATTGGCTTACCAGGATGAGAAAACAATCACCCCTGAGCGGTTGATGCGATGATGGGGATGCCCGCGCCTTGGGGCTTGGTCTGGCCGGCCTTTTTCCGGCGCTCCTCTAGCTCTCGAATCTTCTGCATCTGTAGCATCCGCTCCATGACGAGCTCGTACTCGCATTTCTCGTAGGCATGTCGCTCCACCTCACACTTCCATGGGAGGTATAACTCCTTCACCCGGCATCTGTTGAGCGGGATCAGAAGGTGTGCACACTGGTCCCGGTACGGTATCGGAACCCTCTCCTCCACCATCTCCGCCTGTGTGGCGATCATAGGCTTTGAAGAACCTAACTTCACCTCCTCCTCCGCGGCAGCCATAGTCTCCTCTCGATCTCGCTCCTCGATCCAAGTCTCTGCGACTAGGGATGTGAATTTAGCTCCAATGCTAGAAACTTAATTTGAGTCAGCTCATTTCAATATCAAGTCTGATCTGGCCTGATTCAATTTCGAGCTGAGTTGGCTCGATCATGGGCCTATTTCGATCAAAATTTAATTAATTTGAGCTAATTTTGAGCTGACCCTAGCTTGACAAGAAACAGACTCTTTAATAGTCCTACCTGCAACCTAGCGTCTTTTTTGAGCAGTTTGTGTGTTTTAGGATAAGCAGCTTATTCTGAAACTCGGCCCGCGGGTCGACCGCGGTGGTCAACCTGCGGCATGCGTTTAATATAAAAAATTCAAATGCGGCAGACAGCGTTTTCAAAAATGCGCGAACCAAAAGATTAGGCGGTGTTTTTAAAAACATCACCGCAGTTATAAGCTGTCCCAAACGCCACCTTAATGTTTGGTAGATAGCAGGCAAAACAAATGGACCAAAACTTTGGTATCAAGATTCTATCTTAACTTCGCGGTTGGTATGTATAATGTTATATGTTTTTTTTTTCTTAATTCAGTGCAAAATAAAAAATTGCATGATAATCAAAATGAAATGAAGTTGAAATATTTTAGAACACAAAATTATTTATATGGGTTTGATTGAAATAACTTTAAATTAATGTAATATTTAAAGGATGATGGTGGGATGATAAGAATTAGCAACTACAGTAGTCAGTCATGGCAAAGAAGTCAATGAAAAATAAGGACTTCGATGTCGGGCGATCGGTGGTGGTTAGCTACGACAATGATAGCGTGTAGACAACAGGGGTTGCCAATAATGATAGTGACAATGAGTGGGCGATGATGATTAATGGGCAGTAGTTCAGTGATAGCGATGATGGTGCCTAAGTGGCGAGTGATAACAACGGTCCAGTGCCCAAGCAACAGCTATTGAGGTAGGGTAGTGACCCGACCCACAATTACGCAGTAATTTAACTTCCAGAAGATGACAAAAAACTTGACCCGATTTATAAATAGCGGCTAGCGTGCAAAATCTTAAATGATATAAAAATTAAAAAATATTTTACGGTATTATGAGATTACGCGAGTATACGTATCGCTTCAAGTAATATAGAGTTTTCTTTAAAAACCCAAGTATCGATCCCATGAGGAAGTGAGTAAGAGTGCTTTAGTCGAATTTTATTATTACTAATAGTCCTTAGTTTAGAATGTCGATTAAAAGTGTATTTTATCTAGCAACTACTCCTAAATGCAAGTTTTAAATGTAAAGTAACTATAACTAAATGCAAATAATAATTCTAAAGATAACTCTTTTTTGGAGGAATTAGTTTGGAGAATTTTGAGATACTAAAAACTACTATTCTTATGTGATGAAATGGATAATGTATATGAATGAGATGCATTTAATATTGTATGCGTCAAATAGGAGCAATCCTATTCCTTACCCTTTGGTCCAGGCATAAAGAACATTGAGTAATCCTATGCTTGGTTATTGAATCTGCGGTTAAGTTGGGAGGATACTGACTCTCACTCGAGCTCCCACGTTTCTACAGTCGAGAGCTAACAATCTACACTTCGACACTGAAACGATAAGACCAAATTGAGGATTTTAGTCTGTCACTCTAAAATCTCCAATTCTACGCCCGATTAATATTATTTCCCTATTTATTTGCACTCAACTCCCATGAACTTCACCATCCATGAAATTTGAATGTGGTTTCCACTTTGTTAAGAATTACACCGCCCTTTCGGGTTAATGTAATTACAACGAATTTTAACACTACAATGGGTCATTATTGTAATGTAAATGAAGTCCAAGTAAAAACCACCACATTTATAATTAAATTTACTTTTATCATGCATCACAAAATCCTAAACATGATTTATACTCATTACAAAAGAAAAGTAAAATGAAAATAATGACATAATCTTCTCATGTCACTATTTTCAAAGAAAAAGAAAGAGTAAGAGAGATGTGCCACAAAGCATGAAGAAAATACAATGAAGCTTCATTTAACTAAAGCAAATCTACTTAGGTAATTGTTTACAAAATTATAAGATAATGAAGAACAATATTTAGTTTTTCACTTTGAAAGAAAGACGAAGATCTCTCCCATGAAGTCTCCGTCAATCAATGCAATGCTAGTGCAATCCCTTACAAATTCTCTCAAAATCTCCGCTCCAATCTCTCCAAAAGGGTAGAAATCTACATTTCTACTCTTAATCTAAGAATCCTAAACATTCTCCAAGATTTTTCTAACATTCCTCTATTATTTGTCTTCAATTTCTCTACTTTCTTCTCTTTAAATTCGTCTATTTTTAAAGAGGTAGAAAAATTCCCAAATGTTGCTTAAGCACCTCTTCAAAAGGCGTCCATATTCGATGAATTTGTGCTTGAACCGACCTTCTCGCCGTCGGCGGGCTTCTAGAACATTGGTCAGCTGCTAAGGCTCGCTGTCGGCGGGCTCGATCTCGCCGTTGGCGGGCTCCCTTATAATATTGTCTGTATTTTCTGGAAAAATGCTCCGTCGGCGGCCAAGCTCAACTTATGTCTCTTGTGGTCCTTTTTGATCCAGATTCGCTCATTTTCGCATCTTTTTGCTCCATTGTATATTAATCTTCATTCATGCAACAAAATATAGAAAATACCTTTCTTTAAAGTGCAATATCATCAAAATCAATGTAAAATCGATATGAAATTCTCAATATATTTTTCTTTGGTCAGGTAGCAACCACTGCTACAAGAAACAACTATAGTTGGTGAGAATTGCTACCCAAATATGGTACATTCAAAATACATTATAAATGAACATTGTATCAAGATTACAATTTCTTGAAATTTTACTCTGTAGTTCATTTACTTCAAATCAAATATTAATACTACATTTACTTCAAATCAAATATTAATATTCTTAAAGCTTGCTTTCTAAATCACGCACTCATTTTGGATCCAACCAAATAGCCCAATTATTATTTTCAATAAGTAAAAAAAAGCCATTTTTGGTGGAAATTGAGAGCATATATAATTTTAAGAAATGTAATAATAATTGCATGTTGCCCAAAGATTATGTAATAACACGCCCAAAAAAATATAATAATGCCCACAAGATGGTACAATGCACACCCCACATGCAATGTAGCAACACACCCCGAAGATGGTGTAATGATGCACTCTGAAGGTAGTGAAACAACACACCCTGAATGCGGTGCAACGACTTGCCCCACATAAGGCATAACAATGCACCTGTAATAACTGCTTGCAAATACAATACTCCGGACACATCGACTTTCTTTGGAATCTTGAAGCTCTCTTCTCATGGCTCATGTAAGCCCAAACTCCGACCTTTATATCATATAGACGTCATTGCATATCACCACTACAACTTATGTGACCAACTACTGCCACGTGGTCTATAGCTCATGTAACTCAGAACTCCGACCTCAGTGGCTTACAAACATTATTACAGCTCATCACTGCAGCATATGTGACAACTATGACATACATGACTCAGCTCGTGTAGCTTCAAATCCGATCTCTGTGACCTACAGTCGTTATAGCATCTCACCACTAAGGTCTATACAACTTATAACTCATGCAACTCCAAACTCTGTCCTATGTGTCCTTCGGACATAATCTTAGCTCATCACATGACCTATATGACCAACAACAACCCGGAATCAACCATTTATGGTCTAGATGACTAACCATTTTCACAACTTTCAACTACAACTTCTATGATAAACGAGCAACAACTAAGTTTTTAGTATGAAAACTTCCTCAACTAGAGTAAAAATTACAATATCCATAAAACACTTAAGTAACTTTATCAATCAACATAATGAGTACACGAACTTCTTCTCTAGAACACAACTAGAAGAAATCAATAATCAACAATCACTGAGTGGGTGGTATAAATCAAAACCATTAAACATAAGGGTTTGGTAATCTCACCAAATTTAAGAAATTTTTTTCTTTCTTCTTCCTATCCAGGTATTTAGCTTGAGAGAGAAGGTGGGCAAGACTTTCTGATCCCAAGAATTCAACAACAAAAAAGGTTATGATTTCACCTTCATTTTTTTCTATTTTCATTTTAACATAGAGGAAACCATTTTTTTTTTCCAAGAACTAAATGAAATTTGTTGCCTTCACTTAGGGGTGACCCACAATACTTTTAGAACCCGATCAAATTCTTTTTTTTCTTCCTCGCACAAAAGAACTTTGAAATCACACACATGAAATCAAAATCGACACACACTTCATCGACAAAACCGAAGCCGAACTTCTGAAAGTCTGTTCAGCATCAGAGTTTTGTGATTGTGATTTTGCTGCACTCTAACAGGCGCTGGGTTGCTGCAGTGCCGCATTCTCAGGTTTTATAATTATCATACTTATAAATATTAGTATTCTATCTAAATAATTACTCATAATTGTATTCATATTTTTTTAAAAGATTAATCATTAGTATTTTTTTTAAAATAAATACTTGAATTTTTTGTTAAAGCATACATCTCAAATTCATATAAAACTTAACAAACTCAACTAATATTAAGATTGTGAAAATTGGATCAAATATCTAACTAAAGATTGAATTGATGATGTAATAAAATTTTATTTTAATAATAAAAAAATGATATATTAATGATATATTAAAACTTAAGATTAAATTATTTTAATATAAATTTAATAATAAAATAATGATATATTAAAACTCTTTTTATTATTTAAAAAAATAATATTTTAACGTAAGACAATACTTTTGAATATTTTGAATAGTATTCAAAATAAAAGTTCAATTCCTGCTATACCCGACTCGCGTTAAATATAACCCTAAATCTACCTATGATGATAACTATTTTTCTTGTCTAGATTTATAAGGAAAGGCGCATTTATATCTTATGACTTGAGAGGAGGTATTTGATGCTCATCTATGTGAGAATATAATTTCTTATAAAGAACTAGTTTATGTTTTCAAAATATTAATTTAAAAAAAAATTAAAATCAAGAAATAAATATTCAAAATTAGAAAAATTATATGTCAATTTATATATAAGTTATAGTTATTTGAAAACTGATATTTTAAAGAACAAAAAATGATAGTGATGTTCATATTTCATTTATTTTTAATATTAAAAAGAGAGAATATTTAATTGAAAGCTAAATTAGATAAATATCATTTAAAAACAACATAATCGCTTGTATTAAAAATATTTTAGATATCATTTCTATTCACATATCATCATACACACTTCGGGGTGTAAACGAACCGAACACCAGTGTGTTCGACTAATTAAAAATATTATTGTTCGTGTTCGACTCGTTTATATTTCGAACACAAAAAGTGTGTTTGTGTTCGACTCGTTTGCTTAGCGAGCTGAATACGAGCTGTTCGCGAATAAAATCGCTTTGACAAACCAAATCACACAACCGTAAGAAGTTAATGTTTGGAGCAAGATTTAAATCTTATTGTTTATATTAAAATATCAGTTAAATATAAGTTAATATATTTTTATTCTAATGTTTTGATTAGTAATTTTAATTGATTATAAATCTTTATAGTCTTGTAGTCAATTAAATTTTTTAAAATACTACTCAGCCTTGATGAGTAGTATTTTTCAAGCCAAAACGAGTCGAACACAAACAAACAAATCTTTGTTCGTGTTTGGCTTGTTAACTTAGCGAACGAATTGAATATGATCTTCTTAATAAACCAAACACGAGCTGTTTGCGAACAACGAGCCGTTTTAATAGCCTTATACAGATGAAAAAAACAACACTATCGCCTAGGGTTATATGTAAAAATCAATATTTGATGTAACTTTTGCAAAAACAAACATACAAAATTGTTTATGTTAATATATTTTTCAAAAGTACTTTCTTTTTTTTGGCATGGTCTTCAATATTTTGATGAATTTGTCCACCAATAATAGAGTGCTTTCAAGTTTGATCATCACATGTTGAATGTGTTCTAATTAAAGAAATGCAATGTCTAATATTTAAATGAATAATATGTTGATAATAAGAGTATATATAAATAGAAACAAGAGAATATAGTAATTAAAAATTATTGAATAAAAAATATCTTCAATAATGAGGATATATTGAGACAATAAATACAATAGATTCATACTATAAATATTAGACACATTGAACATTAATATTGTAAGCTAATAACTCCAATAACTTAGATTTGATTTGGTGTTTAGCTTTATCTAAGGATTTTGAGACTAGGGGTGTGAGTAAAGCTGACTCGTGAGCCGATGTTGCTTAATTAAGTAAGTTGGTATTGAGCTGAGCTCGATGAGCTAACAAGCCAAGCTCAAGCCAACCTCAAATCGGCTCGTTAGCTCGTGAGCTGGCGGTTAAAAAAAAAATTAATTAAAAATATATTTAAAATAGATAAAAAATAATAAAAAAATTCTTTAAATCATTAATGTTTTAAAAAATAATATATTTACATTTTATGTCAAGTGATTTCTTATTAATTATCTTCTAAATATTCATTATATTTCTCATTTAATTATAATAACAATGTAAATTTATATTTTTGTCTCTCTTTGATAGTAAACAAGGTGCTTTTGAGCCGGTTTATACTCGTAGAATTAAGCTTGACTTGGAAATTGAATTCAAGTATTTAATCAAGCTCATGCTCAAGCGAACCAAGATTTGCTCAAGCCCGACTCGACTCATTTACACCTAGGGCTGTAATCGAGCTTGAGTCTATTCAAGAATATCGTAGTGAACAGTCTTGGCTTGGCTTAATTATAAGTTGTTAATGTTTGGCTTGAGCTTGTGTCGAGCTTTCATATATTGTTCAAGCTCGACTTGTTTAAAATTGTTCAATGTTTGTAAATTGATATGTACTTGATTTGTTTATGACGAGTGATATTTAGATGAGCTGATAAACGAGCTTAAAATTTAAACGAGTATCTACACTTTTATATAAAAAGTTCAATAAATAATTTTGCAAATTTGATCGCACATATTAATTTATGGATTAAAAACTCTGTAAAAATGAAAGGTAACTCATGAACCTCGATCTTGTGGGATGTAATCTCTTATATTTTAGCATGATCTAACTTTCAAATTTGCATGCACTTGTCATTTTCCTAATTTTTTTAATAATTTTGCAGATTGCTTTATATTGAGTTGTTACATTATTCTTATTCTTAATCATATATAACTTATAATAATTGCACTGCACTTCCTCAACGTCAATTTTTAATCAGGTGGGATTTATGAGCAGAGTGGAAATAGAAGATATAAGAAAAACAAGAGTTTCAAAAATACTTGTACATCGCGATCTCATCATTACCTTCGATGCTTGCATGCCACAACAACTCATGGATTCGCATGTTTCAGACGAAATCAACGACACTGGGAGGCACGAAACTGTGAGAGATCAAAGTGAAAGTGAGGTTTGTGGGGGTTTAAATTTAATTTTAAGGAGCATTTCATAGATACCACATAAGTCTTATGTATTTTTACACTACAGGAGAAGCTAAAATTAGCGTATGATATTTACGTCGGAAATTGTCGATGCAAATATTAGCATCAGATTAGCGGTTGCCTTGCCGTGAAAAATAAATTATGATATTTGCGTCAGATTTTGTGTCAGATTTTTATCTGATTACTTGTCGGTAAAAGTGTTTTGAAAACCGCTTTGGAGTTGCGATGAATTATGCGTTGACTTTGCATCTAAAAAATCAATGCAAATACTTTTTTTGTTTGCATCGAAATAATTCGATGTAAATCCGACACAAATGACCTAATTTATTCATCTCGCTCACCTAAATTTTATTTTCTTTCTGCGCTCGTCTCCCCCTATGCCGGAAAGCCTCAACCCTTCCCCTCTCCCCTTTCCCTCTCCCCTTTCCTTCTCCCTCACGGGTTTCAAAATAAGCTTCGCAATACATTCACCATTAGAGCTAGCTGGGAAGGTAACGACATACACATACAGAGATTACCGAAACTCTTGTAGTTCTCATTCTTCTTCTCTGCTCTAATCATCTTGAGGAAGGTAATTTTAAACAGCGTGGTTCGGGAATCCTTAGGGTTTTCTTTTGATTTTGCGGGGTCAGACCCCCAATAGGTGTGTTGTGTTCGAGGTGCGCTGTGAATTCGGCTCAGGACCGGGTCCTGAATTTCCCTTTCACTCCGTGTTTCCCGGGTTTGATTTGCTATCGGCAAATCAAACCGAGCCTCCCTCTTTCGTGCCTTCCGCTTAATTTCCCGAATTAAACGAACGTCGTTAATAAATCCAAAGTTAAAATGAAATAAGTTAAAAACATTAAGACGATAATAATAAAGGGTTACCCAGTTCATAAGACGACCTTTGTTGGTTTTAGTTTTACACTGAAATTACAAGGTAGGCCGTAACTAACCTTTGGAGCTCTTTCTCAACTGACAGTTGGAATGTCGTCACCAAAGTTGATTTTCTCGTTCGACGGGAACCTCCCCCGAGACAAAGCTGTGCTCCACCAGGGAGCAATGATAAAGTTTGGTACCGGCTTCGACGAGGTCGAAGTCATACTTGGAAAATTGTCGTATGTAGTCATGAAGACTGCTCCGTCAGTGGTCGCCGAGCCTGCCGCCGAATACGATTTGAATGAAGATGCTGATTTTCCCGCAATCAAGAGGCCGAAGACCAGGAGTGCTCCTGCTAAGCCTATTGCCCCCGTGTCTGCTAAGTCTGTTGTCCACGTGCCGAGGAGGATCGTTACCGCTACCTCCACCGGATTTGCAATCACCGCCCCGACTCTACCGTCTGCAAAAGGAAAAGAGATCTTGTTCGAAAGGAATTTTGTAGATTTGTTCGCTTCTGCACCGTCAGTGTTCGAAGTTGGTTCCAGTTTGCAAGCCACGCCGTTAACCAAGGCACAGAGGAAGAACCAAAGACGAAGAATTCTGAAAGCCGCAAAGAGATTGACCTCCGTCGAGCCGACCTCTCAACCGAAAGAGGATGTAGAGTTTGGAACCTCTCACCTCCTCAAAGGGAGTATGTTTCATCCGTTGTCTGCTTCTACCGGAGAAGAGAGTCTCCACAGGATTGCTGCTGCGCTACCACCACCTCGTGTTCCAGCCAAGTTACGACTAGGGAAACGTGTTTCCACTTCTGCTACCGTTTCAGACGTTGCTACAACAGTTCAGAAGCCTGTCAGTCACAAATCAGTTAAGTCTCGCCTGGGTCCAAAAGTGTTACCTACTGCTTGTAATGAAGAACTTCCTAGGAAGAATAGTGGAAAGAGATCGCTTTCTATAGCGTCGGGTTCACACTTTAGGGACCATACCCCCTTTCAACGCGCTGATGGCACTACCGAGACACCCCGTCTCAAGGCATCAACGTTGAGAAAGAAAGTTTGGATACCTAAAGCCGCAGGACCGATGCTTTTGAAAGGATCACAGGAGTGTTCCCTTGAAATGGAATATAAGTCCGATACTCCGGTTGCTACTACTACAACTGCTTCGAAGCTTACTACAGAAAACCTTCAAGAGGTGCCAATCGATCTTAAAACAGTTAAAGGGAAGAAAGTCGATAATAAACTGAAGAAACTCAGGGCTGAAATCACCGGGCTAGCAAAGGAACGAGGAGTAAATTTTGGCAACGAAGACTGCGACCTGTCAGACTACATGGATGAAGAATTCGCCGAGATCTATGTTGTTGAAACCCGAGCTACGTCGTCTGCACGTGATGCTCCGTCTGTTGAGGAGAACATGGCGGATGAGTGGCGAAGGTCTTCACAGCAGAAGGATGAAGTTATTAGCCGTCTTGAGAAGAGAATTGAAGAAATGATGGCCGTCATGGTTGCCGCACAGGGACAGTCACACTCCCAGCAAGTAGCGTCCCCAGAAATGAATCAGCCAGAGATTGTCCATATTACCGATGAAAGAAGGGAAGTAAATTCTGCAACCCGAGATGAGCCGCCAAAGAAGGATTCGACTCCGAATATGGTGCCTGAAAAAGACATTAAGCAGTTGGTCGAGCAGCAAGTAAAGGAAGCCTTAGCCCAATCGAAAGGGGGCGCGTCGATTTCAAGGGGTAGACCCTACCCGGAGGAGTTCGATTCCGTCCCATATCCTAAAGGTTTCGTTCCACCGACCTTTAAGACTTTCGATGGAATGGGCAACCCCTGTCAGCATGTTGCACACTTCCGAGCGAGCTGCTGCAACGCGGGGGGTAGTGAGGCATTACTTTTCCCTCAGTTCGTGAGCAGTCTTTCAGGGATTGCATTTGATTGGTACGCGGAGCTGCCGAATAGGTCGATAAAGACGTTCACAGAGTTGGAAAACTTGTTCGTGAAGAGATTCGCCGGAGTACACCACCACATCACTATTGGAGATCTTATAATGGAGCGTCAGAAACCTACAGAGACTCTGGTAGAGTATATTCTACGGTGGAGAAACTTGAGCATGAAATGCGAGCCCCAATTGCAGGAGCAACATGCGATTGAGGTCTTACTTAAGAATATCCATGGACCGATAGCTTTCATGCTTAAAGGACTCACCATCAAGTCGTTTGAGAAACTACTTAGTAAAGCCGCAAGCCTGCAAGAAGAGATCAAGCATACAGAGCCGCAAGAAAAGATTGAAGAGCCCAAACCGGTGAAAGCTTTTGAGAAAAGATCCGGAGTAGTGACAACGATCGACAAGGGAAAGCAGCCGATAGAAATACAGACCGAGCAGTTACCTCAATATAGTCAGCGGCAGATCGGCCGCCCGATACGGTCGGTTTCACACAGAGATACGATCAGTCGCTTCCTCAGTTCAGTCAGCCGCCTCAATGGTATGTTCCACACACACACAACAGTATGTTCAGCCACCAGAGCAGTATGTTCCACACCCACCGCAGTATATTCAGCATGTCCAATAGTACGGTCAGCGGTACAATCAGCAACATAGTCAACAGTCATTCCAGCAGAGGCCACTCCAGACGGATGGAAGGCAGAGTTGGTCTATGACCGATTTGTTGAACAAAGTATATCCCTTTAATAATGAAGCAGTAGCACAGATGTTCCAGAATTTGATCAAGAAGCCCGAGTTCAGATTGCCTGAGGCAAAGAAGCCGGCGGAGGTTAACAAGAAGAATCATCCCAACTATCGCCCATATCACGTATCGCTTGGGCACACCATCGAAGGTCGTATCGGCTTCAAAGAATGGCTGGAGAAGAACTTCAGAAATGGAAGCGTAACGATCCCCGATGAATATTTGAAAAGAACTTGAAGAGGTTCTATCAATATGATTTCTGTGATTTGTTTGCTTCAATTGAATCCTACGCAGCTGACAACGGACGGGACACTTTTTGATTGTCGTTGTACTACTTTTGTTGCTCAGCATGATCAGTGTTAGGCTGTACCATCTCTTCTATCGCAGTGAATGAAAGAAAAATGAGTTTGTTTTTGTCAAGAATTGCTCAATATTTGGAAAGCTCAAAATCGGATATTTTGCTAAGACTTCGACTTCAGGGAAGAATGAAATTAATGCCCTAATAACTGAGTTGTTTCCTTTAAGGAATTCAGACTGGGTCCTAAGTGGATCTCAAAATAAAGTAGTGTGTTTGAAATACGAGTAATTGACTCGGGATATCACGAGTCTTTTAATTTTCCGCCATGTGGCTTGGTCCGGACTTTCAAATAAGTTATAATATCCCAGGATTTATATTAAGGGACATTTCAGAATTATTAGTTGGGGTAGTTTCGACATTCAAAATCTTTAACAGAAATATGCCTTACCAGATACAGTAATTCTCAGAAAACAAAAGGAGCAAAAAAAAAAAAGAAAAAAAAAGTGTTCCTGAGGAGAAGCTTCGAGGTGAGCACACAATCAAAAATTGGTATCACAATCCAGACATTCAAAATCTTTAATCTGTGCTTCACCAGATATAGTAATCCTCAATAAAAAAAAAGGAGAGCGAAAAGCTCAATAAAAAAAAAAGAATACTCCCTTGACCTGAGGGACTTACACCAAAGGCCCCAACCAATGAGCCAAGACTTTCGCACGATTTTAAATATGTATGTATATATATATATATATATATATATATATATATATAAGAATTGAGTGTTGTATATGAAAATATTCATAGATATGTATTGTGGTATGTATGTAAAAATTGAAGTTTAGGTGTTAGGTATTTATATACATAAGATTTGCCTTCAATTTATTTCCAACAATATTTTCCGCCGCAAAGTTGACAGTAATACTACGTATTATTCATCGTCCAATATTTTTGGACGTAAAACTCGACATACACTTTGAATAAGCAAATCTAATGCTAATACGATGTAAATACCGAAGTAAATTATTTGCGTCGGAAAATTTTGACACAAAATGGATGGAATTAACATTACCGACGCCTGATTTAACAACGGAAAAAAGTGGACATAAATCGAATGTAAATCCAAAGATAACCCTTAAATATTGTCGGATTTGCCTTCGATTTACGTCCGATATAGCCGACTCAAATATGCTTAATTCCTTTAGTGTCATCTCTAACACCTAAACTTTAACAAAATAAATATATATTTACTGATTAATCAAAACATATTATTGATATAATGATATATTATTATTAAATCTATAATTAAATAAATTGTAGTAAATATCATATGAGTTATCATCGAGCTTAATATCCAGTATTTAACGAATTACTTGTTGAATAACAAAAGAGTTTGTTCGAGAACGTAAACGAACAAGTTCGATCATGTTCATGTTTAATTCATTTAAGCTCCAAGTTCTTAAAAATTGTTCAAGCTTGTTTATTTACTAATTTGAACAACCATGATCAGATCTGAGTTCTAGTTGTTTATCAAGTGCATTGATTCATTTACAACCCATATTTACACCCCCGAAATAAGGGAAAAATATTACATTCGGACTACGCACGTAGAGGTACGTGCGGAGCCCAATTCATGGGAGACACGTGGAATTCCGGTGGAATCCCGTAATAACGCGCAATAACACGGGAATAACACGAGGGAATATTCCTCGTGTTACTCCGCGTTTAGCGGTGTTTTGGGCGGAATAACACGGGGAATATTCCTCCGTGTTATTCCGCGTTATTCATGTGTTATTGCGGTAGTATTGTAACACAGAGAATATTCCCCCATGTTATTCCGCGTTATTCTCGTGTTATCCGCGTAGTATTGATGTGTTATTGTGGTGGTGTTACAATACCACCACGATAACGCGAATAACACGAAGAATATTCACCGTGTTATTCCGCGTTATTCCCGATTTATTCGCCGAACACCGCTAACCGCAGAATAACACGAGGAGTATTCCTTCGTGTTATTCCCGTGTTATTGCGTGTTATTGCGGGATTCCACGTGTTTCTCATGGATTGGGCTCCGCACGTACCTCTACGTGCATAGTCCGGATGTAATATTTTTCCCAAAATAAGGTATCTATGAATTACTGAAATGACCACATTTGCTTATATGTGGATAAATTTTATAAATAAAATAAAATAAAATTACAAATCACCCCCCAACAAATTAGTTATTACAGCACATAAAAGGTTTTCTAAGGTGGCCAGGAATGGTTGTTACAAATGGGACCAAATAAATTTTAAACCACAAAAGCTTGGACAATAAAAGGAATAATCCTAATCAATTTATGTGCCTAAGCCAACCTATATCAATTAAATGCCTCAAGTCTATATTTAATATTTAATATTAATAAAAATATATATTTTACTTTCAAAAAGTTAATAATTGAGATATTCTTTATTTAAAATTTAAAAATTAAATATATATAATTATTTAAATATATAAAATTACATGTTATGTATGAACTAGAAAAAAGTGAAGATTAACATACAAATCACAAGATTCTATGTATTTACATAAAGTAAATGAAAGAAGTGCACATAAACACACCATCACAATATATAAATTCCATATTAGGTAAATAAAAAAGCTACAACTACTAGCACACTTTGTTATAAAGGTTGCAACAAGTCAACAGAAGAAAAGGCATTGATCTGCTACAACATTCTTTTCATTGTGAGAAGGTATGTAGCTTCACGTTCTCTTCTAAAAAAGCTAACATCCTTGCTTGAAAAGCCCGTAAAGTCTTTGTATTATGATCAAGAAGCTATTCTTCTTGCGCTCACCAAGGATATGGTTGATCTTTGCAACCTCAGCCTTTCATATTCTCGAGAAAGGGTCAGCTCATCTACAAATGATATTGACATCGTCTCCTAAAATTCTGATGCTTTTGCTGATTTTCAAGGGGACGAGATGCACCAGATATCGACATCTCAATAACACAAAAAATTTTCTTTTGGAAGCGCAATAACAATACAAAAAATTTTCTTCATAAAGCGTGACAGTGGTGCAAAAGATTTGCTCTAAAAAGTGCAACGGTAGAAACAAAGAATCTCATCCAAATACACAGTGAGTGAACATGAAGAATCCCCCTAAAATGTACGACAGAGATGCTATAATTGTTATTCTCAAAGAATATACTTCATGTGCAACGGCGAAACTCTAAATTTTATCTACAAAGAATCCCCTCTGGAATGGGTGACAGAAAAAATTCAATTTTTTTTCACGAAGAATCCCCTTCGAATGCACGGTGAGGAAACTCTGGCTTTTCTTCATAAAAAATCCCCTCTGAAATGCACGATGACATGAAGTATCCCCTTCGAAATACACTACGGGGAATCCAAAGTTTTCCTACAAAAAGAATCCCTCCGGAAGGCACGTCGGAAGACTTTGCTTTTTCTTCCACATTTTGGCCCCGTTTATAGGCTCAAAAGGGTGAGAAATTTCCTAAAAAAAGGTCATAATCTGTGCAAATTCTCCTTAGCTCACAAATTTGATCTCAACCACCTGATATGGGCTCCCATGGATCGCCTCCACAACTGTTTGGATTCAAAGATCACACCCTGATCTGAGAAATCATGCTCAATCCCATGAGTCCTGTACACATCTACTATATGAGCCCATGTTCTAGGTCTGATCGGACCGCAACAGACATTACATTCTAACCGCGCAACACCTCCAACTCTTTGACACAACTAACCTGCTTATTTGGCCCACACACTTGACCCAACCACCCGATTCACATAGGGGTGTGAGTGAATCAAGCTAGATTAGAGCTGGCTTGAGTTCGACTTGATAAGTGGCTTGTGAACTGAGCTCGACGAGCTAACAAGACAAGCTCAAACTAGTCCGGACTTGACTTGTTAGCTCATGAGCCGTCTCATTTTAAAAAATATTAATATAAAATATATTAAATGTATATTAAATTTGAAGCTTTATCTTTAAAGTATTAAAAATGTTCAAAAATAATAGTTTGTATTTTATATTAAGTAATTTCATATTATTTCTCTCATAATTGCTCATTCTATTTATTATTTTATTATAAAACTACCCTCAATTAATGGTATTTTCTCTCTTTCATAATAAACAAGCACGCTCATGAGGTGACTTGAACTCGTAGACTTAAGCTCAAGCTTAAGTTGGATCTTAATAAATTAAATCAAGCTCAAACTCAAGCTCAAGCCGAGGGTGGCCAAGGCGGGGCATGGAGGAAATGAGAGAGTGACCAAGCCGAGGTGTGTGTGTGCCCTTTTTTATTTATTTTTTTTTATCAGACAATGTAGTTAGCCTCATTCGATAACAGGGGTCAACTCATACGACATCAATAAAATTTCATCATTCGACATAGATCTCAAGGCGTGACAATGACTCTAATCTTGAGGCAATTTTTTTGTGCAATGAGTGTTCAGCCCTCAATTAACAATTATCTAAAACTCTAATTACAACAAATTTATAATCAAACTGACTAACTCGATAAGCAACTCCAAACTCTAACATCTAAGACCAGTTAATGTTATTACAACTCCTCGCTACGTTCTATGTGACCAACTACGATTACACAGCTTACAGTTCACACAGATCCTTACTATGGCTTATGTGGCTAACTATGCTCTTGAAGTAACCATCTACCACTGACCTCTACAACAAGATGTGCATTCACGTCGAACTACTGTCTCCATAGAAACCAACTAAAACTTCTACGACCCATTACAGCTATTATTGCTGAAGTAACTTAGTACATCAACTTTGTAATTCTATCTTCCCTAAATCAGAATAACAGTGGGCCTATGTACTCACCGTTACATAGTGTACTATTTCAACTGCGCTAGGCCCCGTGACTTTTTTTTCTTTTTTCCAAGGTATTCCACATATAAAATTGAATATCTTCTCTTGCCTACTATTATTCTTTCATCTGTGTGTGTTGGATTTTCATGCAGTACCTAGATGCTAAATAATCATCATATCACCACTGATCTTCCGACACACATCGTTTATATTTAAATTATCATATTTACAAGTATATCACTCAAGTTTTAATAACTCGTCAAAAATGACACAATCTTTATCCTTTCAAACATGAAATATATATATTTTTTTATACACACACTTTGGCACCAATGTTATATACATGTAAATATAAGTGTTGTATACATACATATATACGAATTATATGGCATGGATGTAATTTTCCCTTGAAAAAAAATAGGAAGGGGTTTTAGAAGTAATTTCAAAGAAAGTTGGGCTTAAAACTGATAAATCAGACGTTGACGATGTGGAGATCTTATCCACTTTACCCTCTCTTTCCTTGTACGAAAACGGCTACAGGGAGCCGCCTAGGTGGATAAAGCCGAATCTCTCTCATCGTATAGAGAAAATGTTGCCTTCCTTATCCTCTACCTCACTATTCTTCTTTCTCCATACAGACTTCGCCGTATAAAAGATTTGCAGAGCCATTTGAAGAAGTAAAGTTGTGTTCTTTTTATTTTTTATTAGCTTCTTCTCCGAGAAAGAGACATAGAGGAGAGTGAGAAGAAGAAGTTGATGTTTATTGGGTGGTTGGGGTTGGCAGACAAAAGAAGGGAGTTTGAAGCTGGTTCTGTTGTGGATAATGGAGGATTCTTTGATCCCACAAATCAGCCATGGGATCATGGATGAGCAGGAAGAAGATCTCGGTTCCTTTTCTTCCTTCGACGACGATGAGGATGAGGTGGTGCTTTCGACTACTTCTTCGTCGTCGTGCTTAATGGAGGATGCTACTTCCTCTCCATCTAGTGGTAATTTGGAGGAGGAAGATGGATCTCCTCTTTTTCAGATGTCTAATCTCATTGCCCAACTTCCCTTGAAGTGAGCTCAATGTTTCCAACTTTGAAAATTGATGATTTTTTTGTTTTTTCTTCATTACAGCATCTGTCAGTTGAATGATTAAAAGTGATATTTTTCCTCACTATCTTACAAAATAGATCGTTAGTTTCAATCATGGCTTCCCATAGTTTGAAGGGCTGTTTGTCGTCCTGTTTTAGGCTGGATTTTGGTGAGATTTTAGCTTAATCCCACCATAGAAAATGTTTGGGACTTCAAATTCTATTTTTGACAAAGCATCATTGACAGATTTAACAAATAATTCTCAGATTTTGATTGTTTTTATACGAATTCACAGAATATGCTAAATACTAATTGAAGCCAAACAGTTCATGAAGAAGTTATTTTGATTTAATACAGGAGAGGGCTATCAAAGCATTTCCAAGGGAAATCACAGTCATTCTCATCTCTGTGCAATGTGAGGAACTTGGAAGATCTGGCTAAACCTGAGAGGCCATGTAAGAAGAAGCTGAAATCTTCAAAGAGCTATGGAGGAGGATTAGATTGCCACAAAGCTCTCTCTTTTACAAGATCGGCCATAATAAAGAAGCCATCCAGAGGTTCCTTCTCCTCACTGGGGCAAAAGAGGCAGAGCTTCTTAACCAACAGCAGGCCTCCCATTCATCCACAGAAATCCTCTGGAAATCTGTCAAGTCAGGCCATTTTGTTTGCTTGATGGAATTCTAAGAAAAGCTGTGGACTTTATCTAATCTTTCGCTTTATGATTTGTGAGAAGGTTTTTACTGAATCATTTTAAGATTTGTACAGATAAAAATAGGCTTAATGGGTTGTCTGACTAGTAGTTGTCTCTTTTTGCTGATCCAAAGTACTAGTGAAAACTATGGATCAGTTTTATCAACAGTGTTTGGCTCTGCTCCATTGTTGAGCTCTTTGCTAAATGAAGTAAATTTATATGTTTCTTTTGCTTATGGCGATACCAACAAGAAAAAGTTTCGATCTTTCTTACAAAAAAAGCGTCTTTTTTTTTTGTTTTTTGTGAAAAAGATTCAAAATTTATCTTAGAAGTTGGTATTTATGTAACTTAAAGTAGGTTTTTGGGAATAGATCAGCAATTGTTCTGTTAAAATACTACCAGATAGGCAGTTCTGACAATTTTATCTGTGTAGTTCAGATTGTTTGGGGAGGTTGCATAACTAGGACAAAATTATGCACTACCTCATCTAATAAAAGGCGGTCACGTATTTGTGATCTCTATGTAACTTATCTGTCATCTATAAAAAATAAAGAAGTTACAGGTAAGTTACAGACAAGTAGGTTACAAATAGATTTCAAGAGATAAAACACAGAAATATTTCTCAAATATTTTCTGAATAAACTTCATGTAATCTGTCGGATGTACGTAATGCTGCGTACATTTTACTTGCGTAAATTTTAGCCTAAGATGTTCGATTGAGAGAAGAAAATTTGGAGCTCTGGTAGGGTTTTTTTTTTCCTTCCGTTTCTTGTTTGGCAGCCCGCTTGTCCTTTTCCTACTGATTTGTCAATCGTTGATCCATGTATCTATAAACTTTAGGAATATTTACATACATAACACTCACTTTTATGAATTTATATATCTAACAAACATCCAAAATAAATAAAATTATATATATGTAAACCATATTCATACTTTATGAAAAATATGTGGGCGGTATGTACGTAAAAAATGAAGTTTGGGTGTAGTCTCTGCATTGGCACTAATTTTGAATATTGATTTAATTAGGGGTATTAAAAATTGACTCGATATGATAATTTTACCTGGACTTAGATTAAAAGAATTAGGATTTTGGTTCACTCTAATGTATAACTTAGGTTCTGGTTGGGAATTCTAATCATTGTGCGTGGGTTGCCCAAAATTAACTCGCCAATCTAAAATTGACTCAAAATTAGCATGCGAATTCAAAATGACATGAATTTGAACTGAATAATTGTCTTGTCTAACGTTATATAGGATATACTGGTCGTTTTTAGGGCAGTAGGTTGAATGGTGGGTTTGGTTTATGTTGGACTTTAAACTTGTTTAATAAACGAATCGTGTCAGGTCTAGTGATGTCAATTCAGATCAATTAGTGCCTCTGCATTGGCACTAATTTTTGAAATTCGACTTTTATTAGGGGTGTAAAAAATTGACTCGATATGATAACTTTACCTGGACGTAAGATTCAAACAATTAGCATTTTGGTTCACTCTAATGTATAACTTAGGTTCTGATTAGGAATTCTAACCATTGTGCTCGAGTTGCCCAAAATTAACTGGCCAACCTAAAATTGACTCAAAATTAGCATGCTAACACCAAAATTGACCTGAATTCAAATTGAATAATTGTCATGTCTTACATTATGTAGGATATATTGATCGTTTTCAGAGCGGCAGGTTGAAGGGTGGGTTTGGTTTATGTTGGACTTTCAACTTGTTTAATAAACGAGTTGTGTCAGGTCTAGTGATGTCAATTCAAATCAATTAGTGCCTCTGCATTGGCACTAATTTTAATTTTCGACTTTATTAAGGGTGTAAAAAATTGACTCGATATGATAACTTTACTCGGACTTGGATTAAAAAAATTAGGATTTTGGTTCGCTCTAATGTATAACTTAGGTTCTGGTTGGGAATTCTAACCATTGTGCTCGGGTTGCCCAAAATTAACTGGCCAACCTAAATTTGACTCAAAATTAGCATGCTAACACCAAAATTGACCTTAATTCAAATTAAATAATTGTCATGTCTTACGTTACATAGGATATAAGTGTCGTTTTCGGGGCAGCAGGTTGAATGTTGGGTTAGGTTTATGTTGGAATTTCAACTTGTTTAATAATCGAATCATGTCAGGTCAAGTGATGTCAATTCAGATAAATTTTGAGTTTAGACCCAAACCTCACAAACTTGACATCTCTATACTTTATACTATATTTTGGGAAAGAAGCCTAATTATCTTATTGTGATTTACATGAAATAAAATTTTTTGAAAACTTTTATTTTTGGATGGGAAAACTCATTTGAGAAGAAGAGTGCCTCATTTTCAGCCTTGATGTTGCCTTTTAGCCCTTTTCCCACAATATCTAAGCATTATGTTAGTGATTAAATAGAGGATTATCATAAAAAATGTGGTGGTTATAAGACCTAAGGCATGGCAAGACATACTTATATATAGTAGAATGCTACATTTGGCTAATTTGAATCAAGTTTAATAATTTAGCTAGATTAGGCAATAAGATGAGAGTGAAATGGGTTGATTTGGTTGCAGTAGAGTCAAGTTCAAACTTAATCTTAAAAAATAATATCATCAGATGTTAAAATTTATATGATTACTTTATGCTTATGATATGAGACACCATAGAGTATTCATAAGATTGCCAATTATTCTTGTGGATAGTTTTAGTAGACATCGCTTTAGAACCATGTCATCTTCCTCTTAAATTCTACACTACTCATCCTTATGAAATTCCCTTTACAATAGAGTTCTTAACTAGGAATTCTTTGGTCATTCTATGTGCAGTATTTTCTCTTATCTGAACTAAACATATCTTTTCCAAGATAATCGTACCTGAACAAGTGATTAATATATGTTGTGTGTCAGAAGATTCACAATGACAAAGCGGTAAATTAAATTCTTAGCAGTATAGGATGATCCAAGACATACAGATAAAAAAGGAAGTTACAGAAGAATATAGCAATATTTTTTACGTGAAGAAACTCAAATAGGTAAAAAATACCATGCTTAGCCTAATCAAAGTAATTCATTATAAGTGAGTAAAAAGATGCCCGCTTTTCTCACAACTGCGAAAGCAGGGTTATAATTTTATATCAAATACGACACTTGTCTGCATACAATATATATAAAACTTCAAAAGTCTAAAAAATATCCTTGTATTCTGACTACGACTCATGAGTGGTGGTCACTGGAAGTTGTTGTCGAATTTTTGACATGAGGTTATATGCTGCAACCATATTGCATATTCGAGATTAGCAAGCAGGAGTTATTGATCATGGCCAGTAAGTGCAACCGGTGGTGGTCGATGGCGGCTAACAAGCGATGAACGATGGTAGTCGGCGGTTATTGAGGTCGAAAGTTATCATCAGATATTTATAACATAACTGAAATTCTCCTTCTCCACATCCAAAAGTGAAAAGAAGGGTCAATTTATAGTCTTTAGCGGATGAGTATTATGGTCTTTTGGCCAATAACTTCCCCCAACCGCCTCATCGGACAACTTATATTGATCCTTCTTGATCATATGATATATTTTCTTTTAATTCTTGAGTACCTTAATGACATCAAAATAACTATAGGAGAGCTTTGAATTACGTAAAAAATTTTCGGCGCATATATTTGTGTTGGATTTTGCGACTGATTTGCGGCGAGCATAAAATTATTCTATTTGCGTTGGAATTTGCGTCGGTGCTGTGTCTGAATATTACAAACAAACAACAACAAAATGAATGGTGTTGTTACGGCAATTTTTGCGTCGGATTGAGCCAAATAAATCAACATAAAAGGTTTACTTAAAAAATTCGAAAAAAATCGATACAAAGTAGACAATAAATCCGACGCAATAGACCTAAAAAACTCATCCCGCGCCTTCCAATTCATTTTTTTTTTCTTTGCGAGCCACACCCCATCTCCTCTCCTCCCTCCCGCGACACCGAATCCTTAGTAGCTCCTGTCCTCCCTCTTGTTGTCCCCGGTCGCTGCAACTCCCCTCGCCGGTCGGCTTACCTTTCCCCGCCGCCGAAAACCCTTCGCGACATTAGCCCGTTGCCTCTTGTGCGAGGATCAAAAAAGGTAACTTCGCCCCATTTTTAACATTTTAAAATCTTATTATGCATCTAACATTTGAAGTTTAAGTGGTAGGAAGTTACATAAATAAGATTTCATTGGTATGTATGTAACATTTGAAGTTTAAGGGTTAGGAATGTATAAACTTAAGATTAGGTATTAGTTATGTGTTTATATATATATATATATATATATATATATATATATATATATATATATATATATATATATATATATGTAAGCATCGAGTGTTAGCTTCGTATAAAAGCAAGCTTGGGTGAGGTTAGAGTTGATTTTGGGGTAGGCATGAACCAGGATTTGATATTTGAGTGTTTTTTTTTGCATGAGTAACTCAAATTTGGATTTAATTAGTTTTGTTAATGATTTAGATTTGGAATATATTTATTTATAATTTAGCTTTAGCTTATGATTAGGTTTTGAGTAATGTAGATATTAGGTTTAGTTTTATGTTAAAGATAGTTTAATTAAGATTTGATTTGATCACTATTATTTTTCAAATTTCTCACTATTATTTTTCAGATTTCATCATCAATATTTCTCGTCTATCGCGACACAGGGACTGCGGCAGCTATGCGTCCAGCGACAGATAGTGCGATTGATTTCAAACGAAGAAACATACACTAGCTATCAAAATCAAAAATGAAAAACGGTATGTGAAACTCTACCGGCAGTGTTAGAAGAAAATATTGTAGCTTTTACTTCATGTTCGTATTGAGTCATTAACTGGTTCTTTATATAGATTTGAATGTCAATTTTCAACTGAATGACTCAAAAATAATTGATAGATTGTAGCTCAGTAGTAGATTAGATCTTAATATTTGCGTCAATATTCAAAACATAAGAATGTAGTAGTGGAGAACATAGCTGTAGCAAGGTTCTCAAAAATGATAATTCAGGTTGTCATTGACAGCATAATTTAAAGAGGATTCAGTCATGAATTTAACGTAAATCTTTCCAAACACAAAAAAAAAAAAGAACAAAAATTATATCCAAAACTCCATGTTTCGTCTTTTCTTCTCATGTTTCGTCTCTTTTAAGACGTAAATTTGGATTTAGCAAAACCAACTGTGAAACGGATTTAAGAATTTCTTCCTACTATCGCTTATGAGTTCGTCTCCGTCGCACTGATGATTAGTTTTACTAAATTTGATAAATTCTATTTAACATAAATTCAGTCTGCAGCCAAACACCACCTAAAAGAGTTTTAGAATTTGAGACCATCATTTGGGATAATTGTCCATAAGAAGTTGGAAATGAACATATTATTATTTCGGGGCATTTAGATGCATAGCACACAATTCTTCAGCAGTTCAAAGCCATTCAGTTGTGCAAAAGAATATCAGTCAACATTGCAAAACTCTGAAATCTTTTACAAACTTATACATTCCAAACTCATCACACTGATCAAGTTTTTTCAATCTCACAGCCAAAATTTTCTTCTACCCACTTCACATGAACTAGGAGCCCTGAATCACGCAAAGCATTAAGTGCAGACTTGTACAATCTGCCATCAAACCTTGCTCCATCCACTTTCATATCCTTAAGTAACTTGACCAAATCATCAATTTTGTTAATCTTAGAGTAAACTCCAACCATAATCCCACCTAAGACCTTATCTGCCATCCCACCATTCATCTTATACTGATCATAAAACTTTATACATTCCTCAAACTTTCCAGCTTTGTTGTATGCACATATTATGCTTGTATAACTTATCCTATCTGGTTCAATTCCTCTCCTTTTCATCTCCTTCCATAATTTCTCTACTTTCCCAAGATTCAGGAGCCTCCCATGCATATCCAGCAGAGAATTATAAACCCAAACATTGGGCTCGCACCCCTTCTCCTTCATCTTCGCCAACAACCTCATGGCATCCCTAACCCTTCCATTCTTCCCATACATAGAAATTATGTTCGAGTAAGCTACCACACATTTGTCAAATCCTCTCTCAAGCATTTCAGAAAATGTGTTCTCAGAATTACTATGGAGACCAAGGCGACAATAAACATTAATGATTAAAGCATAGGTTACCTGACCTGGCTCACATCCTAGAGATTTCAGCTGCTCATATGATTTGATTGATGCCCAAAATCCTCTCTTTTTAGCATATCCATTTATAATGGTGGACAAGATGCAGTCTGTAATTTTGAGCTTCATCTCCATCATCTCCTCTACAATCTCAACGGTCTTCTCTGGTTTTCCCATTTCTATATACATCAGTACAAGCTTCAGAAACATATCTTGGTCTTTCACCATCCCTTTCTCCTTAGCTTCTTGGTAAAGAGCCCAAGCAGTTTCTGCATCTCTGATCCCTGCAAATGAGCTGATCAGTGAAGCATATAGCGAATGTGTTGGAGTAATTCTGTTTTCAATCATTTCTCTGAAATATCTAAGGGCTTCAAAGGCTCTGCCTGATTTTGCTAGTGAATCACACAGGACTGAATAGATGTGAACGGAGGCAGACACAGTTTCTTTTTTCTCAGAAATGAAGTTGAGAAAGAGAGAAAGTACCATATCTGTGTTATTCAGCTTTCGATGAGCATCCATGATTAAGTAATAGCACTTCACATTTGGTGAAACTTCCATAGAAATCATTCTGTTAAATACCAAAACTGTGCTTCTGTACATGTGGAGTTTATTGTAGCCATTCATGGCAGCACCATAGGCTGAGACTGCAACATCTCTCTTAGTTCCGAGAACACCAAGCAAGAGCTCAACAAGCTTGAACTTCCGAGCTCGAATACAACTGCTAATTAACTTACTGCATGTGATCTTATCTGGGAAGCCATCAAGCAAAAGAATATCTTTTGATAAAGCAGAGATTGAGCTCCATTGTTTGTTTCTGACTAGAGTCCTAAGGATCAGCTTTAGTGTTTGTGGCTTCAAACGAAAGCCAGGCTGAGCTGCTGCCTTCTGGTAGTAGCTAAAGGCAAGAGCTTCAGTCTGGGGATTCTGGCACAAGTCATCAATGGATTCATTAGAAATTCGGAGGTCAGGGAAGGGAGGAGACAGTGGAAATGGAGGGCCAGAAGGAAATTGGACATCTTTAGAGGCATCTTGGAGAAGAGAAGGGGAGGATTTGGAGGTGATAACCAAATGGTTTTGAGGAGAAGAAGAAGGAAATGTTACAGAAGAGAGGTGAGAAAGATAGATAGAGAGTGGAGCCTTTGAGGATTTCTGATGAGTTATGTATACCGGAGAGCAGTCGCAGCTTCTCATGGCCATGAGAAGGAGGAAGAAGATCAATCTCTCTCTGTGTCGCTTAAATTTTTAAAAACCTTATCTTTGATTAAAGTTTCTCGACTGGAAATATCCAATTAGCCAATACTGAAAAGACACGCGGAAGCCAGTGGGGAATGAGGACGCCACGTTGCAGGGAAAGCTGGTGGCTCATTCTTCATCATTGACTGTTCTGTAGAAAAGATGGAGTTTTCTGGTTCCAGAACTATGAATGAAACTAAAAAAATACTAATTGTTATGTAATTGATACGAAGAAGAATGACAATAAAGATTTAGCAGATGGGAGGGTTTACAAATCGGTTGAATTGATTGGAACCGAAATATAAATTTTGAAAAATTAAATCAGTTTAAATTTTTGATAAAATTAAACTGCCAAATCAAAATTTAATTCAGTTTAATGATTTGCTTAGAAAAAAAATGGAATTTTAGTGTTTGTTGGAATTTGATTATTGTTGCGGGCCCGAAGATTTACGGTGGTATGAGTAACACAAATAAAAAAAGGAGGAAAAACACCTATGTATTATACGTGGAAAACATTGGAGAAAAAGAAAATCAGGGCACTTGTCCAGTTGAAATAATCAATTATATAATTGTAAGTACATAGACCTACTATCTTCTTGATTAGAGAAGATGGAATCACAATGTTGATGTACAATGATAGCTCGGTAATGATAGTTGTGACAGGTCGCAGAGACCCTAGTCGGTTGTTTTAAAAGCAGAAGTTCGTCATGAATGTTGTAGATGGTGGTTATATGATCAACTTGTCGTAAAAGTTGTTGTTGAAAGACATGCTAGTAATTAGTCATATAGGTCGTAGATAGTTGATTTAGGATCGTTGATTGGACAAAAAGATCGTAGTAGGAAGCTGCAGGAGTTGTGAGCCACGTAGGCCTCTGTCACATTGGCCGTAGTGGTGAGTTGTGATAACATTTGTAAACCATAGAGGCCAGAGTTGGAAGCTACATGAGTTGTGGACCACATAAGTCGTAATTGTTCATGTAGATCATAGTGGTGAGCTGTGATAATATTTGTAGGTCACAGAGATTGGAGTATTGAGAAATGAAGCCCGAGGAGCACCCAAGTGCCTATAGCTGAAAGGAAAACTAGTTTAGTCGTGCTAGTTTCAGGCGGACGAAGTGCCTACACAATGCTGCAGTGTAGTTATGACACGGTCCCTCATTCAAGGCCTTTCAAAATAGTAAGGGCGGCATAACTATGCTGCTTCTCGGCATGACTACACCGTCAAGATGGTTTCTACTGTTTTCGGTTCATAAGGTGACGATTCAGAGTGACAATGCTTAGCATGTACGTGATGAATTCTCGAATGATTTCTATAGTAGTGAAGTTCGAGAGTAAGGATTTCGGGGCGTATGATTTCTCTCATGTGATTTCTCTTTTGTGATCAAAAGATAAGTTTGAGAGAAGTTTTGTTAAGTTTCGGTGACTATAGAAGGTTGATTTGAGTGTGTATCTCTATAAGTTTCTCCAATAAAAAATAATGCCTCCAAAAAATCTCTATTGTACATTAATAACATGAACTTAAATAGGGTATTACACTTTTAGTAAAACTCACGTCATTTTTGAGTTCTTGACTTTTCACCCAATGGGGGTTAGATATCATGAGATCGTTTCAAATAGCTATTGAACAACAAAAATTTATCATCTTAGCTGTAGACTACTTCACCAAGTAGGTAGAAGCAGAGCCACTCACCAAAATCACTGAAGCAAATGCCAAATAATTGTTTTGAAAAACATTATTTGTCGCTTCGGGCTCCCCGCGAAGATTATCACTGATAATGGGACTCAATTCTCTGGAAATGTATTTACATCATTTTACAAGGATCTTCACATCTAGCTGGTGCACACTGTTGTGTCGCACTCTCAAATGAATGGACAGACAGAGGCGACGAATCAAACGGTGCTCAGGGGTTGAAGACTCGTCTTGAGAAGGCTGAGGGGGCAGTGGGTGGAAGAGCTGCACAAAGTCCTCTGGACCTATCGCATCACAGCACGAACTCCAAACGGGGAAACTCCACATAACTTGTGTTTCGACACAAAGGTTGTCATCATAGCTGATATCGGAGTTCCAAACCCACAAGTTAATATAAAAACAAGGAAAAGCTCAAAGAACATTGATCTCCTTCTAGAAACACATGATGCGCCCACCTTAATGCTGCTTCCTACAGCTAAAGAGTTGCTCGCCACTTCTACCAGAGAGTGAAGCCTCAACCTATATCCATTGGTGACCTGATCTTTCGTAGTATTGAAGCTATTGGTCGTGGTCCCCAATGCAACAAATTATCCCCTCTCTAGGAAGACCCATATATAATGGCTGTAATGATCAAACCTGAAACCTTAAAACTCAAAGATTCTGATGGAAAAATCCTACCTCATACGTGGAATGCTGAGAATCGTCGTAAATACTACCAATAACACTCCAGTCAAGTAGTCTACATATGTTATTGTTGTTATTACATCGCATCTTGCATGCAATGTCAATGTATCTCAAACTTATTAAATATCATTCATTTGTTTTTCTTTATATGGAGGATATTTCTAATAAGTGTAACAGTTTATTCATGAGGCAGTTCATGCTCTCGACTCGAGATATACGCAACTTCAGTTGTATCATAGGGTCTGTTTGGGACAGCTGTATATTATTAATAATCTGCTGATAAGCAGATTATCCTGATAATATGATATCTGCAAATTATCATGATGAGTTATCCTGTTATTTGGGAAGCTTATACATAACAGCTTATTGGCAGCAGTTGTTGGATCAATGATCATTCTGCTCATGTTTAATGAAGTTGTTTGCAATAGAACTGTATGGCTAAAATAATAAATAAAACAGAAGCCACAAGAAGAAACAGAAGCCCGATCTCTGAAAAAGTGGTCTGAATGACTCTAGATGACGAAACGGACTGCATGAATGCGTTCGAAATGTCGATTTTAGCCAGGAAGGACATATACTTCGCTGTGAGGACGTGTATGGGCTAAAAAATATGTGGATTAATGATTTTAATTGAATAATAATAATAATTATTATTATTATCTTAATATTATTATTATTATTATCATTCTTATAAAATCATCGCATACCCTCTCTCCCCTATCTATCGCACGGAAGACAACCGCCACCCTCGTTTTCGCGAAAACCCTAGCCAACTTCGGGATTTAGCTCTAAACCGCCGGCCGGCGGTCTTCGCCGGATGCCACCCAGCTGCAGCCTCCTCTTCTTGCGCCAGTGAGTCCTTCCCTTATCTCTCGTGATCCCTCTCAGATAGAAACTGTGCCCAAGCCATCGCCTCCTCCTCTATTCGACGCGACTTTGCCGAGCAGAGACAGTATCGAGGGGCTCAGGAGTAATAAACTGTGACGGAACGCAGAATGCGCGGTAAAGGGGGTGGCCGTAAATACTTTAAGTTTAAACGTAAAATCATACACTTGCTCCCCGACTGTCAGCCCCAACGCACTAACCAAACGGCTCTGCGACACTATGAAAAAGCTGAATGTTGGGCTAAGCTGCACCAAACAGAACCTTAGTCATAGCACAATCGATCCCAGGGGGATTTGATATAACATCTTCTATATGAGTTAACATCACCGAGTTTTTACTCTGATAAATAACCCTATATATGTTAACAGTCTTTAGTGGACTACACTTGATCCTATCCACACAGGTTCATAAGCGAGCAATGCTCCAAGAAATAATCTCAGATGGGTTAAAAAGTTCTCGGTGGATTTCTGTTGGCTTCTCCCATGCAGGTTAACATCATTGAGCAATACTCTAATGCACATCCCAAGGCAAGTCAAAGATTGCTGACAATTTATCCCCATGGTAACCTCCTCACATACTAGAACTTTTAAATGATATCTTGTACCAACTGTGGCATAAAAAAAAACAAGTTTCAACATTATCACAAAAAAGATACTGAGGGTGTGGGGGTGGGGATAACCAACAAAATCATATAACTAAATAAGATGATCAACATGTATAGCTCATAGAACATCATTTTGACAATAGTTACAAAGAATAGCTACATCTGTGTTGTTCGAATAACATGACAAAGGCAAATATGCTACAAGCACATAAGGAAGAGTGCATCAACATGGTTAGGAGTGAACCACTCCATGACAATCCTGTTTTGACATTGCACCGCTCGACTAGTCTTCAGGAAACCCCAGACCACTTTTGCTGCTCCTTTACCTCAAAATCAAGTACCCAATCATGGACCTCTTGGACACGGTCTCGTATGATAGTCTTTAACTCAAGCGAGTTCTTGAATTTCTCAACTGCTTTATGCTTAACCTCTACAGCATCAACTTTCTTCATAGACCTCAAAAGTCGCATCTCCCCCTCCTGGGCTGACACTGTCGGCTTAAGGGATTTCTTATTACTTTCACTAAGATCGTCTTGTGCCTCCACCAACGCCTCTCGTGTTCTCTCCAAATCCTGAAGCTTCAACGAGAAGGAAGTTACCGTCGCTGAGAGTTCTGCCCTGCACTTTGTCAATTGCAATTCTAAGGCTCTAACTCCTTCAACTCCGGATTCCTGTCGACGTTATACTCACCTAGGAGATATTCGACCTTAACAAATTCAGAGTTCCAGTTTCATAGAGCCAGCCATAGTTTCATCTGGATTTCCACTATTTTATTCATCTAGAAGAAAAGAAATTCGGGTCAGACAGATGAAATGATTATATAGTAGCAAAAGTTAAAAGAAACATACAAAGCTCTCGGCCTCCAAGAGCCCAGTACATTCATGAGACAAGACATTCTCACGAATATGAATAGTCGAAGGACTGAGTAGAGATTTTCGCTATGCTTTAAGCCTCTTTTGTTGTTTATGAGTTAGTACTTCACAATAACTAATCGTTGGGAGTAGCTTTGATGATATTACAGAGACTGGCTCGGAAGGTCCATTCTTAGCTTTCTTTAATATTATAACCGTGGATCGTTCAGGGGGGAATGAAAGTATAGCCTTAACCAATGATTCCTCACACCCAAATTCATGAATATATTGCGTTTCGAATAACATCTCCTTGAAGTCATGAAATCCTAGCATTCGTAGCATTCCCTTCTTAATAGTCTGAAGAGAGGCAGACAGTTGTTGGAACCTTCCTCGCCTCTCACGGAGGCCCTAATCGTTCTTTCAAAAAAAGAATCTCATATATCATTGCATTATCGATTCTTTCAGGTGAGAATCTAATGTCTTAAGCTTAAATATCACACGGTCATGCGTGTCACTAAAGAACTCGCATAGCCACGCCAAAATTATCGGTTTAACATCAACCCGTAATTTTTAAAGAAAACAGTCAACCTGATAATGACTATCACCACCCGACAAGATAACTGAGCTACACAAATCCGAACGTCTTCATGATTGTGATAAACTCAGGTCCCAATAGAAATGTAAGCCAGCTCTCAAGACTGTCTCTTGAATAGCAACATACCCAGAAGAAGAAGAATACACTCGATCAGTTGAAGTCGACAATGTCACCACCGTATTATTCAAGAAGTAATACTTCTTTTGAAACAGGATCAAGTCGCTCTCCGTCAAAATTGACACCACATTCTCCAAGTTCTGACATTTCCTTTGATTCTCAGCGAAACGAGGTTTTCCAGTTGTCGTTATTTCCGCAATGTGAAAGAAGATCTCGTTGCTCACCTGCTACGCATGAGGGGATGGCTTTCCTCTTCAGCGCAACTCTTCTTTGTAACAAGAAAGAATATTTTATTGCTCGCCTACTACGCAGGACGGAGACGACTTTCCTCTTGATCTCAACAAAGGACGACTTTCTTCTTCAGGAAAATCTCGCTAAGAAAGACTTCTCTCTGCTATTTTCCTCTTTCTCTTTCTCCTTCTCATCACTTGTGATTCTTCCCCCTCGTCCATTGTCTCTATTAGAGGCTTGAGATGAGGCATAATATTAAAAGTAATTAAATAAAAAAAGACAGCTCATTAAAAAAATAGCAAATCATTAAAAAAATAATAACTCATTAAAAAAAACAGCAACTAATTAAAAAAATAATAGCTAATTAAAAAAAGTAACAGTTAATTAAAAAAAAACAAGAAAAAAGACTGCTCAAATTACATCAATTATGCTTCTATAATCAACTCAAATTTAATATTTAGGTCCTAAAGCTGTTCAGATTCGGGCTATTCGGATTCTGTGGCTTGTTTGGATCCTGAATTTGGACTTTTCGGATTTCCCATTGTTCCTGTTTTCTCAGTTTTCAGGCGGGTCGCAGCCCAATAACTCCCGGCCGGCCCACTAAAGGACTGCACGGGCATATAGGGCCGGAGATTGGCCTGCTAAGCATCAAACCAACCCGATTGGCCGCTCAATTGGAGTGGGTTCACAGGCCCGCCCACTAGACCGGTAAAAATTTCTATCGTTTTTGGCCTTGGACAGGGGCTTGAACCCCAAATCTCTCTAAAAAAAAAAGAACACTAATTGATCAACTTCTTTGTTTATAAGGATTTATGCCACTAAAATTGAAAAAACTTTAGTCTCGAGGCAGTTTTTTGAGCAAGTAATATTCAAACCTTGATTAAAATTCATCCAGAATTCTCATTTCAACAAACATACAATCGAACTGATCGGTTCGACAAGAAAAACTCAATGTTACCAAAATTAGTCTAATCCAAGTTAAATCAAGCACAAATCAAGTTATTAAACCACTCTTAAAAGTTTTTGCAGACATATTTAGAAGGTTAAAAGAACATCGAATCTAGAAAGCTTATAGCCAAATTGAGCGTCTCGACAAGACGAATCCAACGAGCCAAGATTGCTCAATTCTGACACTGTTAATGCACTTAAATGTCCATCAAATGACATCTAGTTGAAGGAAGCTCTCCGGACCGTCCCATCAAAGTAGTTCATATTTCTACATTAATTGCACCCAAAACACTATGTAGAGCCCCACCCCTCTCATGAGAAGCGGTGAGTTTGAGCCTTGAGAGAGAACTTGAAGCTTTGAGAATGAGCTGAAGTCTAACACAATCCATATCATCATCGATCGCAACCAACTACAGTCAACTACCGTCGACCTCTGTCGATTATCGCCGACCGTCTTCAACTACTGAAGACCGCCTTCGACAATCGTCGACCTCCACCGACCACCGCTGTCGTTGTTGACCACCGACAACCATTGTCGATACCAACCATTCGCCGTCAACCATTGCTGGCAGCCGTCAAGAACCATTGACCGTCGTCGAGCACTATTGTCACCGTCAACCACTGTTGTCCGTCGTCAACAACCACCAATCGTCGTTGAGCACTACTGTTGTTGTTAACCACCACCGACCGTCATCGACCACCACCGACTATCGTTAATAGCCACAAACCACGGTCGACCACCACCAACCGATGATGTTAGTCGATGTTGTAACTTGGAAGATCCAGTAACTCATGCCCGTCTGCGGGATATGATGTCTCTATAATAATCAACTTATAGTGGATTTTTACAACTTAGTTAGACCCCGTGATTTTTTCTCTTTACGAGGTTTCCACTTGAAAACTTCTCGTGTCATTACTATTTGTTATCTTTCAGCTGAGAGTGTGTGGAATCTCATGCAACGCTAAGACAATAATATATTTCTTTACCGCCGCGAATTTTCTAGCACGTCATGAATAAGTTTAGGATGAGTATCACATAATAATGATCATTCGACTTATAATTTGGTCGAATTGGAATCTTTTCTAAAAGATGTTGTAAGTATAGTTTAAACTTCTTAATATGAATCAACATTTAGCTAATTTAGATAATTCTTTTTGCAAAATAAGCTAAACCAATTAGCTTTGAATATTAAATTTAAAAAAATAGAGTAGATCAACCTATTTTTGAAACCAAACTTACACTAAGATAAACTTTAATGTGGTCACTTCAAATAAGTTCTTAAAGAACAAAAATAATGTGTACCAATATTGTTCAAAAATCATCATTTAATGAATGAATATATATGATTCTATAAATAATGTATTAGAAACAATTATACCTCACTTAAAGATCAAATACAAAAAAAATTGTGTTAGCTAAAGCATTGCATGATCCTATAGTTTGGTTTTGTTTTCAACCATCTAAAACTATGTCACATGATAAAATCTCAAAAAGTAGACATTATTGGTTCACTACAATATTTTTTATTGTTTATTTGGCTTCTACTATTGAAATCTTGTATGGATGTAATGCTATTCTTCATATCATCAACAATGCAATATTGGCAATGAATTACCAAATTTATTGAATATTTGTTATGTTTTAGCTATAAATTGATTTGCATTCCAAATGATTAACCAAATAAGTAGAGTTGTAAAAAAAACCTGTTGTTCCCGAACAACTCACGTTCGGATCGTTAAGTAGCTCATGTTTAAGAAAACGAATCGAACACCAACAATTTTTTTGAGTTTGAATTATAAACGTGACGAACACGAACAACTCTTTATTCGATTATGCTCGGTTCGTTTTAACTCGAAGTAAAAAAAAAAAAAAAAATCTAATAATTTTTTATATAATAATGTATTATATATATTTATATCTAAATTTAAATCATAATAACTCATATAATGTAGTACTTCACTTCTTTTGCATATATTTAGTCCATATTCAAAACCAACAGTCATCATTTATTTTATCTAATTAATTTTAATGACTCGGTTTCGAGCCGAACAGGAACAAAAACATTTAAATCGAGCCAAACCCTAACATTGTTCATAAGCCAATTTCAAACACGAGCAATTTCAAACAATCCTAACACGAGCCAAGCATGTGCTCACTCAAGTTCAGCTCGTTTACAGCCAAACAAATAAGTGATGCACAAATGAGATGTTAGGAAACCAATGCTGGATAAAAAGCAAGTGAAAATTGAATATAATTTCATCAAATTTAAATTAATGAAATTTTTTTTTTACTTCTATACATATCAGATCAAGCTAATCACAAGAAAATAACTTTAAAAAAACACAAATCTTAATTTTTAATTTATAGTTAATTTTTAAAAATCAATTTCTTTTCAAAACAGCTATATGATTAAAGAGTCATTTCTAAATGAAAAAATATGATGTGCATGCATATAAATTCATGATTTAGCAATTAGAAAGCAGTATTAGCTGTGAGATACAGCGAACAGCTATTGACTTCTTGCTTCTAACAATGAAATTTGGGGCATTTAAATATATACCATAACACTCAATTTCTAAGTATTTACATAACTAACACTACAAACTTCACCTTTTTACATTTTTACCACCTGAATATTTTATATCACAAAGGAGGTATGTATGCAAAAATTGATGTTTAGGTCTTATATATATGTAAATACATAAGAATTGAGTGGTATGCATGCAGATCTTCACTCAAGAGATAAATATTTAAAACTGTAATGGGGATAAGAAGATGGAATGACTACGTGAAAGAATCATTTTTATCTGCATATCTCCAGAAAAATAACTACATTACAACTCTCTCTCTCTCTCTCTCTCTCTCTCTCTCTATCTAGTGAGAGAGAGACCATCCAACAGGAAGCCGAACATATAAGAGAATTTACAGAAGGCTAATGGCCTGCACTAAAAAGACAAGTGTTTGCTCAATTAACGTATCTTTTGCAGCCAGTTGTTATGACCTCGGCACTTGCTTCACAGTTGTCCCAGTTGTTGAGCTGAAAATGAATGCTTTCATGAAACAACAGAAAGCCAGCCAAATATAAAATAAAAATAATAAATAATAAAAATAATAAATAATAAAATCATATGAACTAAGTTTGCCCATGAAATAATTTATATGAAATATATATATATATATATATTTTATATCATAAACCGATATACTCTAGATTGAATATATTTTAAGAAAAATGTTGAATGTATGACATAACAAATATAATGATTAGAATCAAATGGGTCAAGCAATCACCCATTTTAATGCTCATTTTTCATATTATTAAGGACGCAATACACAATCAACATTTAATATGAGTATATTTGGGACATTTTTCTACAGCTTTAGTTTAGACTGTTTCTACATTTATTTCATTGTTTTTCAGAGTTTTTATAAAACTTTTTCCAAAATTTGATTATTTAGAGTGCAATTGTCATAAAAGAGCTAACATCTGACTTGTTCTATTGATAAAAGACATATAATAATCAAAATAATCCTGCAACTAGTTTTACAGAGCTACAATCATCTTAAACGAATGCTAAGTTCTTTGATAATGTTGTATTGTGCAGTTTTATCCAATAAAAAAATAATGTCAACATGTGGCCACTGAGCTGAGCAAAAGGGCCTCCAAGTGCAATTCCCAAGATAGTGAAGCCTTAAGAGTGGTTTTGCATGGGTGGACTTATCAATTGGAGAGATCATTTGTGCCTTCCTTAACATAAAAAATATATTTGATGACTTTTACAAAGTGTCATTTAATTACAAAATTTCCTAATTTATATTGAAACATGTTTAAAGATAAATCTATTCGACCAACATAAAGAGATGCCTCAAGATAAAATCATAGAACATAATAAAAATTATCACCATACTAATGTAATAACTTCTTATTAGTGGAGTTGTGGTGCCAAATTTCACCATGATAGAATCTCCAACAAGATTGAAAATCCTCTTTTAAATGTAAACCTTTACTTAATCATTTTTATAGAATATTTTTTTATATTTTATATTAATGTAAAGATTTAAAAATATCATTAACTGAGTTCGAGAGAATTTGTGAGATATTTTATTGATTTTAAGAGATTTTATAATAAATTATAGACCTCCGAACCCAACTTTGTTACCAATACAAATAATTCTTTCTATCATACCATAGCGAGAAGTTAATAGATGGGAGAGGGAGAGATTGAGGATAAAGAAGCTACTAAATATGACAAAAGGAGTTTTTTCTTTGTTCTCACAGAAAGGAAGTATTCTGCCTCTTCAGGAAGAAAGAGATGCTACCAGTTTTGATTCAAATAAATTAAAAGACTTTCGACCATATATTGAAGCTCTAGATTGGAATCCTGCAATTAAGAAGAAATAATAATAACAACAACAAATACTTTCTTCTCAATCCTGCCCTCATTTACTACAGGTGGCTAGGTTGATCTGTGACATTGATAAAATTGAAATGGTTTTGCAATAAGAAAAATCACTTTAATTCATGAAAGACTTTGGCTTATATATAGCCTTACAACTTTCTATACAAATAAAACCATTGCATCTTCTATATTTCTTATTCAGAAATAGGACCCTAAACTATGTATAATTCTCGACACTCCCGCACAAGATGGGTAAAAGATATACATAAAAACCCATCTTGTCACACAACCTATATAGTTCTAATGAGCTAAGTCCCCTGGTGAGGCAGTTAGCTACTTGCTCTTTGATAGCTACATGACTTATCTCTAGTAGTCCACTATTCAGCTTCTCCTTGATAAAGAACTTATCAATCTACAAATGATTGGTTTTGTCGTGTTGCACCGAGTTGTTGGCAATAATGCTAATTGTTGATTTGTTGTTGCACCACAACTTCATTGGAGCGCCTTGGTCTACATTGAGCTCTATCAATAGAGATCTCAGCCATAACATCTCCGCAACTCCCAAGGCCATGGCCCTGCATTATGCCTCTGTCGTTGACCTTGCAACTGCCGACTGCTTCTTGCTCTTCCAAGACCAAATTGCCTCCTAAAAACAGGTAGTATCCTGATATGGACCTCTTGTCATCAGCACAACTAGCTCAATCAGAGTCAAAGTAACCCTCAATTCCTAAATGCCCATTTTTTCTAAAGATCAACCCCTTCTCTAGTGCACTCTTTAGGTACCTCAGAATCCTATACACTGCATCCGTGTGACCCTTCTTCAGATCATGCATGCAGCGACTTACCACGCTTACTACAAATGATATGTCCATACAAGTGTGACTCAGATAAATGAGACAGTCTACCAACCTCTGGTACCTCTCACGATCAACAGACCCTTCTGCCGCTGCACTCAACTTCGCCTTATGATCAATTAGTAAAATTGCAGGCTTCAATCCCGACATGCTTATCTTTATGAGCAAGTTTAGCGCATACTTCCTATGAGATAAAGCAATCTCCTTTGATCCATGAGCCACCTCAATCCCAAAGAATTTGCTCATACTTCTTTGCTTATCTTCTCAAGTCCTCACCTCAAATTCTTTGCTTAAACTTACCTTTAGTTGTGTAATCTCTCCCTCATCATCACCAGTGACAATCATATAATCTATATACACACCAAGATTAGTAACGTGACCATCCCGTCGTCGAAAGAATACTGTGTAGTTGGCATTGATTTGTCAATAGACCATGTCTACCATTGCTCCCCTGAATCTGTCAAACTAAGCTTGAGATGACTGTTTCAAACCGTACAGTGACTGTCTCAGTCTACAGACCTTGCCTTCTGTTTGGGATGTGTCGAAACTTGACGGTATCTCCATGTACACCTCTAATAGATCCCCATGAAGAAATGCATTTTTCACATCCAGTTGGTATATCACCCATCCACCATTCATAGTCAGAGAGACATATCCTGACCGTGCTCATCTTTGTCATTAATGCAAATGTCTCATCAGTCAATGCCATACACCTAGCTATACCCTTTCGCCACCAACCATGTTTTGTAGCGATCAATCTTTCCTTCTAGGATCTGGTTCAAAGTGAAGACTCGTTTGATTTGACGATAGCTCATGCCTACCATTGCTCCCCTGAATCTGTCAACCAAGCTCGAGGAGACTGTTTCAAACCGCGTACAGTGACTTCCTCAGTCTACAGACCTTGCCTACTGTTTGGGATGTGTTAAAACTTGACGGTATCTCCATGTACACCTCTAATAGATCCCCATGAAGAAATGCATTCTTCACATCCAGTTGGTGTATCACCCATCCACCATTCGTAGTCAGAGAGACGTATCCTAACCGTGCTCATCTTTGTCATTAGTGCAAATGTCTCATCAATCAATGTCATACACCTAGCTATACCCTTTTGCAACCAACCATGTTTTGTAGTGATCAATCATTCATTCTAGGATCTGGTTCAAAGTGAAGACTCGTTTACGACTGCCTTTTTCTCATTGGTAGTAGCGCGGACTCCTACTTCTTGTTCTTATCGAGAGCACCAAGTTCCTCCAGCATGACAATCTTCCACTTTGGATCCTCCTTAGCTACCTGTCAACGCTTAAGTATAGAGAATATCCAAATATGCAATGAATGCTTTGCATACAGATAAATGTTAAGAGTATGAGACAAACTGAGCAAATTCATGTGAAAAATCAAAGCAACCAAGAGAATAATGATCAGGAGAATGACCCGCATTTCTGCGAGAGGACCTCCTTAAAGTCATGAGAGTGGGAGAAGAAGAGAGATGAATAATATCAAATCCGTAATCAAATTATGAGGTGGATGGTGTAGATGTCTTAAGAGTTGAGGTAGACCGGGACACAGGACTTGTTGGCATAAGTGGCACGACAAATATCATTCCCTCTTTCTATCTCCTTGAATATACCCTCCTTGAGCTTGAAATTTCACCACCTACGGGCTTATTTTCCTCAAGGATCGGCATTTTCTCATTCGATCCTTCCCACAAATTGAATAAGGCATCGTTCCCACATATACCAATCTCTCACCATCGCTAATCTCCCCCTTTCTCCTCACACCTCCATTATCTTATTTGACGAGTTACCAAAGAGTGAGGTCACCTCCAAGAAATAGTAAAGTTCTAATTCTCTAAAAGTCACATTCACACTCGCAAACAGTCTCTTCTCTATTGAGCTTCAACAAACATAACACTTCTGAATAGCATAAAAACTCACAAAAACACATTTCACAGCTCTAAGATCCAACATCCCCATTGATGGTCTATTGTCCTTCACAAATCTTACACTAACCAAATACATTCAATGGGAGGATCTTGTCATTATCTCCTTTCAGCGACTCACAAGGAGATTGCCACTTGAAGGAAATCTATTGATCAATTGAGCAATTGTCAAAACTACTGGTCCCTACAGGCGCTTTGGGACATTCATCAAGATCATCATGCTGCGAGCTACTTCTAGGAGTTACTTATTTTTCTCTGCTACTTCATTTTTGTGTCATTGTGTCTGGACATGTTATTTGATAATGTATCTTGTAGGCTGACATGTACTCCTCAAATGCCTTGTTGGTATACTGTCTCACTATCAGACCTCAATACCTTCAGTACCTGCATTGTATTGAGTCTTAATCTCTCTATGAAAATCTTTAAAGCAGGTAAGCACATCACTTTGTTTCTCATCAGATCTGACCAAGTAACATGAGAGAAACAATCAATGAAAGTCACAAAATATGTATAATCATTCATCGAAATTGCAGAACAAGGTTTCCATACATTTGATGTACCAAATCAAAAACACGAGAACTCCTTTTACCAAAACTAGCATAAGAATTTCAAGTAATTTTACCAAACTCACATGCATCACACACATGTTTTTGTTTATTTATTCTGATGTTTGGATAAGTACTCTAGCAATGTGGATGGTTTCTATACATTTTATTGATGAAGTTGCACTGTTAAGAAAGATATTTGGTGTTTATCATGCAGGTAACAACGAGGGATTGAAGTGTTGAAAGTAGGAGAAGACATGAAGCTAAGGTGTGCATTTTGGTTACTGGCTGCCTCAACGCTTGGACATTGGCGCCTAGGCGCCAGTTCCTGCTGCTCAAACTCAAGAGCTGGGCGCTTAGGTGCCAGCAATTATAACTTGTAGTTCCAACCGTTCGGGACTTTGAATCATCGGAGATCGTGTAGAAAACCATGGACATCATGGAAACCAGGGAAGAGGACTATAAATACCAGGGACCTACAGGGCTAGAGAAGATTGATGTTGGGTTGGTACTTGGTGGTTCATGTTGCTTGTTGGAGTCCAAATCTTATGCCAGTGTAGAGAAGAAGAGTTGTGCTACAGTAGCAGAGGTTTAGGGAGTCAGAGAGATTACTGTTAATTCATCTTCTGGTCATTGTAAAAGAGGGAAAGCTAAGTCATTTATTGTACTTTTTGTTGTTTTTTAGTTGTAAAGTATTGATTGTGGAATTCTTTTTGAATCAATGAATCTTGTTGATGTTTTAAGCATGCTTCTTGAGTAGGATTTTATTCTTCCTTGTAATGATTAAGTTGGATGGAATGAATTAAAATTGCCAAGTAAATTACTTAATATGTATGATGATGATTATACTTCAAAACTTAATTTATATTTCATTCTGGCTAAGTGATTTGTTAAAACATGTTGTGCACTATAAGTTTGGGAAAGATTATAGTGGAATCAAATAAGTTAATCACATTAACTTATAGGAACAGGGATATATCTTATAGGAAGGTGCAAATGTTAGGAAAAAATGCTAATGATTCGTGAGCTATGAGATTAATAGAAATAAAGACATTTCTAACCAAGCTTCTTTGTGCATCCAGGAGGGCGTCAAGAAGAATGTTGTCCCTATTATTCACTTTGTTTTCTACTTGCAATTCTTAATTCCATGTAATCTACTTAACTCATTTCAAGAAAGAACCACTAAAGTATTTGACACATTTTAATTTAAGAGTGATAAGTTAGGATTGCTCTTGTAGGACTTTAACCTTTCACTTTACTTGTAATACGTTAGGATTGTTTTTGTAGGACTTTAACAAAATCCAATTTTCAGGCTGGGACAAAAATCAGTAGGCTAGAACTTTTCCTAGTAAGAATCATCTCGTTCCCTATGTGATCGAAATTCTGGATTCTAATTCTGATAATACTAATACGACACGTGCACCTGCATGAGCCACCTATGTAATGCAGCTTTAGTGTGTATCATCTTCTCATACAAAGACGAATTCATACGGCTCAAAAAACTGAACAAACAGTGTCTCATGCGCCTGTGATGTAGCAGGAACACATCCTTCACACTCCTCACAGATCCTCCTACTCTAGCACTCTCTACCATGGATGTCAGCGCTGAGTCTATCCCCTCTGTATCCAAGTACCAGTGTCCACTATACCACGTGTCAGTCCTAGATCTTCGGCCAGTCCTCTTCTCTTGAAAGATAACCTTAGGAATATCAAATGAAACAAAACTTTTTAATTGGAGAATAATGGTGCTAATGTATAAAAAAATTATGGGAAAGGAAGGAGTATGCAAAATATTGAACAAAATCATAGAATTAGTATGTCTCGTTGTACCCTTACCAACTAGAGGCCGTGTTGTACCATCATTGATCATGAATAAAAAATTCATGAGAAAAAAAGGAGCATGCAAAACATTGGACGAAGTCATAGTATTGGTACATCTGACTGTATGATTACCAAATAGAGGCCGTGTTGTAACATCAGTGATCTGAATGCTCTCTGGAACTGCTAGATGAGTATAGAAAGCGAACTCACTAACATTACTTGTCACATGTCAAGATGCACTAGAATCTACTATAATTATGATGATCTTATGGTTGATATAGAGGCAAGAGCATGTGTATGACAAATAACTTTGGTTGAGTGTGTATAAGTAGTAGTGTTCCCTTTTGATATCGATAAAGCGGATGCATCCTCAGTCACATCATCTACTGCTCTCTGCTTCCACTTCAACATCTTTAGGAGCTCATGATCCTCATCGGCAAAGATTGCTCGTCTCTCTCTCATTCTCCACTACCATCAAATTTGCCTAGTAGCCCCCTCTTTCACTCTTTTGGCGCCCACGTTTATGACCACGACCTTTAGATTGTTCACATCCACCCATCTTTTTCTCCTTGGATGGCTTTGCACAAGCCTTACTCAGGTGTCCTCTTCTCCATAGTTGTAGCATCTGCGGGTCTCCCCCTGAACACCTGTCATACCTTCACTCAAGGCAACCAAAGCTGATCGCATACCTAGAAGTCCACTCGACTCAGAGTGTAGTCACATGCGAATCTTTCCAGTATCGTCGCAGCAATGGCCTCATCGAGCAAAGGAATTGTTTTATGGGCTAGGAGGACCGATCTCCTCTAATCAAAGGCTGGGTTCAGAAGAACCAGAAACTACATAGTCCTCATTTGTGCAAAAAACACTCCCTTCTTGCATCCCAGATCACCACAACTCGACATAGATGAGAAGTGATCAAGATCTAGCAACAATGGCTCCAGGTATATTGAATCTGGAACACGCTCACGTGGTTCTCTGCTCCAGCATAGATTTTCTTTAGCTTCGTCCGAATGTCACGCCGATGTTAAATCTAAAAAAAATAGCTCTGGATACTGTCAAGTAGATATTGCGCTATCATAAATGTACTTTTATTTTATTTATTATCAAAAGCTTGAAAGGATTGACTTACATGGCTATGTCGAATTGAATCTAGGTGGGACTTGGATATAAGGACAACCACCAGACACATTTATATTATGGGTAGCATTGCAAATAATTAGGAACTATAACTGCAAAAGATAATTGCATTGTCTACTAATTAAGTTAAAATATAGCTTCCATCATAGCCATCAGAAAGTCGATCCAGCTGAAAGGATTTTTGGAAGAACTACACAGATCTTTCGTGATGTTCAAAGTGTTATTCACTTGACAAAGAACAGCATATTCTATGTTCAGACAAAGAACATATAACTCAAGTATATATATAATCAAAGGAGCAGAAAATTCTATTTCTGTGCTAAAAAAAGGTGGAACCTGCAAATGAGTTGAGGCTTTTAAAAGCCGAAGTCATCCTTCATGCTGATGAAAAATAGTTGTCACGCAAAGGAATGTTCACAAATACGACTATTATGTAGGTACTTCTAAAATTTTGCCTCCTAGTGGAAGAGAAGGTTTATAAATTTAAACTTTGAAAGATGTTATAAGATGTTTTATTAATAGAGCTTTAAAATTTTCAGAATTAATAATCTCCAAACCATATTATTATTATAAATAGCAGTTTTTAAAAAAGCGATGGTCGGCCCCACAATCAAAAGCAGATAAAATGCATCAAGAGATAGAAGAAAGACTGTCAAGCATGAGATTAGTGTGGATGTTTTTTAGCTTCTTATATGAAGGAGGAATTCTACTTCCTCAAGAAGAAAGAGATTATCCTAGTTTCGGTTTCATCAAAAAGAAACATTATGCCAAAGAAAAGAGAAGCTTTCATTTGAACTCCAACAGCAGAGAAGATAGAATTGAATAGAGCAGGAAAAAAAAATTCTTCTCCACATCTAGTTTCCTCTTCACAGTAGTAGCTGCTTTTTTTCTCAATGAGTTCATACATCAAATTCTGTAGTACATGCAATTTCTCCATGCAAATTTGTAATATTTTATAAGACTATTTATTTATATGTGACATGCATTGGTTCATACATCAAATTCTGTAGTACATGCAATTTCTCCATGCAAATTTTTAATATTTTATAAGACTATTTATTTATATGTGACCATGGATCTAGGTGATGTGACCATGGATCTAGGTGATCTCACTAAATCACATTAATTTATATGCCTTGTGTCTATATTTATCCTCTCTTCTTTTGGTTCTTGCTCAAAATTTTATTATGAACATACGAGTAGTTGAGAAATCAAATTTCTAAATCATATTATAGTTACTAAAAATAAATGGAAAATCGTTGATATCGCGGAAGAAATACATCAATACTAAATGAATTTGCAGCTAGTTACTGGCTTGTTTAGGGAAGTAGTTTTGTACTCTTAACTCTGAAAATAAAATTTAAAGCGCCTATACAAAATTTAAAAAAACAATAAAACATATATGTAAAAAAGGACATTTTTATTCTTGATAGTCTAGCATAGATATAAATATAGGCATAAACATAAATTATAGATATCTGGTAGGAATCAAGATAATAAGGATGTAAGTGGACGGTTCCTTACTTGGCTTGAGCTTGGAAGAATGCTTGTAACAAGATCCTCATTTATTGCCACTGGCAATGGTGGCATTTGACTCATTATTCCAGGCATTCCACTCATGCTAATTGCAAGAAAAAGCATACTTCAGGAAATATATTCAAGAATAGCAAGCAATTGACAAAATAAATGAAAAAGATAAAAAAAACCCAGACTTACAAGTCCTCAATCAAGAAAAACATATTACCTATTTAGAATCGCTGCAATATTGTTTCTTGTACGTAGAAAAAGATTTACATTATCTTGGATCTGCATGTGGAAGAAAAAGAGGCATCAAAATAAATGAAAATGATATAACATTGAAGGCAAGAAAAATGCATGACCCAATCAAGTCATGCCATAGATCCAAATCCAAAAGAATAGTGCAAAAAAAAATAATAATAATAATTTCAAAAGGAAAATATAAAATATATCACTCCAAAACATCAAAGCATATTATTCCAAAGAATACAAGTTGGATCTTTAATCACAACTCTTAGGCAGATAAAAAGGCAATGGTTCAATCAAACTAGTCACCATCCACATTATTAGCTCTATCCCACTATTTGTAGTCAACATTATGAATCCCTGAATTCATTCCTACTAAATGCTACCAAGGTGTGGACCACATAATGCAAACTTGGTGTAATTTCAAGCCATGTTAATTTATTTTACATGTTTTATTTCTTAGTTCTATCTATGATTTTTATTGATTTATCCTTTGCCTTTCAATAGAAACTATTTCCTCGTCTATATAATGTTAAAAAAAGGTCAAAATGCTCTATGGAATATTTGTTTTAGTCCCAGTTTTTTAATATGTTAATTTCGTCCCTTGACTCAAATACAATTCAAAATAATCCCTCTAATAGATTATATTGCATTGGATGTGAATAATTAAGGGACTATATTGGATCCGATTTGAAGATTTCAGGGTTTAAATTGAAAATATTAGATAGCCTACCACTAAAATTTCCCCCAATAAATAATCCAGAGACAATTTTGACATTTTTCTCTGATATATCATTTCTCCTTTTATCCTTTATAATCATACCACATCCATGATCCCTTTTAGTATTATCCTTCTACTACACTCATCCTGTTCATCATTACCATACTTATTTCCACATAGATTTATGTAGCATAGGTTTAAATACAAATTTATAAAGTTTATGAAAAACTCTAATATTTTCTTATCAAATAAGACTAGTGACTCACTAGTAGTGAGATACTTCTTCAATTATAATCACTTAGGTCAATTTTTAGAAATAAGATGGAATTATCATTTATATCTTTCTTACTTTCTTTTTTTTTCTTTTGGGTAAACTAGATCAAAATATTTTGAACATATCACACCTAGAAACCTTGGTCTTCTTGAAATATTGACAAAGTTAGAAGACATTAAAAAGTCTCAACTAAAATAAAGCACCAAAAACAACCTTTACCAAGAATGAACTGAGACAAAAAGGATTCAGAAGGCTGATGAAAAATAAACTGATGGGAATAAAGCTTCTGCTAATTATAAAAAAAATATATAAATACTTCCTAACAAATAAGAAATCTTACGAAAAATCCAAACATAATCTGCTTATGCCTTACCATTGCACATAAAACAAGTAGGACCACATCATTTGCAAAATTCAAGAATCACAAAAGTTATAAAAAAAAAAATTATGATAAATTATCGCCTAACAAAATAAAAAGAAATAACATTAACTATATCCAAGGATCATTAAAATGTACACCAATATTTTGAAATCATGAATAACTACAAAAAGCAAGACTACAAGAGGCAGGTTACAATAATAATACAATATGTAAAAGCGCATAAAAATTTAGAGAGTTTTAGCAAATATCTTTCTTTCTTATTGCCACTTATGAATAAAATAACAGCTAAAATTTTATAGCTAATACAAATCAGAAGCTTAATTGACTATATTATAGGGACATTTACATAGATACCACCCAATTCCTATGTATTTACATATCTAACACCAACACTTAAACTTTTACATTTATACCATTAATATCACATAAAAAATACCATAATTTTAACTTCTACAAAGTGAAATACACCTTTTCATGCATAGGGAAGGTGGCATGTATGTAAAAATTGAAATTTAGGTGTTAGATATGTAAATATATAAGAATTGAGTGATACGTATGTAAATCTTCCTATATTATAATGCCAATAGAAGATTTTCCATGTCATGCTCATTTAAAATTAGTAGAAAAAGCAAACGATATTGTCTTTACCAATGAAAACTACATAAAGCAATTAAATTTAATAAGTTATCCAGTGGAATTATTCTTTTGCGACTATTAGTCACAGAAAAGATAAGATGAGAATTTTAAGCAAATAAAGATGTAGTCGTTTACCTTCACTGTTTCAAGATTAGAAATAATTTGGCTTAAAACTCGTGCATTTTCTTCTAAAAGTTGCCTACCTGCATTATCGATAATAGGAGCTGCAAAAAAGATCAGTTTTGTGTTACTTCAAGACATAAAAGCAGGGCGGATGCTTATATCAAAAAGTTAAAGATCTCTTGGGAACTAGTCAATTTTAATTAACTCAAAATTGATTTGATTCAACTATAATATGTCGAAACTAGTTCAACTGAACTAAAAATCAGGTTGATATAACATATATACACATGTATATGTGCCGCCGCACGAATATACACATGCATATATTTATTCAGTTATAAACAAGTATAAAAACATCACTGGCTTCTCTTCTCCTAGGAGGAGAATGAACATTTTCTTCTATGTTTTATTTTTATAACTACTACATATAGTCTTCAAACTTAAGAAAATGGCATTATTTGATATATACAACTTCAAAAATACCGATTTGAAAGTATTTACACTTCAATCTTCTCATGTAATGAGCGCCGCCCAATAAAAAAAAATGATCATCATACTATCTCAAAAGAATTTTGAAATATGCAAGGCATTCTCATGCAATGAGCGCCGCCCAATAAAAAAATGATCATCAAACTATCTCAAAAGAATTTTGAAATATGCAAGTCATTAGTATCACTGATGTTTAAAGAGAATCAAATCATCTTACATTTGAAGTTTATAACATTGAATACCTTTTGAATGTCATTCTCCACATGATTAGCATTCTGAGTTACCACCTCCGTGAAGGGTTCTATTTTACCACCTCCACATGTAATATTAATGTTATTCACAATCAGCTTTAAATGTTAGTATCGTCAAACGCAACATCAAGATTATTGATATTGACCTACAGCCTAATAATATGATAGTTGAAATGATTTTGCTAAATAACTTGATCTATTCATGGAAGAATTGGGCTTATATAGTGTTACAACTTTCTTTACAAATAAAACCCTCGACTTCTTCTATATTTCATATTTAGAAATAGGATCCTAAAGTATATAAATTTGTCAACATTCCCCTCAAAATGAGCAAAAAATATCTACTAATCCCATCTTGTTACACAACTTGGATAAATCTTATGAGCTAAGTCCCTTGGTGAGGCAGTCAGCTACTTTCACTCAAGTAACTACATGACTTATCTCCAGTAGTCCACTATTCAGCTTCTCAATGATGAATAACTTATCAATCTTGACATGCTTGGTTCTGTCGTGTTGCGTCGGGATCTTCACAATGTTAATTGCTGACTTGTCGCACCACAGCTTCATTTGAGCTCATTGGTCCACCTTGAGCATAACCAATAGAGTTCTTAGCCATAGCATCTCGACAACTCCCAAGGTTGTGGCCCTGTATTTTGCCACTCTCGTCAATTTCGTAACTACCGTTTGCTTCTTACTCTTCCAAGAGACCAGCTAGCTCCCTACGAACATGTAGTACCCTAATGTCAGTCTTTTGTCCTCAGCACAGATAATCCAATCAGGGTCACAGTAGCCCTCAATGCTTGAACCCATTTTTTCTGAAGATCAACCCCTTCCCCTGTGCACACTTCAGGTATCTCAAAATCTGACACACTGCATCCATGTGGCCCTTCCTCGAATCATGCATGTAGCGACTCACAACGTTTACTGCAAATGGTATGTTAGGACAAGTGTGAATCAGATAGTTGGGACGACCTACCAATCTCTAATACCTCTTATGATTAACTAGTTATCCTGCCTCTGCGCTCAACTTTCCCTTCTGATCAATTGGTGTAACTGCAAACTTTCATTCCAGGATGTTTGTATATATAAGCAAGTCTAGCACATACCTCCACTGAGATAGAACAATCCCCTCTGCTCCACGAGCCACCTCAATGCAAGAAAGTATCTAAACTGCCCCAAGTCCTTCACCTCAAACTCTTTACCCATACTTTCCTTCACCTAAGCAATCACTTCTCGTCATCACTAATGACAATTATATCAACATATACAATAAAAATAACAATATGACCACCATGTCATCAAAAGAACACTATATGGTTTGCATTGATTTATCGATAGCTCATGCCTAACATTGCTCTCCTGAACCTGTCAAACCAAGCTAGAGGAGATTGTTTCAAGTCGTAAAGTGACTTCTTCAGTCTACATGTCTTGCCCATTGTTTGATTTGTGTCGAGTCTGGGGGGAAGGCTCCATGTACACCTCCTCTAATAGATCCCCATGAAGAAATATATTCTTCACATCCAGATAGTGTAGTCCACTATTCTCAAAGAGATTAGTGTCTTGATTGTGCTCATCTTTGTCACTAGAACAAATGTCTCACCATAGTCGATGCATACGTCTAATTATACCCTTTCGCCACCAACTGTGTTTTGTAGCGATCAATCTTTCCATCTAGGTTTGCTTCACTTGAAGACACATTTGCACCCGACTGTAATTTTTCCTATTGGCAGCAACGTGAGCTCCCACATCTTGTTCTTATAGAGAGCATCAAGTTCCTTCAACATGACAGTCTTTCACTTGAGATCCTCCTTAATTATCTATCACCACTTGGTTATAAAGACAGTGTCCAAAAATGTAATGAATGCTCCGTATACTAGTGATATGTTAGTATAAGACAAACTGAACAGTGTCATCAGAGAAACCAAAACAATCAAGAGAATAATCTGAATTGCTATGAGAGGTCCTCATTAAATTCACAGGAGTGTGAGAAGAATGGAGAGGAATCATATCACATGCATAAGTGGATTCTGAGATAGATGGTGTAGGCGCCCTCAAGAGTTAGGATAGACCGGGACACAAGATTTGTTGACACGAGTGGCACAACAAGCATTGTTCTCTTATTTTGCATCCTCTTGTATACATCGTCAGCTCCCCTTGAACTTGAATAGCACCACCGTTAGACTAATTTTCTTAAGGAATTGGCTCTTCCTCATTCAACAATGCCTTGTTCTCACATGTACCAATCTCCAACCATCACTAAACTTCCCCTTCCACCTCATATCTCCATTATTTGACGAGTCACCGAAGGGTAAGGTGCTCCTCTAAGGAGTAGTACAGTTTGAATTCTCTAAAAGTCACATCCATACACACAAATAGTCTCTTCTCTATTATGCTCCAACAAGTATAACCCTTTTAAGTAGCATAATAACCCAAAAAACACACCTCACAGCTCTAGAATCCAGCTTCCCTATTGATGGTCATTGTCCTTAACACAACATACATAACAAAATATCTTTAATAGGACGATCACGCCATTATCTCCTCTCAAACAGCTCACAAGGGCATTGCCACCACAACACTCTTTAAGGAATTTTGTTGATCAATTGTGTGGCAGTCAAAACTACTTGCCCCCACAGGTGCTTTTGGACATTTATCGAGATCATCATGCTTTTATTCCTTTTTGCTACTCTATTTTTTGTTAGTGTGCATGGGCAAATTGTTTAATGTTGCATTCTCTGGGCTGACATGTACTCCCCAACGTCTTGTTGGTATATTGCCTCATTATTAGACCTCAATATCTTTACTATTGTACCGTATTGAGTCTGAATCACCCCGTGAAAATCTTTAACGCATGTAAACACGTCATTTTTGTTTATCATTAGATAAATAACCAAGTAATATGAGGAAAAACAATCAATAAAAGTCACAAAAATATCTATAGTCATTCATCGAAGTTATAAAATAAGGTCCCAAATACACCAAATCAAAAATACAAGAACTACTATTACAAGAGCTAACATAAAAGTTCCAATTATGCTTACCCAACTCACATGCATCACACACAAGTTTTTGTTTATTTGTCTTATCATAAAAAGACGGTTACAAATGATTTAAAAGACTAAATGAAATGTGTCTCATGAGCTTGTGATGTAACAACAATACATCCTCCACACTCCTCTCAGATCATTCTACTCCAGCACGTTCTACAATGAATATCAGTGTTGAGTCCATCCCCTATCTATCCAAGTACCAAAGTCCACTATGACACGTGTTAGTTCCAAGTCGTTCAATCCCCTTCTCTTGAAGGATCACCTTAGAAATATCAAAGGAAACATCTTTTAATTAGAGAATAAAGACACTATGGATAAAAGGTTCACTGGAAAAGAATGAGCATGCAAAACATTGGACAATTATAGAATTGGTACATCTCATTGTACCCTTATCAAACACAAGTTGTGTTGTACCATCAGTTGTCTGAATGCTCCCTGAAACTGTTAGATGAGTATATGAATCTAACTCACTAACGTTACGTGTCACATATCGAGATGCACTAAAATTTACTATCCATTATGGCAAGCTTAAAGTGGATATAGAGGCAAGAGCATGTGCATGACGAGTAGATTTGGTTGAGTGAATATAAGTAGCAGTGTTCCCCTTTAAAGATGATAAGGCGGATGTATTCTTAGTCGCATCACCTGCTGCTTCTGCTTCCTATTTAATATATCCAAGAGTTCATGATCATCATCGGTAAAAATCACTCATGTCTCTCCCTCATTCTCTGCTATTATCAGATTTGTCCCGTAGCCCCCTCTTCGACCTCTTTGGCCCCTACGATGATGACCACAACCTCTAGATTGTCCATGTCCACCATTCACTCTCTCCTTGGGTGGCTTTTCTCTCTCCTTGGGTGGCTTTGGACAAGCCTTGCTTAGGTGTCCCACTTCTCCACAGTTGTAGCACTTGCGGGCCTCCCCCTGAGCTCGTATCATATATTCACTCGAGGGGGCTAAAGCTGATTGCATGCCTGGATTCCACTCGACTCAGAGTGTAGCATCATGCAGCTCTCCTCATGAATCATCGTTGTGATGGCCTAATCCAATGAAGAAATCATTTCATGAGCTAAAAGGACCGATCTCCGATCAAAAGCTGGGTTCATGTGAGCCAGAAACTGCCCAGTCCTCATCTATGCAAAGATCTTATCGTTCTTACACGTCAGATCACCACAGTTCAACGTACATGAGATGATCAAGATCTTATCACAACCGCTCCAGATCTATGGAGCACTCCCGAATCGATCTATCACCTACCTTGAACCACTGCCTCTATCTCACGCTTAATCTAGAAGACCCTCAAATGATTCTCAGCTTCAGCATAGATATTCTTCAACTTCGCCCAAATGTAGCTCATTTAAACCATCAAGTTGAGGAACCAGGTGTAAAGCAAAATGTGCGGTTCTCCACTCATCCCAGTTAGCACTTTCTCTCTTTGGCTTGACTTCCGTCATGTATCCTTCTAGTCTCTTCCCTATTATAGCAGCATCGATCCGACGAGACCAACTCATATACGTGCCCATTCCATCGAGCTTCAGATCCACAAGAGGGAGATCTAGCTTTACCTGCGTCGAAGCATGTGCCGAGATAGTCTCCCGTCGAGACACTAGCTCCCTATATGAGACCGAATAAGACCTTCAGAACTTCAGAATTCATCTTTCACGGAAATTCCAACTCTTACCCCCTGCACTATCTCCATCTCCTGACATTCTCAATCACAAATATCAAGTTTAGATCCCACAGATCGCACGCTTCCTACAAATTCGGGCAATCCACTTTCTCATAGTCCACATGAAGATGCAACCCCTTTGTCTCGCATGCCAAACCTTAGCCACTTCGATACTTCACCTCCCTGTCGTCAAATGCAACTCCAAACACAAAGGAACTGGTCCGTTGATTTCCCCACTCTCGAGTCCCAATTCCAAGTTGTTTCTCACGACGAAGGCAACAACGGGACTGCTGCGTATGGAAGGCCACCAGACAAAGCCCTGCTCTGCTCCTTCCTCTCAGCCCTTTCTGACTGAAATCTGTGAGACGCTCTCCTGCGAGATTGTCGCAAATCCCGTAAGTGCCTTCCCAACTCCCATCTGTCGCACGCCAGTCTCCCTTAATGTTGTGCCGAGATCCGCGATCCCGTCTGCCACAATGTGTGAAGGAAAGAAAGATCAATCCCTCATCTCTGCACCGATCGCGTCTATCACGGTCTATGGAAGAAAGAAAGATCAATCCCTGCTTCAGCACTGACAATGACACCAATCAAGATCAATAAGAACACCGACTGGTTGCTAGGGTTTACAGCTTTGATATCAAATTGAAATAATTTTGCTAAAAAATTTAATTTATTCATAGAAGAATTGGGCTTATATAACTTTATAACTTTTTTTACAAATAAAACCTTAACTTCTTCTGTGTTTCCTCCTTACAACTAGAACCATAAAATATATACAATTATCAATGATATAATTTGATAACTTTATGGAGGTTTAACCATTTATCAAACTCGATGAAGAAATAAAAAACAAAAAAATAAAAAACTTGATGAAGAATAAGCAGTAATAGTGCTCCAAACCCAAAAAATACTACTTACATGTATTTACTTTGAAGTCAAATTCATTAAAATTATTCTAGATGAATATACTCAACAAATTTTTCATTTGATTAAGTATGCTTATACTGTAAAATTGATGAATCGTTTATCTCTCTACCTAGGTCATCTGTTTTAATGTTTCTCTTATATGCTTGATACTAATTAATATGGTGAAGTTTAAAGTGAATAATTTTGATTAATTAATTGAATATGGTGTGATTAAAAATAAAATAAAATAAAATCATGCGAAAAATTAATTTTTTTATCATCTAAGAGTATATAAATCTATATATGCATGAGCATGATAGCACATAGATATTACATATAACTTTATAAATATGTATTAAATTCAAATATATGTACAGATTATCCTAATCCTACTTGTTTTGAATAAGTTCTATTTATTTGAAATTGATCAATTTCAAATTTAGTCAATATTAAAATATTTAATTTAGGTTGGGAGTGACACCTCGCTCGAACTCAACTCGATAACACCCTTATAAGAAGGGAAAATAAGAGCCAGTTCATCGATCATACACTTGAGTAAAAAATATAAAGGAGTGCCAAAGAAAACAACCAAGCCAACATGTGTGATGTTGGAGGTTGCAGTGAGCAATTTGCAATCAAAATGAAAGCATCATGTTATATGCAAATGATATATCTTGATTGTTATACAAGATGCTGGATAAATAAAATCAATAAACTTCAAAACGAAAATTATCAAGGATATGATTAATAGATATTTGTGCACTATATTTAAATAAATTTGATCTATTAGATAAAAAAAATTAAATATAGATGAGAATAAAGTTATAGAGTACCTTAAGAGTATTATGGATATGATAATGATTTCCCCTTAATTGCTATTACTTAACCCTAGATTAGTTGAACTAACCGTAATGGGGCTTGATTGATAAGGAAAAATACATAATTAATTAAATCAATACCTAATTAATCAACAAAATGTTATTATGTAGATTCTGATTGTGTTGATCAATAGTTCGCTCATAGCCCTAATTTTCGTCGTCCATACTTGAAGTTGAGTTTGTTGTGAGGTACAGGTGGTGTCACCCTATTTTAGGTTTGAATGCCCTGCCACTGAAATTTTTCTTCTTTTTTTTGTATCGTACGCCGCAACACTTGGATGCAATGCCCCGATGCTTGGAACCCGAGTGCTCAACACCCTAGCACCCATAGATCAACACCCCAACGCCAAGAAGCGACACAACAATGACCAATCACATCACCTCGATGCTAGTAACCGCATCCTAGTTGTCCAAGTTTTAAAAATTAAAATTATGTATTTTTTGCGGGATTTGTGTGAGTTGAAGTTGGATTTCAATTTATTTGGTGCTACGGAGAGGAGAGGAGCAGAGCGTCCTGAAGTGGTCCAAAGTTTGGAAAGTTTAAGTGTGGTGTTTTATGTATAATTCTCCTCATTTTTAATAGTGGATTTCTTGGTGTGATGTTGCTCTATGACTTTTTTCGTTCTTGGGCTTTTCTATGTTAAATCTTGGCGTCTTTGTATTTTTAGTGATTTCTTGTTTTGTGAGCTTCTATTTTGAGTTTTGTTGTGGATCTCTCAAATCATATTCCGCAAATTATTAATCTCTCTCCGACCACTAAATTAATTACAAAATTTCTTAACTAATTTAATATTTCCTCCAAGTTTCCTAAATTTTAATTAAATTCAAAAAAATGCAAAATAAAAAAAGCAATTCTAACAGGCATAGATCAATTAAAGTCAACCCAAATCCATTATATGTTCATGGCTCGATTAAGCTAGTTCGTGCCATTAAGTAGTTATTTCATTACAAGGTTTAACATGGATTTAACCAAAAATAGGGTTAAAAACTTTTCAAATAACTTTCAGTAGTCATTATATTCAATGGCTAGTTCAATCCCAATTTTTGCAAACTACAAAACTCATAAATCCTGGACACAAGATTTAACACTTGATCTACTTCATTTCTTGCACACAAACTCTACGAGCATAGCCTCTACTTACTGAGAAATATTTAGGTACGGAGTACGCACGCAGTTCTGCGTGCGTACGAAGATTATTCAGAGAATATTGGGGAATATGTCCGTGTTATTGGGGTTAATACCCTCAATAACCTCACAAAACTCCCAAATAGCACCAAAAAATATGACAGCAGAACCGCGGAAGTTATTGGTAGGTTATTGAGGGGTTATTGGGAGGTTATTGGAGTTAATACCCCAATAACCTCTCAATAACACCCCAATAACGGGTTATTGGGAGGATATTTCGCAGAGTACACACGCAGAACTACGTGTGTACTCCGTACCTAAATATTACTCCTATTGACTATACCAGAAAGAGGAAATCATGTAAGCAGTGTTGCCAAGTTTGCTTTTCTTAGTCATCTAACCGCATCATCTTCGAAAGGAAAAGCTATATTGACCAATGATAAGGAAAGTGAAGACAGATTTCAGCTCCAATTGAGACCTATTCACGATCAATCACAGCAGAAGTCAGTAGGCTTTAATGACTACGAGACCTCAACAAAGAGCATGGCCATATCCAATAACAAACACTACCCGATGAATTTATCAACCCACTTCGGCATCTTAAAAATCCGATAGCACCCTTGCGCCGAAGCCACGAAATCCTCTGTCGTGCCACTGTTCACGCGATCGTCCTCCACCAATACCTCTTCCCTTCCGCAACTCTGTCAAAAACCTCACCGCACGATCTCCCCTGCCCTAACCTTTCGCACCTCTTCTTCTTCCCCTCAGATCGAACGAACCAAAGGCTCGCTGCCCTAGCCTCTTGGCGATGTTTCCTTCGTGCGACACAACTCCTTCCTGCCGCACACTGCTCCTCCCTAGCCCGCGTTTCCCCACGTCGTGCGTGCAATCTTCTCCCCCCCTCTGATCCCTCCTGCTCGATCGAATTCCCTCGCTGCCCTAGAGCCCAGCCTGGTCATATCTCTGTATGCTAAATTGAGACTTTCCTTATTAGAGCCCGATCCTTCCTACCTAAAGATCATCGCCGAAGCAAGCCGAGCCAGACCATTTCTGCCCTAAGCGAACACTTAAACAGCATTTTTAGTGTTTTTATGTTATTTTATTGTTATTACTGTATTGTGTGTGAATATATATATATATACTGTGTGTGTGTTTTTGTAATATTTAAATGTTATTTTATTGTGTTGTGTCGTCGACAATGTGGAGGCTCAAAAGGTATATTTTGGTGCACATGCAAAAGAAATTTTTAAAATTAAGTGCAAACACTGGTTCATAGAGAAATCAAGTACAATTAAGGAAAAACATTTACTCGTTTGGCAAATCTTCTAAAAAAATTAGAATTTTCAACCAGTTACTCATGAGAAAGTGAGTACCCGTCTATAGAAAATTAAGTACCGATCGAGGAAAACAAAATATTACTCAGAAAATGCTCGTTGCGTCTTTTAAGATTGCGAGTTAAGTCTCACCACACTAACGAGTTTATCTTTTAAGATAACTGGGAAGGTAGGCATCCTCCGGTACCCCCAAACTTATGTCGACACCAGGAGGCTGCCAAAATTTTCAGTAAATTTGAACTTATAATCACTTTAGAACATTTCAGATTTTAGACTTTTAAAATAAAATAAAACATCACTCACTCGAATTTTATAATGACTTGAACTTTTCAAAATTATAGGATTTTAGGGTTTAAAATATCGAATGACTTGGGCTTTTAAATATTTAGGCTCATTAGGTAATTATATTAAAATTTGAGCTTTTTAAATTTAGCCTTTTAGGGTTTGAAAATGTTAAAAGTTATGGACCATAAAAAATAATTTTTTAACTTACAATGCTAATATTTTAATTTTTAAATTTTAAGCTCATAAGACTTCAAAAATATTTTGAAATCAGGCTATTCAGACTTAGGCTCCTGAAGTTTGAAAATCAAATTAAAGTTAATTTTTTTTCTAACATAGACTCCTAGAGGCGAAGCATAATTCAAACATTGAATTTTTTTAAATCTTGAAATTTACCGCCACCGGATTCGCAACGTGTCTGCTAACGAACAGAAGACGGTAAAATGCATAAAATGAAATCTTATGTGCAAATTATTTCATTCAATTCATGTACTAAAATCATATAAATTGCCTTAAGACAATAAATGCTCAAGTCGAAATTGCTCAGACATATGAAAGTTAAACGCCCGCATGTGCTCCAACCAATATATCGAATGCTCAAATACTAGGTTCGAGAATGCTAAGCGAACTAAACGAGCCGCTTTGTCTATAGGATAGAGCTGTAAGTCTCACCCCACTAGTACGATCCTTCTCCTCACAAGGACTGAAGTTGACAAGTCTAGTGAACCGTAATAAATGTCCAAATCATAATAAAAAAATTAACAAGTCCAAATCACCCCACTAATATGATCTTCCTCCTCGTCAAAACTAGACTTGACTAGTCTAGTAAGCTTTAATAAATGTCCAAATCCTAAAATAATAATTTACATTTCTAAATCACCAATCTAATTCAATCCTCCTCATTAAAAAATAGAAGTCGACAGGACTTGCATCCTAAAGTCTAAACTGACAAAACTGAATGCCCTTTTTTAAATATAAAATGGCCAATACCCCGTTGATGACTGTGTTGATTGAAGATTTCAACCGGATGGGCAATCTTTTAAATTAAGATTTTTTTTTTTAAATAACCAATCAAAGATTCAAGCAAAATTCGATCACAAAGCTTAAAGCAAATTGTCATTCACTTTCGACAACAGTTTGTCGAGAGTGACAAATTTCTAACTGACTTCGGCTCACAAAAAGTTAATGTCATACTAAATATATTATTATATTTACAATCAAAGCAATTCTATGTCAGTAAGAACGTGACCCGAGTTCTTTTGTCTGCAAGGTTTGGCTTTCAAATGACATCATAAAATAACAGTTACAACCAGAGCTCTCTGACCAGATGGTTACCGCCAAATGACACAATTATATTACGGTCACGACCGCAGCCCGTATATTCCCTGACGGCTTTCTACCTTTTGAGTTGTGAGTAAAAAGGTTACAATTGATTGACATAAAGCCTTCTGTTAGCTAAGGTCGACTTCAATTTGTCCTCTTAGACAAACATTTACCCCAGATTTACAAGGATATCTTGGACAACGCAACCCATGACTGCTGACAAGAATCCTTCTATCAGGTTGGTCGACTAGCTCCTATAATTAGGTAAATCAAGGACTATGACGGAACTATGAGATCTTGATCGGTTTTCGTCTTCATTCCCCCATTCTGCTTTAAGCTTTAAGTGGTGAATTTTACAATTTAAAGTCCTAAGTTTGTTGCTATTATACGTAGAATACTCAATTCTTAATAACTAGCATTAATCAAAATTGCTCTCCCATTATCGGGAGAAGTAATTAACCATAGGGGTTTGCGTTATGGGAAGCCTCGAACCCCAAATAAAAAAAAATCCTCGCTAAATAAGAGCGTAATCTCTGCGTAGTATCTTATCTACAATCCAATATGTTTTTTTCTGAAAATTCGACCCTATAAAGCTCTCTCAAAATAAAAAAATAAATAAAAATAAATGCAAAGAATTGTCCTGGGAAGCAATAGTTGAATTTTCGGAGCCCACAATCAATAGCTTCAAAATCCATGTTGAAGCAGTTATAAACTTAAATGTCACATGCTTCAACATAATGGCCTAGAAATATATTTAATTCATACTAGCCTGGTTGCTTTATCCAAAATTAACAGCTAATTAACTTTAATGCTTCCTTGCCTAATCTAAATGATAAAAAAAACGAATATAACATGGCAGAAATTATTTTATAGAGCACGATGACCAGATTGTACTATTGAATCTTCTGCAATAGAAAGTGCAAGAGGTAAGACATTAAAAGATATCACAGCTTAGATGCCAACCATTGTTTAGCTCACCTTCACTAAGAAAATGGTTGTTATTGTTCGCATGGTGCATCAAAAAAGGATATCCAACATTGCGGCCAAACGGATGTATATTCACCTTCGTGAAAGAATCCCCCATCTTTTCCTGATGAAGCATCCATAAGTAAATAAAGCAAGGTGATAATTAAAGAGAGATTTATAATCGAAGGTCTCTCAATCTATGAGTAATCGTAAAGCAGAAATTTATTTTAGAAGATCTGTAACTTCCAATTTCACTTCATCAAGTGAACTGAAACAACCAAGGATGCAACAGCATCGTAATATAGCAAGTTATAAAAAAGCAAATATTACTTGTTAATAGAGGTCAGTGCTTCAATAACTTATGCTAAAATAAAATTACCTTCCTATCTCTGCATTTCCTTCCAGTAGAATAGTCTTCAAATCTACGGCGTTTCACGTTTTCTTTCCTCTGTATATAACAAATAAAGTGTTAGCTTAGATAATCACAGATTCTATTTCAAATAAGCACATCTTTACTCGATTCAGTAAAAAGACACACTTACACAGCACAGTAAAAGATACCATTATTTATTTATTTATTTATTTGGAGAAGTTGAGTGCTGATTGCAAATTAGGTTAGAAAACTAGTGTGGTTTGCATGTTTTGGATTGCTGCCACTACGAAGAGAGTGAGATTCACCAAACACAAGGTACTTTTTATTTATTTAACTTATTTTCAACCAAAGAGTAAAGCAAGATAATAACTAAAAAAATTATGTACAATGGTATACAAGATTTAAGCTTGAAATGTAAAATTACAACTATGATTGCAAACTTGAACCTGTTACAACATTTTCATTCTCGTGTGAGGACGAAGAAAAGAATATTGTTGATGTTTAATACCAAAAATGGGCACATGAAGAGTTAATGACATATTTACGCATTCATAGATCCATAAGTTCTAGAACCTCAACCCTCTTCTGCTCATGAAAATTAAATCCTTAAATGTCTGGTGTGAAGCTTGATGAGGGCGGTAGAATTGAGGCTCAACAATTTTCAGTTTTCCATTTAATTTATCCATATTCTGAATCGATCTCCTTCATGTTCATCTTTGGAATGTTCTCAATTTTGATGTGCAATTGGTGATAATCAACGCAGTCAAAATCAAGGATCTAGTTCAAGTATTGGTTCAAGGATCTGTGACAAATAAATATTCAGCAACAGAACCGAGATTTTTGTGTTAAAGAGGCGAGAGCAATAGTATAGTGTCTTTCCATTTTTCAGGAGGGAGCGAACTCATAAAACACAACATTTTTATTACATCATATTACCTCAAATAAGGCAATATAAAAATATTGGAAAATCATTGGAGAGGACAACCCCCAAATTTACCTCTCTGGATGACCTTAACTCATTTGTTTTCTTATATTTATGTGGTAAGGTTACATATTATTTTTATATTTTCATTGTTTTTTCATGCTCCTGAATTCTTAGGATTTGGAATGAATTCATGAAAAATCCTGCATTAACATATTAACATAACTACAGAATAAAATATAAACCATTAAAAATGGTATGAAACAAAAAGGAAAACAACTATTTATTCTCACAGGGAAGGAATTGTCAATATTAGTATAAAAAATATTGACAAGAAAAACTTACACTCATCCAACTACTCCTCAATGCAACGTCCCTTACAGATTTATCCGGCAAAAGAGCAGCAATCTTGATATATTTCATTATGGTAGGTTGATCGGCATACCTGAGATTCTCACAGGGAAGGAATTGTCACTATTAGTATAAATTAAATTAGGAAAATATAAATGGTTAGAATAAAAGGTGACTGTTAGAATAGTCAGAATAGACAAAAGATGAAATTATCGATATCTAATTTAAAATCCTAATAGTTTTGTATCACATTAGGAGAGTGCGGCAAGCAGCCACCATGAATGCTAATAAAGTTAATCCATTTGCCATTTTCTATGAGTTAAGCAGAACGACTAGAGGCATTGGTAAGCTATGTTGCCTATTTTGAAGCTATAAGATTAGGCGCTGAAATTTTTTCATAACCAAAAAAAATCATAAAGCAACAAATATCACAAGTAATTTGTTTAGCATTTTATTAGAATGCAATGTAGTTTAAGGTAATAGGTTCTTAAAACAATGCCACAAATAATTTCTACTAATTTTTTCTAGAATATTTTTTGTTAGGGAAGCAGTCAAGAAACATTTGATTACATGAGAAATTATTTTTCCAAAAATTCATGGCAGATGTCACACTGAATCTACAGCTTTCCACAAGAAACATAATTGAATAAAAACTAGCATTTTTGCTAGCATTATTTTAGTTACAGTAGATCCTTGTAAATAATCAACTTATCATTAGCAAGAGCATTCTCCAAGCAGTCCATAGAACACTTGTGTAAATTTTCCTGCCCAAAATCGAACCTCTCATTTTCATTTTTCCTCCCCATCTCTACTCTCAAATAGAATGTTAGGCACATCTCTCTTCGACACCACCTCAATCTCTGGTTTTGCTCCTTTTTCAGTGAATCCGTTAAGGTCCACTTCCTACTCTTCTTCTCTAACACAAAAGCCCAATCATGTCCTGTGCCTCTTTTTGATCCTCCTCACCCCACTTGAGTATGTGGCTCATCTTTCTTCAATGTCGTTGATTCTCATCTACAAGCAAATTCATCATTGTTTTAACTATAGGTTTATAACTCCATCCAAGGAAATGTAAGTAATTATGTATAGGAAATGTTAAGTAGGCATGTAATTTTGTTGGTTTTATCTTTGGATGATGGTTTGTGTATGACAATTTATTTGAATTGTCTCAAGATATTAAATCAATTAAGCACTCATTCATTCTCATAATTATGATGAAGCTCATTTCATTTAGGCTAAGTTTAGGAGATTTTTTAAATTTTAAAACCGGTATTCAAGATTTAAATAATTTAATGACTATCAAATTACACATTAAGTATATAAAAAATTCATAGATGCATAATAGACTTTATTTTGGATGAAAAGAAATAACAATTTATTTTCTTGATATAGTTCTTTTTCATATGGGCTATATGGCATATCAACATCATTGATTCATTACTAAAGAAAAACTTGGGTGTCCATATTCTAGACACAAGAACCAAGATTTTTTATTCAGTAATGATGTCACCTAAAATAATATTGAAGGATATTTGAAACAAAATACCAATGTTAGCTATCACATAGGAAGCATGAAATAAAACAGACTAACGGCAATTATGACGCTTCCACTTGTCACCAACAAGTCGATGATGAGCAAACTCATGCATATCAAAACATAGCTTTTAATTAATGGACCCAATATTAGTATAAATTTGGTAGATCAAATTATTGAAGAGCCTTGTGATACTGAAGCATATATTGTGATCAAAATGTTGAGGAAGATAGAGTTGAAGATGAGTTGTTTCATCAAATTATAGTTGAGACTTGTCCCATATCAAAACATGATTTCAACAATTATTGTTGGCTCCATATTAGTAAAAAAATGGAAGAAGATAAAGTTGAAGATGAAGAAGAAAATGAGGAAGAAGGTGATGAGAATGAGAGCAAAGGCTCAGGGAAGTAATTGAGATGAGACATGAGTCTCTATTTGTAATAAATAGCATGCACAATTATACAATAACTGCATTTTGGTTCTAAATAAATTTCATGTGAAGTTATATTATTCTTAACTGCTGGCACATTATTATATTTTTTAGTGAGAATATCAAAAAATAATTATTTTATATCACTTTACTTAAATTGGTTGATAAATGTGCATTTTCTAAATGTGTGAGAATGATAGATGATTGAATCCCAGGAAGCCCTGTTCTTTTTAAACCATCAACAAATTTTTTGCCAGTAATACAATCATTTCACAGATTTTGACAAATGGAATGTCAATAATTGCCAAAAGAATACTCACAAATATTTTCTAATGACAATTCAGCCTGAATGTTTGGCTTCAGAACAACCAGCATAATTCAACCAAAAAAATCCCATTCTGACAGATTTCTAAATGTTGGAAGCCATTTTTAGTATGGTGAATAGTTTTCCACTGGAAATCAAATAAAAAAGCTATTTTTGGGAATTTGATCTTGTTCCAGCAGTTATGTCTCTAAAATAAAAAAATGTTAGTTTCATTTAATTGATTTGGATGCTTGGTTGAGCCAAATATACAAGCTATCAAAGCCAGCCCAACCACATATCTTGAAACTTTTATTAGTAAACCAATAATATATTATTTTCTAAAGTGAAGCTTTATCAGCGCACAAAGAAGCTCAAGAATTTCCACCAACAACACAAAACCGACCAAAAACTCCAAAGGTGATCATGCAGTCCAACACTACAGAACCACCTTGATAGATCAAACAAAAGCATATCCCACTTTATAATTGTTCTCTGAGAAACTAAAATTTCTCACACAAAACCACAAGAGTTGAAAGAATCAATTCAACAAGCAAAATGTAAAGTTGAAATGCTACATACTGGATGAGCCCGTGACTCAATAGTGCCTGTTCTCTGTAGGACCAATCAGCAGCTAGACCTGTATCATGCTTGAGACCAGCTAGGAGATCAAGATGGTAATTTCCGTTAGAACTTCCTTCCAACATCATCGACGATCCACTGTTCAAAGTACCAGAGTTTCCAGCCAGCATCATGCCTGCTGCGCTATTTATCCCTCCTTGTACCAAACCAGCTGTGCTGCTTATTGCCCCGGTTTGAAAAGAACCAACGTGCTGATTGCAGAAGGATGAAGGGTACACCCCATGTTGAAAGTTCATATTCGAATCTGCTGCCGCATACATCATCAAAAGATCTCAGAAACACAAATTCATCCCACACAACAAAAACTCTAAAAACTTTGATGCTGGAAATCAATCAGATGCTCGCTTCCCTAAAGAAAGCCAATGTTTGCGCGAGTTCTGATTCGTAACGATCCTAAAACTTTTTAATCTTTTAGAAGTTGAACCAGTCAAAAACAGAGGTAAGAGCTGTCGGGGTATGGCTGCCCTGTCTCTTGTGCTATAACAACCTCCGATGAACCTGAAGTAGCAAAAACAAGAAGCTAGACCAAATCAAGTCAGTATTTATTGCAACTTCTACACTAAGTCCACTGCTACAACTCGCAAACAAAGACAAAATCAGCATTCGATAACAACTGGTCACGTCTTCTCTTATTCAAAAGAAAAAATCCTCCAGTTGTAGTTGGCAGAAGCAAAATCACAAACCCTATCCAAAAACTTTCCTAATCCAATTCCCCAAAAAGCATTCAAGAAGAATTCTCTCCTTACCCACTTTCATCCCCCTAAATAAATACCAACAAAAAAAGCAAGAAAACCTGTCTGCCTACGCAACTAAACAAGTCCGAACCCTAATAACCATCTCACCTCTCATCGACCCAGCTTCTCCCTGCTTCCTCTCTGCTTCCCCGCCTCTGTCCAACGGAATTGCAGACGAAGAAAGGTAGCTCCCCTTTTAGCCTAAATAGCGCCGGTAAAAAGCAGCAGATCTCTCGAAATTTGGCTCAGTGGGATTCCCGATTCCAGCATTCGATGCCAATTATTGTGGACACTTCTCTCCACCACCACCTATCTCTCTCGCACAGGGACGCTCACTCGCTCTCTCTCCTCTCTCCTCTCTCCTGCCCTGACCTCTATTTATGTCCTTCACTTTCTCTCTCTACCAATTCTCTCACTATTCAAAACTTGTCTGGTTTCTCTTCCTTCTGGCTTTTCTGCAACTCGGTGAGTGCTCCAGGTCCCGCCGCTCCCTTTTATGGAATTGTAGCTAAAAGGCCCTGTTCTTAAATAGAATTACAAGAATGCCATTCTTTTTTTCTTAAGAACATGTTAAATTTTCGATTGATTATCTTAAAAGCTACCACTTCATATCTTTTTTGAGGCAGCTGCAACTTATTAAAGATTAACTGTAAAATTGCTAAAAAATAATTTGATGTTACAAAAATTTGTTGTGATTATTACAATTTTTTTAAGTCAGTTTGTAACTAAAAAACTGTCACTGCACCTAACCACATCGCCACCACACTTCTGTCCCAAATTGGGAAAAAATATGCGTACGTAAAGCGTACGCAATGCTGCATACGTCATCTAAATAAAAGGATGTCACGTACGTATAACATCCATATAACCTACTTATAACCTGCAAAAATAAATAAGGAGGTTACAGGGAGATTATAAAGGATAAAACACGGAAATACCCCATATGTAACCTCTATATATCCCATAAAGCATACGAAACGTTGCGTATGTTTTACGTACATAATTTTTTTCCCCCAAACTGACCCTCAAGATAAATTTTAATTTGACATAATATTATTTTTAGATCCTTTACGAATGTTATATTATAAGAACTATTAATTCAACGGACGAGATTTTAAGTCTTCAATTTTAAATCGGATTTGTCAAAATAAGGAAAAAAATTTGCGTCGAGACACGGACGCATGAACATGCGCTCCAGTGTCAGTGAAGCACTAGCCTATGAACTCTCACGTACACCCTAACTCGCAGAGAGAGTTACATGGGTTGTACATGGGTTGTACATGGGAGGTATCCCCGTTGTCCGGACGCAGAGCTGCGTCCGGACACCGGACGTAAATTTTTCTCCAAAAAAAGGCGCCGTTGGGTGTGAACATGGGTTTCTTTTTTTATTCTGGAGTTTATATTGGACGGACGAGATCCCGTGTACGGAGGATGACGTCATGAAAGGTCGATCGTGCGGCCCTGACGTCTCCATCAAACACGCCGACAAAACAAAAGAATTTTGGATTTCAAGCCTGCCGGTGAGCATATTTTAAGATAAAAATTTTGACTTTATTATTTCTGGTTAATTTAAATGAAAAAATAAAAATGCAATTTATAATTACAATTTTACCCATTTTATATTTCATAAATTACAATCATATGAAGTTGAGATGCTTAATTATTTTACTTTCTTACCGTAAATAAGTAATTATACTTTATGTTTTGGTATATTTGCAAATTCTAATTGGCTTATATGTAAATAAACAATAATGAAAATAAATTTTTTATGTAAAAATGTTTGACTTTAAGAATGTCTTCTCTGAAATTTTTTATAAACTTTCCAAAGCTACAACCTAACTAAATAGAGGATTAAAAAAATTATTATTTGAAATGTTAAATAATATTTAATGTTAAAAGCGTAGAGATGGTATTGATAATATTAATAATAATCTAAATGATTTAATTTTAGTTGGTTGTCTATTACACGAGACTACGGGTGTCGGTGAGTCAAGTCGATTTGTGAGCTTGCACGAGCTCAGCTCGATAAGTGGCTTGTGAACAGAGCTCGATGAGCGAGCAAGACAAGCTCAAGCTAGTCTTGACTCGACTTGTTTGCTCGTGAGCCAGCTCATTTAAAGAAAAAATATTAGTATAAAATATACTAAAAATATATTGAATTTGAATAATATATCTTTAAAGTATTATAAATATTTAAAGAATTTTTTTTATCATATAGTATGTTATTTCTTATTATTTCTCTCATAATTATTTATTATATTTGTTGTTTTATTATTGATGTGTGCTGGAAAATTCGTGGTGGTAGAGTAATGGTTTATCGTTTTAGCGTTGCACGATAATTCAGCACATACTCAGGTAAAATAAGAGAAGTAAACGGGAGGAGACATCTTGATTTTTTATGTGGAAAACCCTTGGAAGGGAGAAAAACCACGGAGCCTAGCCTAGTCAACATAATCCACTATGAATGATGAGTACACTTGTTCATTCTTCTCCTAAATCAGGAAAGATTGAATTACAAAGTTGTGTAACTATAATCTGGTTGTAGTTCTTGGTGACATCAGATTGCAAGAGTTATTGCTGATTGTTGTGGAGGTAGTGGTCTGTAGTGAGTGTTGTAGATGGTTGCTCCAAAAGCGTTGATTGGTCAGAGAAACCATAGTAAGCAGCAGTGGACCACGTAAGCTATAGTTGACGAGTATTAATAATGTCTGTAGGTCGCGGGGGCCGGAGTCGGGAGTTGTACGAGCTGTGAACCACGCAGTCCGTTATGGCGAGTATGAATGACATTCGTAAGCCGCGGGGGCCGGAGCCATGAGCCACACGAGCTGATGACCACGTAGGTCATTTTTGTTATGTATGACTCAAATACCGGAAGTTGGAGTCTCTTGAATGGAGAGGTCTGTCTCCTGAATTAGTGGGTTGGGGGGGCAAGGGTGTGTTGGTAATTATATCCGTATGGGTTATATATATATATATATATATATATATATATATATATATATATATATATATATATATATATATATATGTGTAACCCTATGGGATGTAATTTGAACTCCTCTGAAATATTGAAACCGCCGCTCGCTCCCGAGGACATAGGCAATTCTTTGCCGAACCTCGTTAAATCTTTGTGTTCTGCTGATTTGTGTAGATTCTTGTTTTTCATTCCGATTTTACATAGCAATTGGTATCAAAGCCTCGTTTGAGGGAACAGGAGGTGATCGACGCAAGAGATCGAATAAGAAAAGAAGCTTGCGGCAGTTTTCGGCGCGCAACAACAGAGTCGAGGAACAACAAATAGGTATTTCTCATGGGCTCCAATGACGATCACGAAGGAAATCTGGAGCATCACATTCACCAGACAAAGAAGAGGCAGAAGTTTCAGGCTCCACGCGACGCAGAAGTGTTCGGTGGGTGTAGGCGGAGCGGTTTCGTTCGCTGGTTCCAGGCATCGCGACAAGCGCGACTCGCGACAAGCGCGACTCGCGACAGAAAGTTCGGCAAAGCCTTCACAAACGAGGACCAGGAAGATCACCGTTCTCGAGTAGGCTTCGGTATAGGCGGAGTTCGGGCTTGCGGGTTGGCCAGTTCCGCGACAGCCACGGGAGCGGCGGCTTCGCATCGCGGTTGTGCACTTCGGAGCAGTCGGAGATCGCGGTTGCAGTGCAGTTCGGAGTTACGCGACAAGAAAGAGCACGAGCAACAACAGCGTTTCGGCTGTTGACAGACACGTGGGATTTCTTAAATTCCAGCAGAGGAATTAATTCCTGTTTGGTGCAAAGGGAAGAAAATTTTGGAGAAATTTTCTTTTCACAATCCAGGAACAGGTAGAGTTCATGAACAGAAATTTGAGTGCAGTTTCAGGAAATAGAGGAGTTCGGCTGGTTCAACAATCCGCAGGAAACAGAGGTTGTCCACTAAGAACATGAGCCTTGTTTTGCGGGAAATTAAGGTGTTCAACCAATTAAATTCGCTGGTTCATTGCAGGAGATTTTGTGACAGGTGGAGTTCGGTAGGGTGCAGGTGGTGAGCAGGCACGATTATTTCGTGAACAGGAGTTTCGTGAAGGTATTCCTCGAACAGGTGCGAAGGGATTTGTGGCTCGCAGAAACAACAATTGGTCGAGGTACTGGTACGAACAGGAAAGGTGCTTCGTAGGGAAATTTGATTCATGAATCACAGGAGAATCGTAGGATAGTTGTTGCATTTGACAGAGAAAATTTCAGGTTTCTTTGAAATTATTTGTAGAGTATTTTTTTTTTTTTTCGAAGCAAGGCAGAAAATTACGGTGCATGATTAAATTCGGATGACAATGTCTAGAGCAAATTCGAGATAGTGAAGTTCGATGGAACCGGGAACTTCGGATTGTGGCAAACAAGGGTAAAAGATTTGTTGGCACAACAGGGAATTTTGAAGGCTTTGCGGGCTACGAAACTTGATAATATGGAAGATGGAGATTGGTAAGAGTTACAACTTCGAGCAGTAGGTCCCATATGTTTATGTCTGACAGATGAGATTATGTATCATGTTATGAATCTGAAATCTCTAGGAGAAGTATGGAAGAAATTGGAATCTCAGTTTATGTCCAAATTTCTGACGAATAAATTGTATCTGAAGCAAAGGCTGTATGGGCTAAAGATGCAGGCAGTCATTGATTTGGCTCAGCTCTTAAATGTCTTCAATCAAATAATCATGGATCTGGCACGGCTTGATGTGAATATTGAGAATGAAGACCGAGCAATGATTCTTTTGTGTTCATTACCTACTTCTTATGAACATCTGATGACTACTCTTACATATGGGAAAGAAACAATTAAAATTGATGAGATTACTGCAGCATTGTTGGCTCACAACTAGCGGAAGCTAAATGTAGAGAAAAGCTCTAATAGTAATTGTTTATATGTTAAGAGTAATCAGGATCGATAAAGTAAGGAGGAGAAGGAGAATTCTGGAAGACAAAATTTCAGGTCAAAGCCTAAAGGCAAGAAGATTCGTTGCTTTAAGTGCAAGGAAAAGGGACATATGAGGAGAGATTGTCCAATGCTCAAGAAGAAGACTCGTGATGTATCTTCCAGGGCTGCGAATATGGTGTAGAGTGATACAAATTACAATGATAGTGATGCGCTTTCAGTTACAACAACTCAGTTAAAGGATGGATGTATTCTTGATTCAAGATGTTCTCATCACATAACAACGAACAATGAGTGGTTTTCTTTATACAGGTTATCTGATTCTGGTTCAGTCTATCTGGATGATAATAGACGTTATAATATTGCTAGTATTGGTAATGTCAGAATTAAGATGTGTGATGGCACTGTTAGAACATTATGTGATGTCAGACATGTTCCAGAGTTGAAGAAGAATTTGATTTCCTTGGGCACTCTACACAGAAATTGTTTCATTCCTAAGGCAGATGAGGATAGAGAAATCATCAGAATTGTTAAGGGTGCACTGACTTGTCGGCATATTTTTAGGTTATGTGTTTTATTTTGAAAAGGGGGGTCGCCTACAGAAGTTGTCGGCGAATTTTAAATTTAATTTAAATATAGATATAATTTAGAAAGTAGTATTTGATTTTGAAAATAATTTTAAATTTGAAGATTTTAAGATATGAAATCAAACCGATCTCACATCCAAAATAGTTTATATAAACGAGCACCGCATCACAAACCGTGTATCTATCCCTAAGGATAGACACACTGCTTGATGGTGGGGCTCGGTTAAATAAACTAGAAGATTTATGACATCCGTTTGGTCTGCGAACCAATTTTATAAGTAGACAAATTCCACAGCTTAATATGAAAACATTAAACGGGGTTTATATTACTAGGTTCTTTAAAATTCCCTATAAGGGCAAGCCCACATAGTTAATTACATCTTAAGTGACGGGAATCACCTAAGAAAACTCTCGATAATAATCGATAATTCGCTCTCGAGAATTTCAAAGTTTAAGTTTTTAAAGAATTGAATTTTTGAATCTCAATAGGGAATGGATCAAGTTTGGAACATTTTGTTTTGGGAATTTAAAGGAAGACAAGTAGGAGAAATTACGGATTCGAAGCGGACTTCGGTAATTTCCCGACTATCCTATTGTTTGGCTTGGATTTAGGAAAGTCCTAATGTTTATTTAATGTTTTAATCTTGCCAATTTTAATTAATTAGGACTTATATTCGTATGATAAAATCATACAAATAGCCTCGAAGATGTGAGGGTTTATATCGTATCGGACGACTACCTCGGAGTCCTAAGACCGGTTAGGGCTTAATTTGCAATGCGAAATGCCTAACGAAGAGTTGAGGATTTATGTTGCACTGATGCAAGCTACCTCGAAGTCACTATGGCTTTGTTGTTTAATTCTAGGAAAGTTTTGCTGATGTCGACACGGAGTTTTGTCGACGACGATGGCCGTCTTGCCCACCATGCTCCGAGCTTCTTGTCGTTGCGAGGGTTTAGTTTTAGAAATCATAAATCGAGAGATGAGAAAAGTGTTTTGGTTTAGAGAAGTCTTAATTTCCAAGTGTTTTTTGTGTTTTAATTAAAACAAATCTTAAAGTTGATTAAACGGAACCGATTAAGATCCCGCGGTTCCGTCATCCGGCATCAGTTATTTTCATCGAATTCACTTAGTCCGGATGAATTTGCTAAACTCAACTAAATGAGTTCCGCACTTTCATTTGGACGGTAGGAAATCCCGTTAGCAACACGTGGGTTACATCATCCAGAGGTATTCCCGATCATTCGATGAGACGTTTTAATTTAGTTGTAGTTGTAGCTTTGTTATTACGTTTTGTGATTAAATTTTGAGTTGTCTTATATTTTGAAATGTTGTGGAGGTGAATTTTATCTTGTAGTGTCTTTTAATTTAGTTATGGGTTTCAGTTTTGGTTTACGTCCTAAAGGTGTGGGTTTTCATGCAGTTGATTGTTTATCATGCAAGAAAAATAAGTGCGATGCGATTAAATAAGTTGCAGTAAAGTAAATCGCAATAAAATAAAAGCGTACTGGAGGGTCTTCCCGTCATCCGAGCTGCACTTAAAACACGATTAGAATATTTAAGCGAGTTCTTAGGTAAAGCTAAGGGAAGGGTTATGGTTTTCTACAAGTTCCTAATCACTATAGTTAGTCATTTCTATGACGTCTAGGTTCTTTGTGTTTTTAGTTTGAGGACGATTTTCTTCATCGAAGAACGATTAAGTTCGATTGTTCTTATAAGTATCCTATCATATTGAGGAAGTGCTTAAGAAGAATCCTAAACATCTTTTCAATATTTCTAGGATTGTTTTAAGTCGAAGAGAATTTAATTATGTAAATGAATCGATCGTCGAGGGTTTTCGATTTTTGTTAACTTGCTCGAGTGAACTAGGACATTTGAATATCACATAAGTGAAGTAACACTTCATTTTATATTACGTTTAGGAGTTATGACAACTAAAGCTCTTGAGGGTAAATTGGTGTTGAAATGGTTTGTGATTCAAATTTAAGTTCAAATTAATGATTTAAGTTTGGAATAGTGTTGAAGTTATCTTAGATTTATTTCTTCATGTCTTAAGTGATGTTATTTAATTCAACTTAATTCAATTTAATTTGATTTGATTTAATTTAATTCAATTCGATTTAGTTTGATTTGATTTAATTTTTAATTTAATTTAATTTAATTTAATTTTATTTTAATTTAATTTAATTTAATTTAATTTAATTTAATTTAATTTATTTATTTAATTTTATTTATTTTAATTTAATTTAATTTTATTTATTTAACTTAATTTATTTAATTCATTTAATTTAATTTAATTAATTAATTTAATTTAATTTAATTTAATTTAATTTAATTCAACTTTTAATCTTAATTTAATTTAATTTAATTTTAATTTAATTTACTTTAATTTAATTTAATTTAATTTTAATTGAAATTTTTGAAAGAGTTTAATGATTTAATTTTAGTTTAATGATTAAGTCTTTTAATATTTTAAATTTGAGTTATCATTTTAGTTAAGAGTTGAATATTAATGAGATGATTAATTTAGGGATTTTTAAATTAAAGAATAAATCTCTTCCTAATAATATCCACTATTTTAATAGTTCCGATTTTATTATTCTTCCAAATTTAATCGATTATTTAATTAAGGTTTAATCATTTTAAATTGCTCGATGGGTTTCTACCCTTTAATTATTTAAATTTCAATCATCCAAATCAGATTAGGATCAAATATTTTACTTGTTAAATTTTTTATTAAACCTAAAGTTTTAATTAAGGGTTAAAATTTTAATTACTATTTTCCCCTTTAAGCTTAACAATTTCATAACTCACTAAATTGAACTCAAATGAACTTGAAATTTTTATGTGACTTCACTTATGTGTCAATAAAGACATGAGAGGAGAAAATGTGATTTTTCTGTATTTAATTTATTTATATAATTATTTTTAGTAGAAAATAGAGATTTTTAAGGAAAATTTGATAACATGACCAAGGGAAAGTTTCTGTCCTTAAGAAAATTAGGGGACATTCCTAATGACCAGAGGACCACTTGGACTAATTCTGGTGATTTTTTGAATTATATTTTATTTATTAGAATTATTTTAAGTTTTAGAGTATTAATTAATTTAAAAATAAAATAAATGTTGAAAAATGAATTTTATATTTTTCAAAAATCTCTCTGACATCAAAGAAATCAGAGAATCAAATTTTGCAATTTTCTGATTTTTATATGATTTATTATAATTATTTTAGTGAAAATGCTAGAAAATACATTTTTTTAATTTTAAAATCATCCTAGAGCTTTAAAATTTAATATCTCACTAAATAGACCTAGGAAAAATATGGGATTTGTTCCTAAGTGATTAAAATTCAAAATGTGACATTTTGGTGAATTTTATTATTTTTGTGATTTTTATTATTTTTGTGATTTTATTATTTTTGTGAATTTTATTATTTTTGTGATTAAAATAATATTAAAAATCAAATTTTTTAGAAAATTGAAATTTTAATTTTCTTAAACTCCCCTGATATCAGAGAGACTCCAAAACCAATTTGGTGAATTTTTTGAAAGATATTTTGAAAGTTATGAATTTTTAAATTTTAAAATGACTAAGTGGCTTAATCAACCCAATTAATAGGGCTAACCAAGTCCAATTGACTTCAAACTTTTATGGTGGGTTCCTCTGATCCTAAAGGTCAGTGGAGAATTGATTTCAAGTCAATTTGATGTGTGGTTAGCTCTAATTAATTAGAGACTTATCTTGAGTGTTTAAGCCAATTAGGGTTGTCTAAAATGAACTAACTCAAAACCTATTTTTCCTAGGGTTCTCTGGTCATAAGGAGCATCACCAAATTTTCCTAGAATTTATTACACAACATGCTATTTATTGGAATTAAAATACTCGAAAACGGTGACATGAATTTGAAAAAATCAATAACTCTTCATAGGGATGGCCTCGACTTTGGAAAATTCGGGGAATGTTCCCAAATTCGGAGGCTTCAAAAGCCCTATGGTCTCATGCCATGGTGAATTGTATGAATGCATGGAGAATTAAATGTATGCAGAGAGTAAATAAATTACTAAAAATAAAATACTTGATGAAATTAAATGATTTCTTTTCCACATTATTCTCCTCATTCAGCTGAGCGAGAGGGTATTTTTCTTTTATTTTTCTGATTTTTCTACACAAAGTTATGAATTTTCCAAGTTTAGGGAATTAAATAAATAGAAAAATACCCTATTTTTCTATTTATCCACGCGGCGCCAGCGCATCCTCGGCATCTCCGAACTCACACGCGTCGCGCTCCCATTCGACGCCGCCATCTGAATCAGCAGCCCGGGCCCCGCGGTTCTCGTACGCGTCTCTCAGTCCGACGCCATCCGAGCCGTCCGTCCGCGCGTGTATTAAATGGACGGCATCCGTTCATCGTCCCGAGCGTCCTCGCCGAGAGCCGTCCACACTAAATCCACTAAGATCTCACTCGATACTCGACGGATTTTTATGTTCTTATGCTCTATGGATTCGTCTTGAAGAGACGAACACATCTATACGGTTATCATGCATTGAAATTAAGGCATTTGAAATGGAGAATCTCCGAAGCTCGGGATGAAGATTTAATTCATACCTTTGCTCGGAGAAGTGTGGCTTCGATGCGAGAGTTGTTGCACCTTCGATTGGATCTCGGCAAGCTCCGGATGAAGTCTCTTAGTGCGGTGAATTCTCAGATGCGATTTCGACCGAGCCGATCCACAAAGCTTGGAGGCTGGAGCAAGCTGGGTGGCACGGAGATGGGGCTTTTGTTGGTGGACACCTTCCCTCGGTACGGTGAAGGTGTAGAACCAATCAATTTGGGGATTGGCTCGCTTGTGGAGAAGTGTCCTGGTTTTGGGTGGAATTTCGGCTACGAAATTGAGCTCGCGAGAGGAGAAATGGCGGGGGATCTCACTGGGGATCAAGTGCTCTGTGTGTGGGGAGGAGTACGGAACAATTTTGGCGAGTTTCGGTAAGGTGCGGTTCGGCACCTCTCTTGGCCGTGAGGGTGAGGGGTTTAAATAGGAGAGGCTGGAGGGCCTCCGGGGGAGTTGAGGCTTGGGATCGAGCTGCTCTCGGTGAGGAGAAGAACGACCATGGTGACCATTGGGCATGAGGCGGCTCGGCGAGATGGAATTCCAAAGTTTGGCTCCTCCCGAGGTCTCGGCCATGGTGTTTTCCGGCGACCCGGGCGGGTGGCCGGCGGGCATGGGTCACCCTCGGAGTCCGGGTGGGTCGGGGTTAGAGGTTTGTGCGATCGATTGGCCATTGCCATGTGTAAAGTGGCTGAATTAAAATGGAATGGGGGAGGGGTCATTTTGGCTTCAATTTGGTCAACCCATTGGTTTGGGTTGGGTTCACCCTCAAGGCCGATTTGGGGTGAAGGGAAAGTCGCTTGGATCGGCTTGATTAGTGGGGTCGAGTCACAATCCAAGTACGATTAAGCTTAAGCGAGAGTTAGGGGAGACATGGGAGTGGTTAATCACTCTTAAGAGAATCATTAAAGGGTCCCCTCTTCTTGCCATTTTGGGCATGGTGACAAGTCAAACCCCCCATGGCTTCATGTGGCTTGTCTATGGCTTGCATGGCTTGCATTTGGCTTGAAAAAAAGTTGACTTGTTTCATGAAAAAGGGTTTTAGAAATATTTGTCATTTAGGGGGTAATTTGGCATGAGGCTTAATTTGGAATTATTTGATGATGTGATTAGAACTTAGGGAATGGCTTTGATTAAATGGATGGCAAATGGAAATGTCATGTGGGCTTTAAGGCCAATTTTGGGCTTTTGTATTTGGTGGAAATGGGCTTTTAGGAAGGTTTAGGGAAGTGGGCTTTTAGGTTTGAAAATGAATTTATGGATAGAAATTTTGTAAAGGGGTTGGGCCAAATAATTGTTGAGTTTGGTTTAGGGATGTGTCATGAGTGGTTTGGGGTCGATTTGGTGTGATTTGGACTTGAATTGGTTTGAATTTGGGTTTAATTGGTAAATGGGCCTATGTAGGTCGAATTGGGCTAACTTGGGCCAATGTTGGGCTAGAGTTGAAATTGATGTAAAATTAATGTTGGGAAATGTTTATGGGAGTGTTTCAAAGGGGTTTTGGCTTTGATGGGTTTTGATTTTGGGATTTGGGCTCATTTGGGCTAGGTTTGGGTTTAGGTCGAAAATGGGCCTTTTAATTTTGGGTTGAATTTGAGTGGGGTTTGGGTCTAAATTTTGGGCAAATCATGTTAGTGTTTTGTTTATGGGGATGTCAAGGAAGGTTTAGAAAAGATTTGGGTTTAATTGGAGTTGAATTGGGTGAGTTTGGGTTAAGTTTGGGTCAAATTGGGCTTTAAGGCCAAAAGTGAAATTGGATCCAAATGTCAATCAAATTAAGCTTGGATTTGGTCTAGATTGGTGTTGGGAATGTTGAATTGAAATTTAGAATTGAATTGGACCAGAATTTAGGTCAATTGGGTAGGTTAGGTTTGACATTGGGTTCACTTTGGGTTAAAATGGGTCAAATTGGGGGTTTTGATAAAAGTGGGGTAAATTGACAAAATTGGCCCATGGTGTAGTTGGACAAAATGAAATTGAGAATATTTGGGATTTTCTGGAATTTTCTGGGAATTTTCTGAATTTTTGGATTTTTGGCTAAGAGGGGTATTTTGGGTATTTGGAGGGTATTGGGAGGTTTTTTTGGAATTTTTGGTATTTTTGGGTATGGATGATCAATTTGAGTGATGTGGAAATGTTTGGGATTGATTTTGGAGAATTTTGGGTAATTTGAAAGTTTTGAGAAATTTGGGTAGCTTCAAGGGTTTTGGGTAGGTTAAGCGGGTATAGGGTCCGGGGGTCGAAAATTGAAAATTTGGGAAGTTGAAGATTGGGTGGATGTAAGTGGAAAGAAGTCATTTTGGTTGAGCCATGAAGCCATATCAAGCCCACATGAGCCATGAAGGGACTCATTTGAGGCATTCAGCTATGTTGTTCTAACCCTCTTAGCGAGGGCTTAGGGGTTAAGGACCATCCATGTGAATCACTTACATGAGTCAGGAGGTCAAGTTAGGTATAGGTGTGTTTTTAGGAAGTGTGTGAAAGTGTAGTGTGTAGGTGTAGTGTGTGTGCAAGTCAACCCTTCACCAGACCAGGCCACCCAGGGCAATCTGAGGCCGAAGAGTTCTATAGGAACTCATCCTTTAAACTTCCACATTTGATTTCGACCCTCTAGGTGATTAGGGGTCTACGATCGAGTTTGTGGAGTTTGCGGGGAGTTTAGAAGTGGTTTGAATTTCTAAAAGGTGGGTCCCAATTCTAATCCTCTAAGATAGTCGAAGGAAAAGCCTAAGGCTAGATCCTAAGTACTAAAGAGAAGAAGAGAAGACCTCATCGAAAATGAGGTCAACAAATGGACCCCGATAGGTGTGGTGGTGACGGAGCACACCGCGCTTATTGGTGTTGACCGAAGAGATCAACAAAACCAACACAGATGTCCAAGTGACAAACTTAGCAGAACTTTGACCAAGCTGTGTTAGATGGCTTTGCTGCCTAACCCACTTGGTGTAACAAACCCTATGTAGTATTTCTCCTATGAGCCGGATATTCGAAAGGTGGAGATTTTATCTTAAGGGCCGAATATTTGCAAAGATGGAGATTTGACAGACAGTATTTTTTCAAGGGCGATATTCGCCAAGGTGGAGAATTGTTAGGTATGGCTCATATAATCACGAAAGTTGGAGTTCCCTGAATGGAGAGATGTGTCACCCGGATTAGGCGGGTCAGAGCGAGGCGTGCTGGTACTCATATCCGTATGGGTTATATATATATATATATATATATATATATATATATATATATATATATATATATATATATATATATGTGTGTGTGTGTGTGTGTGTGTGTGGAACCCTATGGGATGTAATTTGAACTCTCTGTAACATTGAAACTGTCATTTCCCAAGAACGTAGGTAATTCTTTGTCGAACCTCATTAAATCTTTGTGTTTTTCTTATTTGTAAGCGATTCATATTTTTTCGTTCCGATTTTACATAACAATTTTTGTCACATGAACTGTAGTGATGAGCTTTTGTCCCACACGGAAAATGGTTATTAGATCTTCTGGTTACAACGTCGACTAACGGTTTCGGTCGTTGGGGGTCGACGGTGATTAGTGGTGATTAATGACCGTTAGCGACGGTTAACGATGGTCCATGGTGGTTGACGGCGATACTATGCCCGACTCTGCACCTGTGGGGGCGGTTGACGACGATCGACGGTGGTTAACGACGGTCGGCGGTGGCCGACGGCTGACGACGGCGATCGCCGACGGGATGGTGTTGGACTTCAGCCCCTTCTCAAAGCTTCGAGTTCTCTCTGAAGCTTTCAGCCTCCTCCCTCATGAGAGGGTTGGGACTCTATTTATAATGTTCAGCATGCAATTAATGCAGGAATATGAACCATTTTGATCGGACAGTCCAGAAAGCTTCCTTCGATCATACAACATTTAATAGACATTTGAGTGCCTTAATGATGTCAGAAGTGAGTGATCTTGAGCTCGTTAGATTCTTCTTGTCGAGATGCTCGATTCGAGTATAGACTTGCTAGTGCTGGCATCTGTTTGACCTTCCAAATATGTCCAAAAATCTTCCAAGAGTGGTTTGATGACTTGGTATGGACTTGATTTGACTCAGATTGGACTAGTTTTTATATCATTAGGTTTGTCTCATAGAGCCGGTCAGTTTGACTATGACTTTGCTGAAATCGGAGCTCCAGATGACTTTTTATCAAAATTTGAACGTTTGTTACTCAAAAGATTGCATTGAGATTCATGTTGTGCCTCGAGATTCGTGCTAGATAATAAAATTTATTATTGTCGTATCAATTATAATATTATTTTAAATAAATATTATTTTTTTCTCTTTTCTTGTAAACTAGTCAGCTTGTGAGTCAACTTGAACTCGTAGTCTTAAGCTCGAGCTCGAGCGAGAACTCGATAAAAATAATCAAGCTCAAGCCGAGTGTAGCTCAAGCTCTACTCGACTCGTCTATACATCTACACGAGACCATCATCTTGTGCAATATTAAAGTCAAATGAAAGAAGAAGTCCTCATATATAAAGCTCCCTAAAAATAGTGCTTTACAACAAAAGGAGTTCTCTCAAAATTTTTTGATACTATTTATACTTTCTTTGGATCTATTAAAAATAATTGTGGAGAACTTTCCATAAATGTTTTTATAAAAAATTGGAGTGAGTGCAAAGTAATTTTTGCTTTAAAAAGTATTCAAGTGACTGTCCTAAGTAAAGTGGTGCCAAATATATATATATATATATATATATATATATATATATATATATATATATATATATATATATATATATAAGTTGCGGCTTCAGGTAAGTCTCTCCATTGGGTTCGAATCCCACCCACTACGGGTGGATTTGAATAAGACACCGGACTCGGAAGTGGGGTCCACTCCTCGGCCGCTCCACTCCATGGGTTGCTCTGGCGGTCTCCGACTGTCAATCAATCTTTTTTAAATAAAAAAAAAATATAGATATATAGATATATATATATTCTATTTATGTGCATAGAAAACTATGTAAGAAAATATATTGTTATGAGAATGGCCTAATATTCTTGGTGATAAAAATGTCCCAACTCAATGTAATGGTTTAACTTTCAATTGATGATTGAGGAGCCGCCTCATTCGATCCACTATATTGTTGTTCGTGTTGTAAATGATTTTGAAACAACACAGAGCTTATTCGTTTTTTTTTTTTTTTGGTACGCTCTAATTATCTACACATCGCTACTTGTAGTTATGCGTTCGAGTTATTTAAAGTTTTATGAACTTTCTTCGTTACCTCAACCTCAACTTTTGATCGTTTCTCAATGAATTATTTCCCTTGACTTGGGGCTCTTGATATGCCTCTTTATCTATAGGAATTATTAATAAATTTATGGATTGCAGTCTCAATCTTACGTATATTGCAAGGCGGGTCAGTTTCTAGAGACTAAGTTTTGTAAATTTCGGGAATAAGATGAATTGTTAGAGGTGTAGCATATCTGGATGATCCGTCCAATTACATTTCATGGTTTCTTCCCTCATGATTTTCCCAAAGAAATCCACTGCCGCGGCGGTTTGAAACGCTGCCCCACTGTTTGGAAATTGCGTTTGAACAGTTTATCCGAAAACACAATTGATTTTTTACATTAAACGCGAAACATGAGTCGATCCATGTGATCAACATTTTCAGATAAGCGGTTTATCTGAACAAGTCATCTCTACACACAAAGATGTGGAGGAAGCAGCTCCATCAATGCAGCTCTGATCACAATTTATACTTTTGCACCTAAATATTTTAAATAATTATATAATTTAATAAATGTAAAATTATAATAATTTTGAAATGATGCGATTTGATTGGGACCGTTGGTGCTGCGCATTGGGGAATGCACTTAGCCACGTGCTCCTTTCCTTTTTCAGAGGTCTCCACGGCCACCAGGCGCCGCCACTATTAGCCAATTAAATTTGGCCACTTGTCAATCATTAACGGCAGTTGTCAACGCCAGCTCGACAGCTCAGCCCCATTTTTGGTTTTGCGAGTCGGCTCTTAAAAACACCAAATTATTTTATTTTATTTTTTATTTTTCGTCTACATTAAATTAATTTCAAAAACCTCCACGTGGCAAATTTAGAAAGTGCCACGCAGCTTGTTCGCATCTAAGCTTCAACGCCAGATGCTGATTGCGTCATTTCTCATTAAAATTTATATATTTATTATATCAAATATTTGTAATAAAAATATTTGTAAATTTATTATATATATATATATATATATATATATATATATATATATATATATATATATATGTCTTTTTTTAAAAAAGAGGAATAGCCGGAGTCTATCATATGAGCCATAAGTCATTTTCATATGATTGGCCAGAGGGGGATTCGAACCAGTGACCTGAAGGGATTTATGACATTCAAATAGGCTGCTCTTCTAATAAGTAACGACTGGCGGCATTATGTATAATATATACATATCCGTGTGTGTGTGTGTATAGTAGTTGTTATATTGTGAAATATCTATAATGTTATTGAAATTTTATATTGTCGTACAGTCATCATAACTATCTTGATTATCTTATTATGGCCAAATCTCTTTCTCTCGAATCATCATTTCACTCCCCTAAACGTGCGAATTGTTCAACTTCTTATTTCAGTTCTTGATTCAATCGGTTGGATAACTCCCTCTATGCTGACTGACGGTTCTGTGTGCTCGTCGGATTGCTTATTCAATACAAATTTTTCATCATACATTTCATGAGACATATTTCATTATTTATCAATTTTTATTAGCTAAAAAAATACATAGCTTTATGTTATTTAACTATTACTATGATCGATTTAGGTGACTTGCCTTTAGGGTTTGTTTAGAGTAGGTAGCATTATTAGGACATGGCCGATTTGACCACACTTTAATTTAAATAAAATTACAGTTAAATTGAACGACTTAACAATACTAACTCAACAATACCCAAAGTGATTATATATAAATATAAATGAGCTAAAATGAAGTAATTAGAGTATAATTGAAAGAATTCAATTATAAATTAAAAATTAAATTATTTATAAATATGACATGCTTATAGTAGAATTGAACGGCTTAATGTGAGGACATCAACGAGCATAAGTTTAAGGGACATTTCGCTGAGTGAATTGTGGTGCACTGCCTTTTGCGTGTATTTGAGAAAATTTTGTATTTGGTATGAATAATTACAAATACAATGTAGAGTATGTATAAATTTGACGTTTATATTATAGCTTATTTTTGCTGAATTGAGAATTTGGCCAATTTAACCGAATTTGTATTACACTGCTATTTAAAATATAAAATATTATTGACAAGCCACCGCACGTCGCCCACTGCCCCCACTCGTCGTAAGCGAGCGCCCGACCTCCAAACCAGCCGTTCCCACCGCCCCTACCGCCCCCGCCGCCCCCGACCTAGTACCGCCCACCACCGCCACCCTACATCCTTCCTTCTGTCGTTGCCTGACGCGTCTTTGTTCACTTAAGCCACATTTATCACCAACTATGATAACCCAACAACTGTCATATGACTATTATTGTTTGATTGAAGTTTCGATGTTTTCCTTTCCTAATCATTATTATTTAATTGAAACTATCGTTTAATAACTCCCATTATAATATGAGTATCAATTGGTGGCAATCATAGGGGAAGAAGCAGCCCACCAATTCATCAAGTATGGACGACTGCAATAAAGGAAGATCGGTCGTGATAAAAGAAATCATTTTTAATAAACTACCATGTTAGCTTTTTTTTCCAAGTCATGAGTTTAACTCAAATCGGTATTTTACTTCTATGGATCATAGTGGAAAGAATGTTAATTTGCTTCCCTATCTGGTTGACATTTCCATCTTTTCATATATGATAGATTCTATAATTTGTAGTGAAAAGATATAAAGTTTTATACATTTTAAGAGATTCATCCATATCGAAAATGTGTTCAAGAATTCATAACTGGCAACAAGTCAACCAGATGGTTGATGTCCAAGGCAGATGGCATTTGAGTATAGCATTTGAGAAAGATCATGCAAGGAAAAGGTGATTGAAGGTTTCCCTTTCAGTAAAACATAAAGTTCATAAAAGGTTGCAGGGCTAGTGAAGTGAGTGATAAGAAAGGCATCCGTAGTTTTAAGCCTCTATTGATGACAAGCCAAGTAAAGGGGAAGTATATGATTTCATAGTATTCGTGCCAAATATAGTTAGCCCAATTGACCCGAGGCAAAGTAAAATGAAAATCCTAATTGATCGTAAGAAATGAGAATTCCTCTCAGCCTTTCCATTTGAGACTAACAGTACAATTGTTTGATTGAATACCATGGATGTTGATATCAAATGGAAGGAGAAGGTATCTCTATATGGATTTAACCATTAGAGTAAATAAGTATGCTAAGTGACATTGGATGAGAACATGAATGACTTGAATGAGTGAGCATCTATGATCTTCCAAAGATTTTTTTTTTTATTGATCCAAGGTCCCAAAGTAGCATAGTATTAGTGCTTAACTCAAAAAAGTCTGATAAATAAAGATCTAAATCAAAGACAATATTTCTTATTCTTCTCCAAGAGAAAGAGTTCTTTTACAAGTGTAACTCCACAAAGAGATGTAGCCGCCTCAAAATCATTTAGCTAGCAGTGAGTTACCATAGTGGATATTAAGCATTTGTTTAATCATGAACCTACGGGAGAGATGGTGAGTCCTCATTTAATTTTTGTCTTACAAATACCTTCAGAGATGGTACCCTCAAGGAGAAGCATAGATCACCAAGTGTTGATAATTTTAATACAACTTTTAGAAATCAATAAAGCTCTCACGAAATATGTAATTTTCCCCAAATGATATACTTAATCAAATGAAGTCTACTTACATGGTGGAGAGTTTTATCTTTCTAAACATGCAATGAGAGTTTGATTTTGTCATTCAGAGGTTTGAAGGAAGATAGCTACCTTTTATGAGCTGAAATGGGGATCCACAAATAGGTAAAGATGGGTTGGGAATAGGCAAATCCAAGCATAAAACTTATAAATGTATTATTCTTGGGGTTTTTGGAAAGCAAATATGACTATTAACAAGGTTAACCTTAATTTTAGAAGCCTTGGAAAAATTATCCAACTGTGCATGGAAGCTAAGAATGTTGGCGTGAAATGCTTTGTCAAATATAATAATATCATCTGCATAAACGGAATGAGAGAAGCATGTGTTCCTTTCAAAACTAAATGAGATATATTTTCTATGGGAGGTGCTCTCTTACATAAAGTTAAAGAGTCTGTCCATGATAATACATAATAGAAAGAGTGATAAGAGCAACCTTATTTAAGTTCAATATATGAGAGAAAAAAACCTTTAAAGCCAACCTAATTAATATGTACTAAGAAATTCATATTAGTGATGCATTAATTTCTCAAACCCATGAGATAAAATAAGGGGAAGCCTTTTTTGGATATCTTTCTTTCTTCTATCCAACTTAGTACAAAATAGGGAGTGGAATAAGATAAGAGTGTCACTCATTAGTTCAAATATTTTTTTCAACTACATTTTATTGAATATAAAATTACTAGAGCTTCACAAAAAATGCTTAGTAAAATAAGCTTAAGCATGTTGGCCAAGTTCTTAGCCACTACTTTGTATAAACATTGCTTGAGAAAATAGGTCAATAAAAATGCAATAATTTTATTTGAGATATTTTAGATTTGAGCATGATGGTGGTAACCTTGAGGGAATGAAAAGTCATTTAGAGTGAAATAAATGCGTCATTGCAGCACAAACATATTTTTGAAGCACTTCCCAATTTGATGAAAGCAATTCAAATGTAAAATCATCTATCTTAGGGGATTAATTCCTATGAGTGATGAATATAATATGTTTGATTACCTTTGAGGAGATGGGAAGGTTGAGGACGAGAAGAAGATGAGGCGGGATGGAGTTGCAGAAGGGAATAAGTTCTAAGCATTTTTAAGATTGACAGAGTGATGGAAGAATCCCTTAAAATAATTTATGACAATAACAATAATGTTCCATTGTGTATAAAAGACTTTGTCCAAGGAAATAAATAGTTAATGCAATTTTTTATTTTTATTGTATTAAATTTTGGATAAGAGAAATTTAAGATAATTCTCACACATGGAGAGCCTTATATAATTGACCCTTTCAAAAGGCCATGAGGCTTGGCAATGGGTAAGAACAAGTAAGTTGCTTCTAATCTCTATTATTATTTGATTAAGCTCCAATTCTATAGGATTGGTGTAAAGGAGGAATGAGATATGTTTACAATGCTTGGTAGTAAATTCTACATATTTTTAAGGAGGATTTTGGGTTGATACTAGCTACCTTCAATATGTACTTGAGCTTCTTAGGCTTATTGATTAAGGAGAAGAAAGAGTCTCCATGACCTAATAATGTCTAAGATTTCAAAGGATGAAACTAAGATGAATACATCTTAATTAATATTTCTTAAATATGAACCTATATTTAAGGCGACAATGTTGACATATCCAACCATTAAGAAAAAATAGTCAAAAGTATATTACAATATGTTAAAGGAAAGGATTCTAACCAAAGTGACTTACTAGAGCTCAATTATCTTTCAATTTAACGGATACTCTAGTTTGAGGTTGTACCATGTGGCAAAAAGCCTGTAGAGGGAATGTTAAAAAGCTCTGTCTAAAGCACGCAATCATTAAAGCTTTTGAGGTTGTTAGGTAATAAGGGCATCCCCCATCTTTCTTGTTTTGAAATATGCATTTAATTAAAGTCATGGAGATTGATCCAAGGTTTATCCACCGTACTAGCAAAGGTAATGATAGAGCCCTAAAATGCTTCTAATCTAACTGTGAACTTGCTGCATAAACAATCGAAAGAAAATAAAGGAGCGATTGTATGTGACTACTCCATGAATAACTTTCTTGTCCGTGACCAAAGGAGAGAGTTTAATTTTCAATTATTCTACTTGATCCATATTCTGTCAGAGAAGGGAGGGAGAGAGAGAGAGAGAGGGAGAGAGGGGGAGAGAGAGATTATTACAATACATTTTAATGGGGAATAGAGTTTATGATTAGGTAAAGAAGGCATCAATGAGTTTAGAGGAGTTAGTTTTTTATTCAAGAATATAAAATAATCATGATTGTAGAAAGAGACAATTTTTTTACATTTAATTATTTTATTTGTGACATCAAAGCAACAAACATTCCATGTAGTGATGAAAGGGGAAAGAAATATATGTCTGTGGATTAAGATTGAGTGTTGGGTGGGGGTGGGGAAATGTTGTCTAAAAGGTTGTGAGTCTTTACTACTATGAGTTTAAGAGACGAGATATTGATGTTGGGAGAATTTATTAGAGTAGTTGAGATGATAAATAGTATTAGAAATAAATGGAGTCTTGTTGGTCGGTGAGTATGTTACTGGAACTCAAGTTATTTTGGGAGATAATGAGGGAAGGATTGAAGAAATTAATAAGAGCCTCAAGAGGCAGCAAAGAGCTTGACTAATACTCCTTTCACAAGTGATTTGTGAGGTATTGGCAGCTATCGAGGGATTGATGTGACAAGTGAATACATCATGAAAGAAGGAACCATAACCTTCTCATATAGAAGGTTTATACTCAAATGGGATTTTAGATGTATGCTCTATGCCATTAAGATTTAAATGAATTTCTTTTGTTTAAACCAAGGGGACTCTCACTTTCCTGCAAATTTTTGAGATAACCATGGTGTTCCAACACCAAAATGAAAGGTTAGAATTTGAATTCATATTGGGATGGACATGAACCTTTTCTTGACATGCTTAACGTTTGAAGACCATTTTATTCAAATAAAGACTTCTAAAAAAACTTAGGTCCACCCAAACCAAGTTGTTTCAATGTCCTCAGAGTTCATACACTTTAAAGAAAAAACTCCTTATTCATGGATAATAATTAAAAGTTGCCCTTTAAAGTCCAAGCTTTTCTTATCACCTCCAAAGGATCATAGTAATAAGGCTACTTATTGATTAGTTATCCCATGAGGAAGAGGCTCTATTCCTTAGCATCCTTTAAGATTTTTTATAAGAGAAGCTGACAACTTCTTCATCATTTTTAATTATTAAGGTTTAACTGATTAGAAGTTGGAATGCAGGCAATGAGAAGGCTTGCTCAATTCATCTGTAGGGCTTGGGAATAGGGGATGAGGGAGAGAAATAGAAGAGTAGAAGAAATTGCAGCTCAAGTCATTGAGATAGAGAGGGGGAAAGGAAAAAGCAAATGGCTTCAAAAATATGAGAGGAAATATGGGGGCTTAAAGAAGAGAGGGGTTAGAGGTAGGGCTGTCAAAAAAGCTTCTTATTCGTAAACAACTCGTGTTCGACTCGTTAGGTAGCTCGTGTTCGACTCGTTCGTTAAGTAAACGAGTCGAACACGAAGAAAATTTTCAAGCTCGAATTACAAACGAGCCGAACACGAACAACTCTTAGTTCGCTCCTGTTCGGCTCGTTTTAACTCGAAATTTAAAAAAAAGTATAATTATTTATAAAATAATATATTATATATATATTATTTATATAATAAAATATTATATATATTTATATCTAAATTTAAATCATAACAGCTCGTGTGGTAATGTGGTTATGAGTATTATTTTCAATATATTTGCTCCAGGTTCGAATCCAACACTCCACATCTATTTTTTCCAATTAATTTTAACGAGCTAATTTCGAGCCGAACACGAACAATAACATATAAATCTCGCCGAACACGAACACACTGTTCACGAGCAAATTTCAAACGAACCGAACACGAGTCAAGCCTGAGTATTAAGGGTACCATTGATGAGGAAGAGAAATGAAGTGTACCTTGACATCTAGAGTAGAAAGAGGTGGAGGACATTTCATGTGGTTAAAATGGACCTCCGAAAAGCTGAAGGGAGGGAAAATTGAATAGGGTGTCACAGATAAAAGGAGACCAAAGAAGAAGGCAATATGCAGCACGTGTCTTTGATACATGAGAGATTACGTACAAGTCAACAGAGTAGTGAGGAATTTAAAAAGACACGTGCAAGATAAAAAACAAAGGAAGAACAAATAAGGGCTATTCATATAATATTATCCACTTACCACCCAAAAAACAACATAAACTTAACCATGAAATTTTTTAAATTTTAAATGTTAATAACAATTACTTCATTTTTTTAATTTAATTAGCAAACATCATATTAATAAAATTACTACTATTATTAGCATATTCTGATTGGTGTGAATGAATGATGTTCGTGGTAGAAAATTTGTGACACCAAATTATTTATCAGAAATATCTAAAAAAAGTTATGGGGTCTAACCTAGAAAAAATTATCTACCATAGAAATAGTTACTACTAAGATATGTTATTCCCCTCAATGGAAGAAGACATAAACATAGAGTTGAGCATACTAATTTGATATAATCTAAAGTTACTGAAGAGGCAATGGAGAAAATATTACATCAGGACTCCGCATGTAGAGCTACGTGCGGAGTCCAATGAAATCACGCCACTTGGTGCGTGGCAAAAAAAAAATTTTTTCCCCGGTAATGCGGAGAATATTTTCCCATGTTAATCCGCATTATTCATGTGTTATTCTGTATTATTCAGGTGTTATTATGTATTATTCAAGTGTTATTATGTTCTGAGAATATTCTCGGTGCTATAATAACACAATAACACATCAATAACACATGAATAACACACAATAACACCTAAATAACGCGGAATAATACAAGGGGAATATTCTCTGCGTTATCGGGCAATTTTTTTTTTTTCCGCTACACGCAACGTGACGTGATTTCATTGGACTGCGCACGTAGCTCTACGTGCGGAGTCCTGATATAATATTTTCTCGAGGAAATGGAAAGTGATGAAAATAATCAAAAGATGGTGCTCATGCATGAAGGCTCGACAATAACAATGGGATAATGATGATTGAATGATGTAAGTTACTAGCAATGACCTTTACGTTGAATATCAAATAGGGATGATATTCCAATAAATCTATTAAAAAATTAAAATATATCATCGGACGTCTTGTGTTTAATCCTTTGATTATAGATATGACTTCAAAATTAAGAAAGATTTACATAATTATCACTCAATTCCTATATATTTACATATTCAACACCTACATTTTAATTTGTACATTCATACCATCTTACCTATGTTTGAAATGAGATATTTCACTTTTAAAATGCAAAATTGGTGATTTTATTGTGATATGAAACTCTTAAAAAATAATGACTAGAAGCTATTATACGAGCTTCTCGTCACTCCTAATTTGTTTAACAATTTGAGTACCACCTTCTTAAGGCCAGCTGTGTCAGAGGGGATTCGAACCCCTGACCTGAGGGGTCTACACCGAGGATGCCAACCAACATACAAAGGTACGAAACGCACGTGCATAGACAAACGTGTGCGTAGATATAGAGTACAGCTACATGAATTGATAATTTTGATAAAAAATAATGAAAAAAATTTCCAGCTGTTCGATATAAAAATAAGATAATAATTTTATAATTTGAATTAGCTCGTCAAATTTTATTCAACTTTTTTTTTTCATTAACAATCCCTGCTAAACAAAATTTTTTTTCCACATGGAGTGCGGACGCAGATCTGCATACGGACTCCAGTAATATGTAGAAACATGTGTTAGGGGGATTATTGGGGGTATTTAGTCGTTATTGAAGTGGTTAATGGAATTGTTCTGCGGGGGTTATTGAAGTGGAACCGCAGACGCTATTGTGGGGTTATTGAGAAGTTATCAGGGGGTTATTGCTGCATTATTGGAGTTAATACCACATGAACACCAAAATAATACTCAATAACCTCCACAGTTCCACTTCAATGACCCCCATAAAAAACTTCTTTTTTTAAATTTTATGAGGTGGGCCCGGTGTAACACATATACGCAGAGCTGTGCCCGCACTCCATAGAAAAAATATTTTGCTTCTAATCAAGGATTTATGTTCTATAATGGGCCTCTAGAAAAAAAAAAAGAATTAAATGAGTGATGTTTTCGTACACGCTAATTAAAAAATATATATTTTTTTAAGTATATAAAAAAATATATTACAGGTATGACCTTCTTGATTTACATATTAACAACCGACAATATAAAGAACAACAGTGCAATACTAAATTAAAAAAAACTTGGAGGGCCAATGCGTAAATGACAAATTTGTGGCGTGCAATTATTATACTTTTAGCAATTGCACGCCACATCAGTCGATTATAAAAATGCAAAGTCGATTTTTTATTTATTTATTTAAAGATTTACATTTATACCACTTACTTCATATGCCTTTGCATATTTAATATCAAAATAATTTTTTGACATATATTCAATTAGTTAAAGTGATTTAAAAATTTTTGGTGATATAAATGTAAAAAATAAAGTTTAGGTGTTAGATATGTAAATTTATAAGAATTGTGAAGGAGTTAAGACTTAAGTGGCAATTATGTTAACAAATAGTAATTAGTGTGGACGTCGAAAAGTGCCCTTTTGTCGAAAAGTGCCCTTTTGAGGGCGAATTATTCCATCCGGAGCACGTACGCAGCGTTGAGTGCGGATTTTTTGGGTACTGGATGGGTATGGATGTGTATTGGATATTGGGTATTGGCTATTAGGCGAAGATTGGTAGGATTGACAGGACTCGGCAGGTATAGGAGGGTATTGGATGGGTATTGGAGGAGATGCGTGCGGATGCGTGCGTTCTCCGTATGGAATAATGGCTCCCTTTTGAGAGTCTCATTGCTTTCTTTTTATACATGAGAAAAGAAAGATAAAACTAAATTATGTATGGTAGTAAATATATTCATGATGTCCTGAAAAAATATTGTGATTATCAGGTAGCGTCACAAATAAGAATTGACACATTTCATTATGCAATTGAAAGTAATGACCATGACTATGATGTATCCTAAAAAAAAATTGTTCGAGTATTGTTGGTTTCTTTTTGTGAATAATTATAATTTAATTTAATATATACATAATTTTGATTTTTGAAAGAGAAAGTTTTAATTTTAAAAAATGAAACTGAACGTATCTTAAATATTCAATGGTTTAAATAATCGAGCGCAATATTAAAAGTTTCGAAAGATGAGAATATCAATCGATAATAGTCTCAATTATTCAAACTAAAAAATTTATGATATTTATTTGGCCTGCAAAATTTCCAATAGTTCATTTCCCTACATAATATGAAGATTGAATATGATTTAAATTATCTGGGTTGTTAATTCTTCTATAGGCGCAAGCTTATATAGTTAATTACAACTTAAGCAACTGAAATCGCTTAAGAAAACTCACGATAAAGATTTGGGTTTCTCTTGAAGAATTCAAAATTTAGTTTTCACGATTGATCATAGAAAAATCAACTGGGAAAGACTCGAAATGGAACAAATTATTTCAAGAATAAAAAGAAGTGAAAGATAAGGGATGTTATTTATACTGAGAAGACCTCTGTGACTTTCCAAACTATTCTATGGTCGGCTTTACATTTCGGAAGCGATGTTATTTAATGTTTTTTACTCCTGCAATTTATTTACTATTAAAGGCTTATATTTGCACGGTCTATTATCATGTAAATAGCCTAAGAAGATGTGAGGATTTACGTCGTGTCAGACGACAACATCGAAATCCTAAAGGTTTATGTTGATTAAGACTATGGAAGGTTTAGTTGAGATTCATCCTTCGCTTCATGTGTTGTCTTCTCTTGATCGTCTTGAAGGTTGGCAGCTGCTCGATCGCATCATCACCTAGTTCTACAAAAAGAAAGAGAAAAATCATGCCTCATGAGGCATATCCTAGGTTCTTGTTGTTTATTTGTTGTGAACCTGTGAAGTGTTTTTTGAGTTTATGGTTATTATCGTTAAAGTGATTAAAAGGGAGATTTTACTTTAATTTAAGCGACGTCAGTCAAGATCTCATGGTTTTGTCGTGTCGTTCCACCGTTAGTTTTCAATTTGTTTAGTCTAAAGAAGTTGTTAAACTTCGTCAGACAAGAGGACGCTTGTTAGTAAGCGTGAGTTACCTCAACCAAGAAATCGTCGTAAATCTAAAAGGGTGAATTATTATGATTGTGTTATTTTTTACTTTATATTATCTTTTAATACGAAGGTTTATTTACTTTATTATATTATATCTTATTAAGTGGTTTTTGATAGATCTCATGGACGCGAAGTTTGATGTCGTTCATTTTGTCTGCTCCATAGTAGTTTTTGCGATAATCAAATGACTTGACCACGACCAGGTTTACCTTGAAAAAATACAGAGAGAAATTTGTATGAGAATTTGTGAACAAGATAGAGTGTTAAGTAATCATACACACATAAATGTCATAATAATAAAGAAAAAATGGAAGTTTCCATGCATATGATGTGATATGAGATATATTTTAGAACTCTTGAACCAACTCATGAGAAGTTGAGACAATGAATCAGAAAGGTGGGAATGTCATTAAGGTAGTAGACCAACTGATGGGTGTGTTGTAGAGGCAATGACTAAAAAAAGTGGGCGTGTCGTGGATGCAGTGACCTGAAAAGTTGATGATCCTCACATGGGAGAATCACACAAGTGTGGTGAGTGTATGAACGGTCACTCGAAATGCATCTCAGGAAAGTGATAATACTATGCATGATGTCATGAAGTCATATAGCAGCAGATGTCTTGTGCTCGGTTGCCTAGGGTATAGGACGCCAATGGGAAGAATCACACATTGCCCCAATAGCGACCAAATATGTATGCAAATGACAGGCACATATTGGGTACAATGCACCATGCAAGCAAACAATCAGTCATAAATGCTCATGCAAAACATACACCATGCAAGTGATCAGTCGATCTGGCCGAGACAGCTGGTCGAGGCATAAGTGATCGGTCGATCGGGCCGGGGCGATCGCTTGGACCAAGGCGGTCAATAAACAGGACCTAGACAGCCGATCAGACCAAAGTGGTAAGGTGATTGTGTCGCGACAGTCGGTCGAGACATGTAAGTGCAAGATGCTCCAAGCAAGGCACACACATGCCACAATTCAAGTAGTCAAAGTTTCATAATTTTCAGAAATGAAATTGTTTAACTTCAAATTTTTCACAAACCCAAACTATAGAACTTTCATATTTTTCCCAAGATGAAAGCATCGAAGCTATGTATTTTCACAAATCAAAACAAGAAACTTTCAATTTTTTTCTAAAACCAAACCTCGAAGCTAAATGTTTTCAGAAACCAAAACATGAAACTTTCATAATTTTTTCAAAACAAAAGAATCAAAGGTATATATTTTTACAAATCAAAACATGAATTTTTTAGATTTTTACAAGCAATGCCGCTGAAAATTCATATTTTTATTACATATGCACCATATTTTCAAAACCTACTTTGAAATTACTTGCATATCTAGCTTAGACCATATATGAGGTCAATTTTTCAAAAGCTTATTCAATACCTACATTTGGTCGCACCTCTTAGAATCCTTAGATCCTTAGGATTGGACCGGAGACGATGACCCTATCAAAAAATAAGCCAACCTTCTCACTTAACCCTGCACTCATTTAGATGTTGTGATAGGACACTACGCTAGATGATGTGTTAGGCTAGAACTATCAAACTAGGTATACTTTTTCGATGTTCCTGTTTTAGTTCTCTGCTGGTTTGGTTGCTCTAGCTAGACATCACTGTTGTGCTGCTTTGTGTGTTTACTAGGTGTGAGACATGTTCACTAGTATATTAGAAGCGGTCTTTTTATATGAAGCCATGTCCAATAGGGAGGATCTATAAAAATTGATCTAATCACAGTTTCTATAAGTGATGTTAGCTCTCCTCCCGTCGGGCATGGCTCACGACGATTCATCTAAGTTACTTTTATGCTAACCTTGTTTTCAGGCAGGTTGAATCTTGTTGTACTATTTTTGTGTACTTTTTTTACTCTCTAGGAGCGTCTGTACTAGAAATAAGATACAGGCACGAGTTCTGAGGTGCCAGACAGGCGAAACCACGTGACTGGGTGTAGAATTTGTTTGCTCGAGTCGCATACCTTAATTCTAAATCTCTTTTATGTATAGAACTAGGATAAGATGTGTAATGACGCGGTGTATTGCCGCCTTTTTCAGTTCCTGGGATATGTTGTCGACCCAACAACACCGGTCTTTCTTTTTTTTTTTTTTATTTAACTTGCTTTGTTTTTCTTCTTCTTGCATGTGATTGCGGTTTCATCAATTTTATTTTGTGGATCGTCTGGGAATTGTGCGAATCACTTAGGCTATCTATGACCAAAAAATTATAAATTTTCTACAAAATCCTAATAAAATTTAAGATGAATTAAAATTTACGATTAAAACAATCAAAATTTTCAAAACATGCACTTTATTCTTTGCATGGCCCTCGAGCCAAATTTTAAATGGTTTGCATAACATGGACATCACCCAAGTCATAATCAATGCGGCCTCCATGCTCATATGGGGAGTAAGTCGGTTGTTGAGAGTATTTTTCAGCTTTGTAACTGAATCTCTCTTCCCTTTTCTACTCCAGCGACATTCAACACTTTTTAATGTATAAGTCTCACCTCTACTATTTCTATCTACATAGGGTCATAGAATTAGAGTTTCCTTCTATTGACCTTGAGGCTACTGAGGTTCCATTGGACGATGCAATTCACATACTGTTGACAAGGAAATCTCTGGTTGTGTTGGGTTGATTATCGTCACGACCAAGTAGACTTGAGATCCTAAAAGCTTGGGATAACGGATCCATGGTATCCTGACCCGGCTATCTCTACCAGATCTGGATTTCTCTACCCTTTCTTTCATTTCCTCTTTCGATTCGTTGTTGTTTCTTTTGAGGTTTCGTTGATGTCGTCGTGTAGGTCTCGATTGTGAATAGTCTGATGCCCATTTTGGATACGGTGATTCACTTTCTATCCTTATGGCTTGGTTAGGCCTTGGAAGCATAGTGTGGACCCTTTGGGATGGCCCGATTATTTCATAGGCCCTTTCACCGATAAGCCATTTGTATGGGTTAGTGAGATATTCTCTCTCTGTACGTATGAATTAGCGTGAGATTTGAAGAAACCGGGACACTTCTGTGAGATAACCATCACCCTCTCTCTATTCTGCATTCAAATGTAAGCAGGATTCCTTTAATCAAGAGTTTTCTTCGGCATCTCTAAAATGTAATTATCCAAAGGGATAAGTCCCTTTCGGAGTTGCTCTTAACTCCAGAAAACCAAACACACTTGATTCTCTGGTTGTGGGTTGCTTTCATAAAGTATTTTACTCGGATATGTTCCAAAACATTTTTGATCTGATCTCGTTTTGGGCGTACGCTCTTGGGCTATTAAGCAAATTATACTTTATTTAAGTTCTTCACGTTCTTTCTCTCATTTGTTTTCCTTTGTTTATATCTCGTACTTTCCTATTCGTCTTTTCTCCATATCATCCATATGATCTGAAAGAGAGATTTGTTCGAAAAATGGAATCATACAATGATAGACAAGCTGGCGACTCTTGAAAAAAACAGAGAAAAAGAACAACACCTACATCACAGATATTATCAGGAGCAGGTACAGTCATCCCTATCTCTCGTGGAAGCAGATCCCTGCAGCCACTCTGGACTTTTAGTTCAGGGAGTTTGAGGTATGATCCTGTAATTTGAATTAGATTTGTAAATTTAATTTATTTTTTTATACTAACACATTGATTATTTTTACGCTGAAGAGGTCCTTCACCTGGCTTCCAGATCTCCACCATCTGATTCGCCGAATCTTCGAGATTTGGGGCAGGCATCGCCTTGGAAACACCTTCAAGACAGCTCGCCAGAGGAGCGAGCGGCCTTCCTGGATCAATGAGGAGACCTGGGGAATTGACTGCAGTCTGGGCCTCTTCTACTTATGAGAGGAAGAGGCGGACAAACTGGCCTCTTCTTCTTAGGTTGAAACTTCTACATTAACAAATATCAATTATTTGACTAATAATTACTCTTTAACTTCAATGTAAATACTATTTTTCAGCAATTAGATATTATTCAAATTTATTGACTTCTAATAGAAAGCAATCTAACAACAAAACTAATAAAATATAGATAATTCCAACTAAATCATAAAGCCACTCACTCTCTCCGGTCCTGCAAATGGGGCCTCAAAGGGTTAAAGATCCACAAATACTGGTAGGGAGGCAAGAAGACCACCACCATTACACCCTTCACTACCTTATTTATTTATTTATTTATCTATTATTATTATTATTACGATATTTTTCATATATGCCACCCAATTCATATATGTTTACATATCTAACATCTTAACTCTATCTAGTGCACGTTTCCTGGTCTGTTCGTACAGTATCCTCTTTGAAGGTTGTAAGTCCTCTCAAGTCACCGCATCAGCCCTTAAACCTAGTGGGGGTTAGCGTAAAAGGGGTTGATCTCCGGTTCCGTCCGTCGATCAATCTTTTTGAATATATATATATATATATATATATATATATATATATATATATATATATATATGTGTGTGTGTGTGTGTGTGTGTGTGTGTGTGTGTGCGCGCGCGCGCGCGCGCGCGCGCGCGCGCGCACGCATGTGTGTGTGTCGCCTTCCTTGTCCAGTTGATGGCGGGGTCACTGTAAGTCCCTTCTGGCAAGTGTTCAATCTCCGTCGTGATGTGTGAGGGGTCGAATTACAGGCATATGGCGCGAGGCTCTCATCATAGACCCTGAGCGCATGACAAATGGATATTTAGGCATTTGTCAAATTTCCATATATATATGTGTGTGTGTGTGTGTGTGTGTGTGTGTGTGTGTGTGTGCGCCGCTCGCCGTGGCCTGTTGGTGGCGGGGTCACTGTAAGTCCCCTCAAGTCACGGGTTCCATGACACTATGGCGCGGAGCTCTTGAATGTCATGACACATGACGCGGCCCTCATCATGGGGCTAGAAAGCATATAAGAAATCGATATTTGGGCCTCTACCAAATATCAGTTTTCTTTAATATATATATATATAGAGAGAGAGAGAGATTGATAGTTGAAGTTTAGAGTTAGATATGTGAATAATTCCTATTAACTTGGAGGATTTAAGTGAATGAGAGCCATTATAACTAAAAATGGTGCTCATAACATGAGAGTGGACCCAATAGTTATATAGGCGAAGATGCACTATAGATTCGGCCGTGGAGACAGTTTGAACTGCTCGCTGAGTCTCCCACTTTTCCTTTTTTAAAATGGAGTTTGTCTCCCATTAATTTAAGACTAATTTGTCAGCTAATAATGAGATGCCACAATCTGCTCCACTAACCACTTTATACTACATGGGGTTTTTAACTTTATTAAGCAAAGTCAAAATGAGGGTACACTAGTGCTCACCTTCAAGGACTCCCTTCGAAACTTAATTTATATAGAATCATTTTAGTCTCAGAGTTTATAGAAGTGTCAATATAAGTCCCGATTATTTTAAAATTGAGCTTTAATAATAGAGTGGAGATTAGTTTTGACAGTTTTATGAACTGTGTGACTGTTATGAGATATGTACTTCCTGGCATAGAAATGAAACGCAAAGAACACAAGCAAACGCAGATCGTTTACGTGGTTCTATCCAACTGGATCTACGTCCACGAAAGGGAATCAATCAAATAGTTCACTAAGGCAAAAGAAATGGAGAATACATAGCTTATACATAGAGATGAGCCCTCATCTTGCTTCTATAGCCTCCCTCTCAAGCGACACCTCGATACGAGCGCCTCAAGATGCTCTCCTCCTCTCTAAGACTCTAGCTATTCTCTCCTCCTTTCGGTAGTTTAAGCACCTCTTCCCCGTCTCCGTAAGCTCTCACACACTCTCTATTTATACATAGCAAGAGAGTGGTATGTGGGAGATAGGTGAGCGGCAGGTGAGATGTGGTATGTGAGTGGTACCATATTATGAAAGTGTTCTTTTACTTTAGTTCATTAATTATGGGTCAAAATAACAGTGACTAAAGCGGTCCCACGATTAAAAGAGTGTAGATTAATTGTGGCAAATTGTAGCTGCAATTTGAAATGCAGAGCAAGCAGAAAGTTTTCCGAACAGGAGTCGCATTCATTTCGCAATAGCTACAAAATTCAAGTTGATTAAATTTTAGGTAAATTAATCATAAAATTAGAAATATAAATTTTACTTAATTACTCATCTCTAAATAAATAATATTTTCATTAAAAGTTTACTTAAAAATAGTTGAACCAACAAACAAATAAATATGCTTCAACATCGATGGTTGTTGGTGGTTGTCGTCATCGACCGACAGTGGCCGACGGCGATCACCACCAATCGTCGTCAACCACCACAAACAAGAACCCATCAGTCAACGTTGTAACTTGAAAAATCTAATAATAATTTTCCGTCTGTGGGGCAAGAGGTTTATGTAATCATCAACGTATAGTAGATTTTTACAACTGCGTCAAACCCTGTGATTTTTTCCCTTCATTAGTTTTTTCCACAGAAAAACTTATGGTGTCATTACTGGTTGTTTTCTTTCACCTGAGTGTGTTGAATTATCGTGCAATAAGAAGAAAATCCATTACTCTGCCATCTATATATATATATATCATTATTAAAAGTGAAAAACACAATTTTTTATGTATAAATATTTAACATCAAACTATCAGAGTGCAATAAATGTAAAACATGCAAATATGTAAGAAAGATGTGGTATAAATGTAAATTTCACTTTTGATTATTTCAGCAGTAGGACATGAAAATGACCGATACAGGAAATACAACAACAGCTCCACCGAAAGGAATATAAAGAAGCAGAAGCACATGACGCCTGAAATAAACAAAAGCCAACCCAACAAAAGCAGTACCAACCACTACTGTAGAAGCAAAGAAGAGGGATATTTACATCCATACCACTCAATTCCTGTGTATTTACATATCTAACACCCAAATTTTTTACATTCATACCATCCAAAACCATTCATATCATCTTTTTAAAAGTGAAATAGTCAACAAGATGTTATAAATGCAAATATGAAATTATAGGGGGTAAGATATGTAAATGCAAAAGAATTGTATGGTATAAATGTAAGAAAAGGACACAGAATCCAGAGTTTAAAATTAGTAGAGGGTACTGTGGCTGTAGAGAGAGAAAAAAGGCGTCCACTCAGTACTAAACTAGTGAGAGAACCAATTGGCCACTGGGGCTACTGATATAGAATAACTAAATGCTTGAACAAAAGTGGAGCAGTTTGGTCGCTGTTGGACCTACAGATTGAGCTGCTGGCGAGTTATTGGAATACCATCACTGCTTAAATTTGTAAAATTGTATTTACATATATACCATAAATTTATAATGTCATGTCAAAGATACCTTCACTACTTGAAAGTGAAATATAAATTTGCATGCATAGATTTACAACACTGCCAAGGAGTTATAAGTGTATGGATCAAACTTCAGAGGGTTAGATATGTAAATACCTGAGAAGTGGATGGCATGGATGCTTTTATAACACACTAATCACATCAAGCATATTCAAGCAAAACAATATCTTATAATTCAAATAAGTTGATCTTAGCACTAATTTTGATGTGATTTTATTAATAAATGTGTTAATATATAGGGGTGTAAACGAGCCAAACACGAGCGAGCTAAGGCTCAGCTCGGGTTCGGTTCGTTTATATTTCGAGCCTAAAAAGTGTGTTCGTGTTCGGCTTGTTTGCTTAACGAGCCGAACACGAGCTTTTCACGAACAAAGAGTCGTTTTGACAATCATAATCACGTAACCATAAGATGTTAAGGGTTGAGGCAAGATTTAAGAATTATAGTTTATATTAAAACATCATTTGAATCTAATTGAATACTTTTTTTTATATTTGCTTAATTAATTATTTTAATTGATTATAAATCTTTTAATTTTTTTTTTAAAATACTACTCATTAATACATACATACATGCATTCATACATACATATATATTATTGAGGAATAACATTTCGAGCCAAAACGAGCCGAACACGAACGAACAAATCTTTGTTCGTGTTCGGCTCGTTAAGGCTTGTTAACATAGCGAACGAGCCAAACACGAGCTTCACAACGAGCCGAACACGAGCTGTTCGCGAGCAACGAGCCGATTTGGCAGCCCTATTAATATATAACAATTTTGGTGTATGCATGCTAATCCACTTTGCTTTGTTTGTCTCTAACTTTTTTTAATAATATCTATTATTGCATTTACAAGAAGAAAAGACAACTTGTATTGTATGCATTCAATGCTTATTTATATTGTGCAATTACTAAATCAAACTTTATATATATATATATATATATACAAAAATTTGAAGTAGTAACATCTGTAGTAGGACTAATATGAACAAACTGAAAGGGATGGAAATGATCGATAAGTTGCACCCAAACGGTAATATAAAGCCTCTTCAAGAAGAGGCATTATTCCATATAGAATACGCATGCAGCAGCTGCGTGCAGAATAACCCCCCTAATAACTTCAATTTGGGGTTATTAGGGGGCTTATTTACAGGCTATTAGGTATTAAATAAATATTGGGTTATTTGCAAGTTACTGTACGGATTCTATTTTAGAGTTATTCATAGATTCTTACGGGAATATTGTATGGTTATTGAGAGCTGCGTGCGGATTTCGCGTGCGAATTCCGTATGGAATAATTTCTCCTTCAAGAAAGCAATGAAGCTACATTCGGTTGCAGTGAATGCCGACACGTAGATTTGCTTTTATTTGACAATTTTTAGTCATTTTAGATCACTAACGACAATATCCCATCCACAAATATGACTTTTAAAGGTACTTCGCTGAACAACGAAGCTCACTCAAACAAGCTCTAAATGTCATCCATAATTAAAACTATATGCAACATCTAATATAAATAGATAGAAAAGAAGAATTTCAATAGAAAAATAGATAGGAAAAAGACTAATGATGACAACAAATTAATCTTGATGATGATGATGATGATCATGAATCAAGATCAGCATTATTAACAAACTACCTTTAATTCTTGATGATGATGATAATCTCTAAAACCTCACTAACAAAAAAGTTATGAGGGAATGTGGTAGACAAAACAAGAATCACATCAGAAAATAAAATATGCTTGAAAAGCACTCTAATGAATAAGACATTTCAAACAGAACATAGTAATGAAATCTCCAAAAAAATCCCAACTTGCTCAACAGTAATAAGCAGAAGAAGCTTATACAAACTCAAATTAAAACTAGCAGTATCTACTTAGGCAACAAAACAAGACAAGCTCTCCATATTGCATACTCAGATTATACCAATTTTGTTTGCAACATCAAGGGCATCATAATCAGGAGTCAGCCTCACATAAGCCTTCTTTGTGCCATCAGGCCTGTTGAATATTAAAAAAATAAATTAAAATTAAAAGATATTGAATGCTGAAAAAAAAAAAGAAAACTGCTCCTTATTGCAACTAGGGGTGTAACCGAGCAAAGCCGACTCATAAGCTAGCTCAAGCTCGGCTCGATAGGTGGCTCATGAATTACACTCCATGAGCAAACAAGCCAAACTGAAACCAGGCCCAACTTAGACTCATAGCTCATGAGCAGGCGTGTTTGACAAAAACTTAATATATATAATAAAATTAAAGTTTTTATCTTTAAGTTATTAAAATATTTTTAAAAAATAATATTTTACATCTATACCAATTGATTTATTACTAATTATATCATAATTTTTTATTCTATTTAACATTTTATTATATGGGCATTTACATACATACCACCCAATTCCTATGTCTATCTTTTATATTTATAACACTTAAACATTTCATATTACTTCAAAAATCCAACTATTTAACTTCTAAAAAGTGAAATACATCTCTTCATAAATAGGTAGAGTGACATGTATGCAAAAATTGAAGTTTTTGGTGTTAGATGCTTAAATACATAAGAATTAAACGGTATGAATGTAAATCTCCCATTATTATAATATTAACTTCATTTTTTTTTTTCTCTTTCATAATAAATGAGCCGGCTCCTGAAATGGTTCAATGTCATAGAATTAAGCTCAAACTCAATTAATTAACTAAGCTCAAGTCCAACCCGAGAGTTCAATATTTTTTTTTCTTTCATAATAAACAAGCCAGCACCTAAAATGGCTTAAAATCGTAGAATTAAACTCAAACTCAATTCATTAGCTAAACTCAATTTCAACCCAAGGGCGGTTCAAGCCCAACACGACTCATTTACACCCCTAATTGCAACAAATATTAGAAAGTAAGGCCACTTACCTAATAAGAGTGTTAACTTTCTTTGTCTGAATGTCATACATCTTCTTGACAGCAGCCTTGATCTTCTTCTTATCAGCTCGGATGTCGACAATGAAGACGAGAGTGTTGTTCTCTTCGATCTTCTTCATGGCGGATTCTGTCGTTAGCGGATACTTGAGAATTTGATAATGATCAAGCTTGTTTCGGGGAGGAGCACTGATTCTAGGGTATTTTGGCTCCCCGGGCTTCTTCAATGTCTTTGGACGGTGAAATGTAACCGAAGTTCGGATTTTTTTGGCCTTTTTCTTGATTGAGGATGAGCCTGATTTTACTGCCTTGGCAACCTTTACAGCTTGTGCCTTTGCATCAGGCTTTTTGGACGTTGCTGATTATAAATAAATACTTGAAATGAGCAACCAAATTTATAGGGAGCTAAAAAAAACAAGCAAATCAGGAGAGCGTAAATACGGCCGACAGTTGTTTGGATTGGAGGTGCATTTTCTTTTTTTCTTAATTGATATTATTTTTCAAAGTTTAAGCTAATTCATGGCCGCAATATATATATATATATATATATATATATATATATATATATATATATATATAATATGGATTAAAGAAAACAGCTCAACAAAATTTTGGCGTGCGTCATTTGACTGCATCAGCCTTTTCATGAGGTTGATGATGAATACAATTATTCAATTATTGGATCACCTTTTGTAGGCACAACCCACAAAAGAAAAAAAGTTCCTGTTCTACTCTTGAAATTGAAAATATTGATAAACTTGTTTTACACATTTATTGATATTTTTTTTTACTTAAATTATTGATATTTTTTAGATTTTATTTAATCTCATCTTTTTTCACTTTTAGAGCAACCCTGTACAAATGAAATTGCTAAATCTACCAAATTTGAAATTGCTAAAACTACCAGAGTGGCTGCTCAGCCAAACCGGATGAGCTATCTACCTGATTGTACTTGGGCAACATTTAGAAACCAATCTATAACCAAATTTGCATAATGAAAAACATAACATAAAAATATTGTCCACATTACATACATGAATAAATCGTGATAAATATTAGTATTGCCTATATGTAATTGACTAATGTCTGCAAAAACAGTATACTTTAATCTCATTTTACTTATCTACTCTCACCTGACACAGTTCCAAATAATTAACAAACAAATAAGAAAGTGAATTTATTTGATCTTATGAGTAACTTCCTGTAACACCAAGTGGATTATCCTAAATAAATGAATTAAGAATTCTGTTGCAAAGAAATCCAACAACAATTAAATCCATCATTCATCAGTACACTCACAGTTAACTTCGAATATGTCTAATACTTCATTTTCTTTATTTATCTTGTCTTGCAACTTAAGAGCAGATGACTAGCTCAACCATACACCATAGAAAATGTGTTATCAACACAAAATATTGGTTTAAACAGACAATTATCATCCTCATCATCATCATTATCATCATTGACCTAATCCCAGAAGCAACGGATCAGACGCATAAATCACTGACTCACTGTTATCTATTCTTGCTAAATGTTACGAGATATTGTTGAACTACCATTTCTACTTCCAAATCTCAAAAGGTTTTATAAGCCTGTGTCCTATGGGGGTAGGCATTATATTCTTCATTTCACATACCTAGAAAACATAATAGACCTTTTCCGAAACCAACTTCAGTAAGTATTACTCCGATTATCACTCCAACACAACTTCTTAATCCAGCAGTCCAAACAATCTAACGTCTACAACAATCAACCGATCTATCAACGAGGAAGTATTAATCAACTAGAACAGACATCGGAGACATGATTATAAATTTCTACTTTCTTATCATGTTCTCTCATCATATAATACTATCTGAACATCTCCATTTAGAACCCAAATCACAACTCCAGATTACATTTACTTCTATGCTAATATAACTCCCCAACCTCCTACAAAATGAAATAAAAACCACGATGCAGAATAGCTTGATTATTGTTTAATTTCAATTAAAACATTTCTAAACATAACACTCAAATCTTTAATATCACCTCCAAAATATACCACTATTAAAGGAGTCTGATCAAATTTGGCAAAATTGATTGAAGAGATAATTTTACTGTGTAACAATTTTTAAGGCATCAATTTTGTTATTATTACATAATTTATGTTACTTTTAAATAAATTTATGATTTATTATACTATCCAATTGAACCACCGGTTCAACTTTTGAACCTTAAACATCATCCATTGCCGGTTCAATGCTCGGTCTGGATCTCAAAACCTTGATCCTAAGAACATTATAAAGTGCCATAAAAGATTGATTTGGATCCAATATTATTCACATTTTAAGCATATATGAAATATTCACTCAATAAAATAAGCCCTTTATCCCACTAAGTGGGGTCGGCTACATAAATTAATAATCTCCATTGTGTCCTATTGAGTGTTATATTTTTATTTAATTCTAATAAATTAAAATCATTTTTATACAACATGCCCAAGTCTTTTTGGGTCTATCTCAAACTTTCTTAAAAATAAGTTGAATCTAAGACATCTACTCTCCTAACTAAATTATCAAATGATTGACGCTTAATGTGACTGAACCATCTAAGACGGCTCTTTCTAATCTTATCTCCCATTGGAGCTACACCAACCCTTTCATGAATATAATTGCTTCATATTTTATCTCTAAGTGTAAAGCCACTTATCCAACTAAGCATTCACATCTTAGCAGCAATTAACTTAGCTTTATACTTTTCTTTGATAAATCAACATTTTGCACCACAAAGCATTGCGGGTCTCACCGCCATCTTATAAAATTTTCCTTTTAAGCCCAAGTGATACTTCTCTATCACATAATAGGCCCGATGCATTCCTCCACTTCAACCATCCAACTTGAGTTCTACTAATAAAACATCCAAATCTATCTCACCATCACTTTCAACAATAGATTCAAGATATTTAAAATAATCACTCCTTTAAATGATTTGATCAATATTTGATCACCCATTATTACAACTACACCACTAGATCTACTACTATTAAAATTACATTATATGCATTTAGTTTTAGATCTACTCCAGTGAAGGCCTTTAGACTCTAAAGTAGACCTCCATAATTCAAGTTTTTCCTAAACTCTTTCTCTAGTCTTATCCACAATAAGGATATCATAAGCAAAAAGCATGCATCAAGGTACATCGTCATGTAAATTGTCCAAAAAAGTATCCATAACTAAAGCAAAAGGATATGGGCATAAAGCCGGCCCCTGATGTAATTGAATTGAAATAGAAAATTACTTCATCAATCCTCTTTCAAACACAAGTAACAGTTATAGTATAAATATCATGAATGATGTGGTTATAAGTCATATCAACGTCTTTCTTTTATAGAACTCTCCAAGAAACTTCTCTTGGAAACTTATCGTAAGTATTCTCTAAATCAATAAAAACAAATGTAGATCCTCCCTACTCTCTATTTACTTTCCCATCAAATGATTCAAACCTCTGAAGAAATGTAGTTTCCAAAGGAAGCTTGCACGGCATAAATTCAAACTGATTATGAGAAATATTTATATCATGTATTAACCTCTGTCCAATTACTCTCTCCCATAATTTTAATGTATGACACATTACCAAGATTGTTAAAACCGGATCAGACAGGCCGGTCCGACTAGTCAACTATGAACCGGTAGGGCAAACAATCTGAACACTAGAGATAACCGGATTTTGAATAACTGAAGTTGGACCAGTGAAAATCGAGTTCGAACCAGTTGACCGCTGAACCGGCCGTGATTTTTTATAACTGATTTTATTTTATTTATCTTTTTTTTTTTTAAGATTGCATTGCTTCTTTCCATGAATAATTTGGTAGAAGAAAAAAAATATGAAAGATATTTTATATTTTTATTTAAAACTAAATGTATGTTTAGGTGATCATTGTTATTTTCTGCATAAAGCTAATATTTACTTCAACTTATTTGATTGATCATACAAAAGGATGTGACTAATTTATATATATATAATTGTGTGATTAAAATGAAGATGTGTTTTAGAAGAATGTAATGTTTTGCTTTATCCTCTTTCTTGGATAGTGATATTTAATATTTATAAGAGGAATGTAGAGAAGAGGTTGTGATTGTACATTTCAAGTTTCGCTAGATTTTTAATTAATATTAATTTTCTCTCATCAACATTTACCTTTTAAATTATCAAATCTTGAAGGAAAGAAATACAAAGGATTAAAAAATCGGACCGAACCAGCCAGTTCGACCGTGAACCTGTTATAAGTTCAGTTCCAGTTGGCAAAATAAACCCCTCCCACATATAACCGCCCAGAATCGGATTGAACACGAGGTTAAACCCCTGCACCGACGAACCCGCTTCGGTTCTAAGGAAACATTCGATTCATGAGCATTTACATTCTTACCACCCAATTTTATATATTTTACATATCTACCACGTAACCTCAACTGTTTACATTTATACTGCTCAAATCACTCATATCAGATCAAAAACATCATTATTATAAAGAAATTCAATTTACATACATACACCCAATTTTATCTATTTATATATCCAACACCTAAACACTATTTTTTTACATTTATACCATCAAAATCATCCATTTCACATAAAACATATCGTTATTTTAATTTTTAAAAAGTGAAATAGAAGTTTTCATGCATCGATAAAATGACATATTAAAATTGAATTTTAGGTGTTAGTCATTGAAATACATATGAATTAAGTGGAATGTAAATCTTATGCATTGTCAATTTTAAATACATTTTATGATTTATGGTACGTTTGAGCGATTGCGATTATCCAACTTATCCAGATAAGTTGTTGATCAAGCAATGATCCGGATAAGTTCGACCTACTGCTTGGTTTGAGCTTTTAGAAAACAGTTGATTTGCAGTTATTTCTGGATAAATGATTATTCTGCCCTTGTGTATACATAACATTGTTGTGCATACAACAAAAAATACTTACAAAAAGTGCATCAAAGAAACAAGCAATCGAGCACCTAATATCTTATACAAAGGCACATACCAATGCCCAACATTTACTAATGATCATCACAAAATAAAGTAAAGCATAATCATTTATATGATTTCGAGAAAAAATAATATAGAACCTTATAAATCCCTAAAAACAAACAAGCCATTTTTATAATTTAGATGGATTTAAAATTAACCTTACTAAAAAATAAGTGAAAACACGGGATTTATGTTTATTGTGTGATTTAAATTTTTTTAAAAAAAAAAAAAATTTGTTCGGCAAGATTGTAGAAACCTTGTTTTAATCCTATTCAAAATCTTATGCAAAATAGCATCTTAAATCTTGCATGAAAACAGGTAACAAACATTCGCTTGAAACAAGACGATGTAAGTGGGAAGGCTCAGATTCACCCTATTCCCATCATCATGCAGATCCATTCGCTTTCTCCAAACTGGCGAAGCACAGAGACAGCAGTTTGCAGGCGTCCGAGCTGCTTCAACATCAAAGCAAGAGAAGCATGACGATCTCTCAAGCACTCCCGGAAGCATTCCTAAACCGTATTAAAATCCTTCTGTGATGGATTTCATCGTCAATGGCTCCAGAAGTATTGCCTTTCCAGCTAACTCCAGTTGCGGCTGTACCGCTAGGGTTTTAGACTCGAAAGAAGGATGAAGGGTTAGGCGATGGCTTCGGGCGAAACTCAGGTGGCGAGAGAGATCGAGCAAGAGGCGGACAGCTTCGAAGGGTACGGGAGGCATAACCGTCGAGACACCGCTTGAAGAAGCGGGACGCGAGGTCGATCCCGCGGCCCCGTCTATTAAGAAATCGAAAACCCCATTTCTCAATAAGCTGCTCAAACGCACGAATCAAAAGTTGCGTCGACGGCGTTTTCAAAACGCCACACGCACTTATAAGCTGCCCCAAACAGCCCCTTATTATGTCATCCGACTCAACCTTTAAACCTTGAACCTCTCCTACCGGTCCGGTTTTAATAACCTTGGGAATTATATAATACAAGATTTCAAAAAAAGATTTATATTTTTTTTTACTTACAAATATGAGATTAGTCATTCAAATATTAACTATTTTGTATTTAAAATTATCTAATTTATTTTTGTGTGTTTTAAGCTTTATAATGCACTTTTGATCACTTTTTATTTAGTATTTGCATGAAATACATCATTATGATGTTATTTATTTCATATTTAATTACCTTTTATATTTATTATCATCCGGTTCAACTCCGACAGAACCAATGAACCTTGTACCTTACATTTTATGGTTCGATGTTTTATCCGGTTTTCACAACATTGCACATTACCTGATTTCCTCTATAATTTGCACACTCTTGTGCATTCCCTTTATTCTTAAAAATGTGGACAAAAATACCCTTCCTCCACTCCTCAGGCATCTTTTTAGTTTTTAAAATTATATTAAAAGGTCTAATAAGCCAAGAAATTTTTAAATCCCCTAAAAATATCCACACTTCTATTGGGATACCATCATGTCCCACTAATTTTTCACCTTCGATTTTCTTTAAAGCCTCCTCAATTTTCTTCTTATTAATGTGACAGTAAAAATAAAAGAATTAATAATGATATTAAGATCGCTAAGTCCATCGTATTTTCAGAAACTTCATTGAAAAGTTTATCAAAATATCTCACCCACTTATGTAGAATATCTTCATCTAAAAAATATATTTTTTGATTTTAACTTTAATACTCTTTACTTAAATTAAATATATGTTTATATAGTATATATATATATATATATATATATATATATATATCTTTAGTTCTAATATATTATAAGAACACTAAGGTTTGTTTAGGCAATTCGTAACTTATCCAAACTTATTCGAGATAAGTACAGCTATTCTGATAATCTGCTGATAAGCAGCTGATCCGGATAAGCTGTCTGACTGTTTGGTTTGAGCGTTTGAAAAACAGCTGATTTGCAGCTATTTATGGATAAATGACTCTTTTGCCCCTGAAATGAAATTATTTGCACAAAACTAAAAAAAAAGAAAAATTATTTTCCAATGCAGTTATCAGGCAACATTATCAAAAAATAGAAAATAAATTGAACATCCTGTAATCATTATTCAAATTATTTATCGAATAAAATCTAATTATAGATTATCTATTTCATTTTTGTTTAATATTAATTTAGATTAATATCTTGACTCGCATTAATAAAGCCCTAAACTTCGAGTTAGCAAACATCAAATTTGCTTCGTAAGCGGATCAAGAATGAGGTCAAAATATCTTGACCGGCATTAATAAAGCCCTAAATTTTAGCTTACGTAGCGGATCGACTTCACCACCCTAAACTAGAAGTTCGATAAGAAGATGAAGAAGACGATAATGGCGGAAAAAATCAACAAAAAATAGACAAATAAATAACTTTGAAAAAAAGAAGACGATAATGGCGGACTGTAGCTGTAGTTGAAAATGACGGAAAATGGAGACAAGCGTGCAACGGAGGGGGAAAAAAAAATCACAAAGAGACAGAGGGGTTACCTATCGAGCCGGTTCGGTTAGGGCAGAGAGATTCGACCTTTCTCCGTGTGTGCGAGAGGAGGAGGGGAGGAGATGGCGAGAGAAGGAGGAGGAGAGGAGATGCATTCGTGCGAAGGCAGAGGAGGGCAGCGAGAGCATCGGCTTCTGCTTCGGCTTTTCCTAGGGCGAGGATCTGCTTCGGCTTCCTTCCTAGTGCAGCGAGACCATCAGCTTCCTTCCTAGGGCGAGGATCGGGCAGCAGTAGGGAGCGGCTTCGCGAGGTAGAGGGCTCGATCGCGGGGCAGAGGCGTAAAGAGGCGAGATACGCGATCGAAACAGCGGCCCGCGGGGGTCCTCCCGCGGGTCGCGTGTAATAGAAATTTGAAACTCGGGTTTTAAATCCGCACTTGATAAGTGCGAAACAAACAGTGCGGGGGCGTTTTTAAAAACGCCCCCGCACTTATAAGCTGCCCCAAACGGGCACTAAATCATAATTCTTAACATCACAAATTACTCACTTAGACTCCCTACAGGCGGCCTTATACTTTTCCCAATTTTCTAAGATTTTACATTAAAACTAATGTCTATAATAAAACTTATATTTTATCTTTTCTTGCACATTATTATTCCACTAACTATTTTTATTTATAAAAAATTTTCATTTTAATTCTGTAAGTACAACTTTTGTCACTTGTTTAATAGTGTTTATTACTTTATCTCGTATAGAATTGACTTCCACATGAGCATCCCAAATTTTAAATCCTTGAAGTTTAATCATAAAACTAATTGTATTAGTGACTTTTAAGTGTCTTGATCTACATATATTAAATTTTAAACATAGTTTCTAACAATCGTTGTATATAAAGCAGCGTTCACAAAATGATTTACCTCAGGCACAGAAAAAAAAGAACCCTAAAACTACACATTAAAGAATTGAAGTCAGCTATCTCTGCATCTGAATGGCTTTTCATTAAAATTTCATGATAAAAGAAAATAATAAAATAATTTAAAAAAAGAGTACAAATCAATCACATAACAATTCTTCTTAGGTTTAAAGTTGCGAAGGCAGTGTTTAGCATGCTGTCAATGTGACTAAATTTCTAAAATTATGTCTAATCACCACATCAAGTTATTTAGAATTATCTCTGGGACTAAATCTTTACACAAAAGACCATGCAATGAAATTTGAGATAAAAACAAATTTTAAAATCTTAAACGATTGATTCCTCAATTAAAGCAAGTTTGCCATAGTTTCTTGAGAAAGATAAGAGATTGGTTCGTAACAGCATGCTTTTAAAATGCTTAGGGAAGGTGTATTAGTTTTATATTCAACCTCTTTACTATAGAGAACCCAGAAAAAAGAATAACTCCATATGAAAAACAAATAAATTATCGATGTTATTCAAAATCTTGTTACACACATTAAAAATCTGTTTTCTAGAAGGGGCGATAATTAGTTCATCTAACTTGACAATTTAATAAAAGCAATTAAAATTAACACAAGTTAAATGAAAATGTATGAAATTAGAAAACAACTTAATATACGGTTCAGCAATATAATGAGTATATACAATGTCAAAATTGTAATAGATTAAGCAAAATCAACTCCCTTCTATAAAAAAAAAAATCAATTAAATATAGAATACAAATATTCATTCTTAATAAATGAAAATGAGAACAATAGCTTTTTATTTCATATGTAGCATGTCAGCTACTGAAGCCATACATTTAAATGCCACGGCACAAGTTCAGAAATCCAAAATAGATCACAATTCAAAGTAGGATAACGCATAAGGTGCAACAAAGTTAGTTATGTTAAGCTAAATCTTTTAGTAGGGGATATCAGCTATTAAATTAAAAAAATGATATGCAAAGTTCAAAATATACAAACTCCTGCTCTCTAAAAGCCTGCTGACTTCCTATACTATTAAATCAACCATTGAAGCAAGGTTCGGCGTGAATCAAAATAGGTTTCAGATCATACTACTAGGAAAATTGAAAAAACTTAAACGCATGTTTGCCTAGCATCTCACTTCATTTCATAGAAGGGATAAGAGGATGAATAGGAAGAAATTTGACCAAGAAAAAATGACATTTGTTCCAATTTGGAAAATCTATGAAACAAAGAGAAAAGACACTTGCAACGCGAAGAAAATTCTTTCCTAGAGCTCAAGTCCATCAGAGTCGAAAGCAAAAGTACATCAGCAAAACCAAAAGAAAATAAGTAGTTGATGCCCCTTCTCCCTTGTTATCAAAGAATGGATAAAAAAAAGGGCTTCATTTTGTAAGCGTGAAACTACTGAATCACTTATCAATCGAAACTCCATAGTTCACATATTTAATATATGACTTTAAACACAAAAACTACAGATTCAAATGATTTGTATCCATGAGTCCTGTGAACTGAATTAAAAATTCTAATATTAGCAGACATGTTCGTTAAACAAAGTCCAATACTTAAAAAAATTAACTAATATTCCTTGATGAGCTATGTTTCTAGTCGCAATCATAAGAATGATTCTAGTAAAATAAGTGAAAGTAATGTGGAGAAAAGCAAATGTGTGATTCAAATGATTTGTATCCATAAGTTCGGTGAACTGAATTAAAAATTCTAATAGTAGCAGACAAGTTCGTTCAACAAAATCCAATACTTAAAAAATTTAACTAATATTCCTTAATGAGCTATGTTTCTTGTCACAATCATAAAAATGATTCTAGTAAAATAAGTGAAAGTAATGTGGAGAAGTGCAAATGTGTGACTGGTAGCACTAACTCAAAGAGGACGTTATTGTATGCGCCAGTTTCGCCAGGCCTATTTCAATAAACCTAAGCAGTTAAGACCCTATTCTCAAGATACAGCATAAATTTATGAAAGTAATTCAAACAGCCCTTGTAATTAGTGTCACCGAGCAGCTTTTTTCTATGCTTCAGCTTGAAAAAGTCTCTTTAGTATTCCCCACCCCAAACTTCAATTTTCCATTCATTCCGTTCAATACCCTTACATGCAGGTGCACTCATTATTAAGTTTGGTAGGATGATAACCAATCAATAAGCAAATTAATTTAGAATTGGAGTACTTCACCCCATCTAAAATGAATATTAAGAGGTTAAGAGAAATGATTAATGATATCTTAAAATACAAATACCAATATAAAACAATAAAAGCATTAAAACATTGGATTCGTCATACCTTTAGCAGGGGGTGCCATCAGGAAACGCTAAACCACGAGTAAATTACTTGCCTGTATTAAACGTATAAAGAGAATATATGAGCTGCACTCTTAATTAAACAAGAAAAATCATTACGAATCCCTAAACATACTTATTTAAGAGGTATAATTCTCGTTCATTTTTCACAAAATCTCAAATGCTTGGCTCTGCCTCACACAACAACATCTACAATTATAATAAAGTAACCTATGTATCACAGGAAAGGAAGCATTACAGCTAATAAAAACATAGAATTTTTAATTATATGATAGAATAAGTCATTCGTCTTTGACTGATTGCGATTGACTTTACAAATATTGTTTCATAAAGAGAGAGAGAGAGAGAGAGAGTTATGCAATTACTAATAGGGTTTTATGAAAGTTATGTCGTAGTCCAGGGGCAAATCTTGTCGATGCAACCCCTACTTGACACACAGAGTATATTCATAGTTTAACAAGAAAAGCAAGCTGGTCTAATTGAATGATAGAAAAATAAACCCATCCTTTCATGCTTATAGATTTAAACATCAATGTGAGTCAAGCGCTTAATGTTAAAAAGTTAAAGTACCGCTTCATCATTTCAACTCAAATTGTGATTACAGTAAATTGAAAAATGTCAATACCAACAGGGTTGTCCTTCGAGAGCTTAAACTCCATTACCATCACATCTACGTCGAACTAATGCACCAATAAATAATTAGTCAGCACTTACGAGTGAAAAATACAACCAACAAATGGCCATGACTCCAAAAGGCAATGGTGATAAACATTCCTAAAAGCAATGATGATAAACTAAGTTTTTTTGCAAGTACAACTATAATCATGTCATCAACTTCCATTCTCCTACTAAACCACATCTAAATATTTGTTGGATCATTAATAACAAAACCACAGATCATGTGACTTCTAAAATGAGTTGATAAACCCAAAAAGTTTGCCTCAAACGACAACTTGTCAGATGATAGTCAGGCAACCATTGAACACGTTAGTTTCATTGCATGATACATCTCATATTAAACATGATGAAGAGCTTGGGCACCCATCATCTGATCCTCTTCACGTTCTCAAAACTAAAAATAATAATATGCAATTTATTTCAATTCAAGCATGTTTGCAAAATTTGCCCTTTTTAAACTCATTTACCGTTTCCATCTAATTCAATTTCATTTCAATCACCTTTAGATTCAATACAATATGATAATTGAGGACCACATCAAATAAAATCTCATTATAGGGCTCGCCTTTCCTTAACAATTTTGTATGATTACGCTTTATCAAACACTGAATATTATAATCATTTATTTCTTAGGTGAAAACACAATTCAATTATCATATCACCCCAGCAACTTCACTAAAATTCTTTCCACTAAAAATCAACTTGCCAAAAAAAAAAAATTCATCGTTATTGGTTTATTTCAAAACCCCCAAAAATAATGTTAAGAGATAATCATTTCATCTTTTAAATGCATAAAGGGCTCTTCATGTGCAAGTAAACCAACCATTTAAATTTTGGGATAAGTGTTCAAACATCTTGCTATTTAATCAATTGTTTGCCCACATCTATTCTATCTAAAAAATCACCATCTCATCTTTTCCACAACAATTCACCTACATATGACTAGCTTCTAGCATTTGGGTGAATTTACTATGCCACCAATCTTCTACATAGACAAATTTCATTAAAGAGGAACTCATTGTACATTTGTTTGCCGCCCACTTAGCTAAACAGTTTATCAAGCCTATGATGTCACAAAAAGTAGATTATTTTCTTCCCAGGTTGTTATATTCCAATGACAAATTTTCCCATTGCACATAAATACACAAAAAATAATGTTTGATATTATATCTCCCACCTTAATAAGAACCAACAACATAAAACAAGCCTCCCCACAAAACAACGATCATCATTTACCGCCACAATTATTCACCTCAAATGAGACCAAATCTAATTTTGACACCAAATACCGCCATCACCTCCTTCTCCCAATTGTCCTTTCCATCAAATCAAGCAAATGAATCTCAAGATCTGGAACTACCGCCCTTCCCACACTACAAAGACTACTAGCAAACTCTCTTCTTCTATAAGTATAAACCTCTTGGGTGATGTTGTCACTAAAACAATGGAATCCTTTTGTTCTTATTACACATGGAACCTGACTTATGTACAAGCAAAATCATATTCATAACAATAAAATACCAACAAATAAGCTTTATCTTACATGAGAAATGCATGGCTCAATTATCAAATGGATGAATTGAGGTTAAAACATCTACAATCCGCCAAACTATTTTATGAAAATAAAGAAAAACTCAAATTTCTACAAATCCAATTTACTATGAGTACAAAAACATAAATATTGATAATCATACCATTGCTGAACGAATTCATTAAAGTATTTTTGTCACTATAGATGTTCCATCCACCTGCCAGCTTATCGCTTAATCATTGAGCCTTTCAATTCTTTCACCATGCATCTCTTCTCAACAAGCTTGGCATTATTGGCATACAAAATTCAATTTTAGGAAGGTATTTTATATTATTGATTAAATGTCATTCTTCGTTGATTAATTGCAATTGAATTAACTACTGCTGTTTCCTAATATCACAAAGAAAATATTATATATCTATATGCTTACTCGTAACTTCATATTCAACAATTCAACATAAAAGAAATTTACTATATCTAAACTTCTTCATTTCAAATTTTTGCTTTTAGTAATCCATATAACATATTAGATACTAAAGATGGTGAAAAATATATTTATAAACTAGCCAAAAGAAAGAGAAAAGGAAAGTAAAGATTTGACTCAAATAAGGTGTACTAAAGATGAAAAGCAAAAAGTGTTTTTCTTAGAAAATCATATTCAACATAGATGGGTGAGTTAGTTTGATAAACGTTTTAAAGAAGATTTTGAATATAAGATCGACCATAGTAATCTTAATATCATTAATAATGATAAAACTTTTCATTTTTACCGTCGCATTAGTAAAAAAGAAAATGATGAGGCTTTAAAGAAAACCAAGGGTGGAAAGTCTGTAGGACCTGATGAAATCCCAATTGAAGTGTGGAAATGAATAGGAGATTTGGGAGTTTCTTGGCTTACTAAACTTTTTAATATTATTTTAAAAACTAAAAAGATGTGTGAGGAGTGAAGGAAGAGTATTTTGGTACCCATTTTTAAGAATAAAGGGGATGCACAAGAGAGTGCAAATTATAGAGGAATTAAATTGATGTGTCATACTTCAAAATTATGGGAGAAGGTAATTGAACATAGGTTAAGACGTATTACAAAGATTTCTCGTGATCAATTTGGATTTATGTCGGACAGCTCTACTATGGAAACTATACATTTATTGAGATGTTTGATGGAGAAGTACAGAGATAATAAGGAGGATCTTCATTTGATTTTTATTGATTTAGAAAAAGCATACGATAAGGTTCCAAGAGATATCCTTTGGAGAGTCCTTGAGAATAAAAGTGTTGATATGACTAGAGCTGTTACATTTGTTCGAACTGAATGAGGATTGACCAAATATTTTACTATTTATGTTGGTTTAGATCAAGAATCGGCTTTAAGCCCGTATCTTTTTGATTTACTTATGGATAGTCTTACTAGAGATTTACAAGAGGATGTACCTTGGTGCATGCTTTTTGCTAATGATATCCTCCTCGTGGATAAGAAGAGAGAGACATCCTAGGAAAAACTTGAATTATGGAGGTCTACATTTGAGTCTAAAGGTCTCCGATTGAGTAGAATTAAATGTAATTTTAATAATAGTAGCTCTAGTGACAGAAGTGTAACTTTGGGTGATTAAATTATTAAAAGGTGTGAACGATTTAGATATCCCGGGTCTATTGTTCAAAGCGATGGTGATATAGATGGGGATGTTAATAGTAGAATTCAAGTTGGTTGGTTGAAGTGGAGGTATGCATTGGCCTATTGTGTGAAGGAAAAGTATTGGTTATACTGAAAGAAAAAATGTTATAAGATGGCGATGAGACTTGCAATGCTCTATGGTGTTGAACGTTGACCTTTAAAAAATAAGCATGATGCTAAGTTAAGTGTTGTCGAGATGAGAATGAATAGATGGATGAGTGGCTTTACACTTAGAGACAAAATGTGAAATGAACATATCTGTAATAGGGTTGGTGTTGCACTAGTGCATACAAAATTGGAGAGAGTAGCCTTAGATGGTTTGGTCACATTAAATGTCGACCATTTGATGATCAAATTAGGAAAGTAGATGTTTTAGATTCAACTTATGCTACGAAAGTCAGAGGTAGACCTAGGAAGACTTCGGCTTATTGCATAAAAAATCATCTTAATTTATTAGAATTGAATGAAAATTTGACACTAAATAGGAAGCAATGGAGAAAAAGATTCATGTAGCCTGCCCCATTTAGTGTGATTAAGGCTTTGTGATTGTTGTTGTTGTTGTTGTTGTTGTTGTTGTAAACTTCTTCATTTCAACATATAACTTAACAGTACTTTAGCATCAACATTAACGTCGAGCATATACATTAAGCAAACCTCAAAATATTATCTTTAATCCTTTGATCTTAACGCCTGGTTACCCAACAACAAAAACTAACAACTTAACAGATCCTGGTTCAAAATTCACGTACTCCAAATCAACCACAGACAAATGTAAGCGAGCTACAAACTCCGGCATGAAATATGAAAGGGAAAAAAAGCAAGCTACTAGCAAATCAAGTAAACTCATCACGAATTTCTAACAACTGGTGGAACAAAGCAAATCAAACAATAAAGTCGCAATAAAATCATTCATACACGGATCCTCAGACACCAACAAAAATTAAAAAGAAGAGGATGCATGGCTTTTTAGAACAATAACCTAGGAAAACAAATCATATACAGCTTTAAATAAACTGCAAGACGCAAAAAAAAAACAAAAACAAAAACTGAAAAGAATGCGGCCAGAAATTCAGAATATAGAATAGCGAGTCAGGTTTTGAGCGATGAAATGATCGGAGAATAACCATTACCGATAATTTTCGACCAAGCAGCCTCCCTTCCCGGCGGTAGGTGAGCAGGATGATGCGAACTAAGTTAGGGCTCAGTGGAAAATATTTGTAGGGCTTTAGAATTAATCTTGACCATTCAACCAGATATAGGCAAATCCAGCCCATTTTAGTTTTTCAGACATTTAGTTTCAGGAATCAGGCCCGGCCCATGTCTCCTCGGCGACTATGTGCCCATTTGGGACAGCTTATTTGTCGCGGCGGCATTTTCAAAATGCGGGCTACACCATTTAGTTTCAGCGGCACGGAAGCTTATCTGGATAATTCTTTAAAATTTTTATTAAATGCAGTCGTGAGTTCGGCCATGCGGCCCATAATTTTCGTTTATTTTTTATGGGGCTCCCTTTTCGATCTATCATGTTTCGTCTGCCCTCGTGTTGTGCCTCTTTCGATAGCTCTCACGTCTCCTCTGCGCTAGATGTTTCTTTCAATAGCTCTCGCGCTTCTCTCCCTCTCACACCTCTCTCTCGAGCGTTGCCTTTCTCTTCTTTGGTTCCTCCCTCCGATCATTAGTTGTTGTGTTCTATAAGTAATTTTTGTGGTGATTTTCGATACAAAGCGTTCTTTATGCAATTTTTTGCTTTCTCATTTGTATTTTGCTGTGAGAATTTTGAGATACATGCGCTTTGTGACTTCCTGATTATTCATTTGCGATTTTTCATTTTTGATTTGGATATTGGAAAAAAAAATGTAACGCGGCATTAGGGTGTGGGTTGTTGTGTCTTTGTTGGGGGTTACGTTAGATAAAAGCTTCTAATTATTATGTGTTTGTTCTCTTTTATATGTTTCTTATGGCTTTACCTACACACAGTTGTTATTGCTCCAAATTGATAAGTTAGGACAAAAGCTTTTTATTGTTGGATGAAACCTTTTTATTGTTGTTGTTGGCGGTGTTAAGGGGTTTTGTTGGGAGTCTTGTTCTTTCTATGAACAAATTTGGCCTCAAAATGAGTTGAGTGTTTTCAAAATATGCAATTGAAATGTGTAAGAAGAGTAGTAGTATATTTCATATTCCAAATATTTTTATCATTTGATTAAAAATTCCAAGAAAGCTTGGAAACCATGGAAAATGAGTTAAAACTAGTGTTTGTGACCTTGATGGTCTCAAATCCACTTACTTGTGATGTATATATTTCCTTAAACACGATAAATGACTTGTTCAGCGCAGCTTATCGATTACGTTTGCTTTTTCAGAATGTCGCCTTTCCTTTTGGTTTCTCTGTTTACGGTGCATTTCGCGATAAGAGGGTATGACATTCAAGTAAACGCCGGTCGCGGGTTCGACCACGCAGCCCTCGTTTGGAGTTATTTTCTTACCTCTCTACCATTGACGTACTTGCCCTCCTCCCGTGCCCTAGGTGCCTCTTCGGTCCTAACCTCTGACATCATTTTGTGGCTTCGATCGCTCCCCAATTGTCCCTCTCACGCACCTCTCTCACGTATCTCTCTCTGACGTGTCTCTCTCGATTATCGTCTTTCTCCTCCTCTCCGCTATGTGATCAGTGGTTTTGGTACTCTGTAAGTAATATTATTACCTTTGTTATGGTGATTTTCGATGGAATGACATTCTCTGTAAGTAATATCATGCTATTTGTGGAGAATTTTGAATGAATGTTTTTTTTATGATTTTTTGCTTTCTCTTTTTTTTGTGAGTAATATCATACTCTCTCGACTGTTGCCTTTGGTTGAGTGTTGGATGTAGGGGTGTTGAACTTGTTTTGATTATTCTCATGGAGAATCTTCATGTATCATATGAAACAGAAATGGCCTGTAATTGTTGATTTTTGTTGAAATTTGGGTGCTCTGCTCGTGACTGGGTTGTGGCCTTTTATTTTTGGCTAGACTGTTAGAAATTATGCTTTCTTTTGTATTTTCTTCAGAGTTATCGTGGGTGTAGAATTATTATAGTGGCACCAATTACTTTAAAATTTAAGGAGTTTTTTTTTCTCCCCGAAGGACAATATTATTGGGCAAAAGGTTAATGGTAGTAGCATAAAGCAAATTTTTTGTTTGGTGAAACCCAAATAAATTGTGAGATTCATTGTTGCCGGTGGTTGGGTGTTGGTGATAATGGTTGGACTTAGGTGTGTTTATCTCTCTCTAATGTTGCCTTCGGCTGGGTGTTGGTGATGTAAGCTCACTTGTCATCTTGATGCAGCATTATCTAATGGCAAGTAGTGACTGCTAAGAAAAGTGAGGACTTATTAATTAACTAAAGTTTTTGGGGGTAAGTGGAGTTGTTCACTTTTTTATATGACACGTGGGCTTTTAGGCTTGATGCTAGGCTACCTTCTCCATGGTTGGAATGGTTGGATTTGCGGTTGTTTGTTTATTGTAACTTTTGGAGATATCCTTTGATATTTTTGATGTGTGGGCTTTAACTTTTTTTTTATGGTAATGATGCAATTTGGATATGAGGGATTACCGGTGTTGAAAGGGTTCTTGTGGATATGCATTTTTGCTTTGGGTTGTGGCAGTGATTTGGGGTGTATCTTAATTTATTTTATTTTTACTACAATTGGTACTCGCTGTTAAGTGATGTGTGTATCTTATTTTTTTCTACTGTTTTGAAGTGATTTTTTATTTCTCAAGTATAAAATGTATTGCTACGACTGTTCTATTGCAAACAACATTACTGCACAGGGGCAGAATTATCATTTATCCACAAACAAGTGCAAATCAGTTGTTTTCAAACACCACAAACCAAAAAACTAGTCAGTTTATCATGATAAGTTGTCGATCAGCAACTTATCATGATCAGTTATTTATCAGCAGATTATTCAATAAGTTGCAACTGCCCCAAAAAGACCCAAAGTTGAATTAAGAAGACATCCCCTAGCATATGATCAAAGCTTTCAGTATCCATGATATAAGATTGAATTGTTTTGAACTTTCAATGCATTCAAAACAAATTTTTAAAGAAATTTAATTTTTATTTGTTGAGATATAGTTTGTTAAAATACAATATTTATATTTAAATGATAAGAAATTTAATTTTTCGTTTGTTAAGATATAGTTATAACCCAAAAATTAAAAAAAATCTTTGGATTCAACAATTTAATACTCATTTAAGAGATTTTATTATCTTTTATATTTATGATGTGATATTAAAGATTTGAGTGATGTGGATGTAAATATGAATTTTTAGATATTAGAGGATCGTTAATGATCTCATTTCGAGTGAAGTGGGGCCGGCTCAAAATCAAATAAAAAAATGATCGAATATTTTGGCTAGTAGCTCGACTCGTTTATTTCAATCTATTCCCAATCTGAGCTAAAATTTGAATCAATTTTTGAGTGATTAACGATCTTCCATCAAAATTCAATGTCTTATGTAGATTTCCTTTTTAAATTTTTCATTTTTTCTAAATTTATTTAATTTTCTTTGATGGTTTTAAGCAAAAGCAGATCCCACTTTATGTCAACCACGTTAAGTAGTGGCCCCAATTATTTGGCCGATAATGTATTCACGTGGCCACGACGACAATATATTTTAGGTCTCATTGGAGAACGAGGTAGAGCATCATTCTCTAGAACAAAATGATGACAAAACACAACGTGATTGTTTGATATATCGTCGTTGAGATAGAATGCTTCAACCGAAACTTGATTTTTTTCGCTATTTCAATACCACTTATCTCCGCAGCTTCCATTCTACCGCCCAACATTTCGCTGTACAAAATATTAAAATGTCCAAAGTAACCCTTCAGATAATATTCTAAATAAAGTAAAACTCTTTGTTTTATGTAACATAATTACTTCATGTAAGATTTACATATAAATATAGTGATAAATATATAAATTATACTGAGGCTACACAAATTAATATAAATAAAAATAGATTTAATGAAACTAATACTTAAATTAAAATTAATTAACATGCATACATAATATCCAATGTGTATTAAAAGATATTGCCCTTCAACTCATAGTTTGAATACAACAAAAGATTTTATTTTATTTTTTCATGAATTTTAAGAATTTTAAGATGGAATAGCATATTAAATAATGAATATAAAACTTATCTCTTAATGGAGCATAAAAAATAATTTATTTTTAAGAGGCTCAAATCCAAAGTTATTATTTAAATGCTATTGTTTTAAAGTTATGAAGCTATTGTCAAAATAAAAAATTAAAAATATTCATACAAATGTTGGTCAATTGTAAGGAGAGATCAAAATTATAAGGATATTGTAAATTGTGTATTTATTTGCGAAGGGTATTTTATTTTTTTTTATAATGTTACAGATTTGAATCACACGTAATGCTATAACCTTAGTTTTCCAAAAATGATTATAACAATAATTGATACGCCATCAACAAAATTTGATTATACATCACAAATATTGATACATGACACATATATTGAGATAATATTTTTTAGCAATAAATGTTAAAACTTCAAGTAAAAGTCATTCAGAACATCAAATTCAATAAACTTACAATCAAAATAATTGGCTCAACAAGAGGAAACTAATTACAACAAAATTGGTCTATTATGAGTGAAATAAAGCTAAGATCAAGTCGTCAAACCACTTTTGGAATATTTTCATGCATGTTTGGAAGGTCATACGATGTCGAATCTAGTGAGCTTATGCTCAATCCGAGCTTCTCAACAAAAAGAATCTAACTAACCCAATATATCTCAATTCCGACATCGTTAAGGAACTCGAGCACCCATCAAACATCCTCTGATATAAAAAAATTATCTGGGTTATCCGATCAGAGTGGTTAAAGTTTCATAATTAATTGCAGTTGGGACACTGTAAATAGAGCTTCACCTCTCTCTTGAGGGGGAAGTAAGCTTGAGACATGAGGAAAACTTGAAGCTTTGAGAAGAAGGTGAATTCAAACATCACTTCATCGCTGACCACCGTCGATCATCACTCGGCAGGCGTCGCCGATCATCATCGACCGCCACCGATTTCTTATGACAAGTTAATGTGCACAGTAACGTTGAAGCTCGATAAATTGTATAACATTTTTTTTTCATGCAGGATAAAGGAAGTGCACTTATAATTTTTAATTTATAGTGGATTTTCTTCAACTAGGTCAGACCTTATGATCTTTCCCTTTATGGGTTTTCACATAAAAACTTATGGTCTTTCTGAAAGTTGGTTTTCTTTCATCTGAGTGTGTGTTTAATCTTTATACAATTCTAAGCGTTAATTAATCACTTTATTGTCGCGAAACTTCTAGCACACATCAGTCTGGTGTCGTCACTGGCAAGCGAAATCTCTTTCAACACTGAGCCCCTACTTCTTTTCCCAATAAAATACATCATCCAACTAGTGAAGGAGTCTCATTTGCATCTTGAAGATCATCTCTGAAGCATTCATCATGTGGGGTGGGTGAGGGAAACATTGACTGTAATCTTGAAAGGTCGTTCACTTCAACATCCCAGAGCATGATTTCAATATGGAAGTCTTCTTGCATCCTCTTATGACAAAATCTTTCATAACTTTTCCCAGGTCGGGGACAACTATCATTTCATTCTAGAAAGGTCATTTCCGTTAACATCTTGTTCACACTTGTGGTAGAGTAGTCATCACATTTTTCATATAAAAATCAAGTCTTTTGGAACTGTTTCCAGACTATAGGTGACTTCACAACTGGAAGTTAAGCCCAATAAGCAAGACTCGATGGAAGATAAGGTACCTTTGGAAGTAGACCCCAAGAGACAATACTCGATAAGAAGCTGTCATGTCCTTAGAGGTTGAGCCTATGAGACAAGCCTAGATGGGAAGATACAGTACTCTTGGAAGTCGAGCCCGAGAGGCAATAGTCAATTGGGAATATAAGGTACCCTTGAAAATCAAGCCCGAGAGGAAAGACTCAATGAGATCCTACCATGCCCCTATAAATCAAGCACAAGAGACAAAAATCAATGAGAAGATCCAGTACCCCTAAAAGTTAAGCCTAGGAGGCAAGACTTGATGGGAAGCTACATTGCCCATGGAAGATGAGTCCAAGAGGTAAGTCTCGATGGGAAGCTAGTAATGGACAACATCCTCACTAGAAAAGACTCCACAATAGCAAGTGGTTGACAGAGTTTCCACTAAAAGACATCAGAATGCTACAAGTCTCAAAATACACATGTACATCAAAGACCTTAAAAGGTTACACGCCTCATAAGACATAAGTACATCAAAACTTCATAAGGCTAAGAGCCTCAAAATGTATAAGTTCATTTTAAGCTTTTATAAGGCATAAGCCTAAGAAGACACAAGCCTCAGAAGATACAAGCCAAAGAGGGCACAAACCCAAAAAACACGAGCCATAAAAGGTACATGATTTTTATTATATAAAATACACATGCTAACTTTGATTACAAAATTTTGCATGATTAAGAAGCCATAGAACCTCATAAGGCATAAGCCTTATAAGGTGTTGACATCAACAATGCCTCGTAAGTGAGGCAAAAGTAAACTCAAAAGCAAGTCAATTTTTTATTGCAGCAAGTTAATAACATACACACACATTTTTTACTGTGTACAACTGTCACAACAATTGATTGAAATGCTACAAATATCAACATGCATTATACAAAGACAACATGTCAATACACATTCAAATGGTGTCGGCATCACCTCCCAAATTCTGATACTTCCACCGATTTATAAATGACAATCTCATTCGGAAATCACATTAGTAGCACATGAAATAAGATCCCTGGTCACCTGCTAGGCAGGGACATAGACAACTTTCTTCATCTCAACAACGAGAAAGAAATCCCGGAGGTCATGCTGGGCAGGGTTGGGGATAACTTTTGGGGGGGCTTTCTTCTGCTTCTCCACGAGAGAAGTCCACTAAGGAAAATCCTGGATGTTCTATTAGGCAGGGTCAAAAAGAACTTTTAAGAAGACTTTCTCCTGCTTCTCCGCGAGAGAAGACCGTGAAAGAAAATCCCTGAGGTCTTCGTAGGCATTGTTGGACATAACTTTTGGGGGGGGGGGGGGGCGAGGGGAGATCTTTCTCCTGCTTCTCCACAAGATAAGACCGCGAAAGAAAATCCCGGAGGTCCTGCTAAACAGGGCCGGGGATAACTTTCGAGACGATTTTCTTCCGCTTCTCCACGAGAGAATATTGTGAGAGATCCCGGAGGTCATGCTGGCAGTGTCAATGATAACTTTCTCGAATACTTTCTTTCTATGAAAAATCTCAGATCACTAGGCAAGGATGGCGGCTCCATCTTCATCCTCATCTCATTTGCCTATTTATAAGCTCAATAATCACTAATATTTATGGCTAAAAATTAATGCAATTCATTAAAATATTAGTTAGAAAAATCTGAAAATTTGCCTTAATTTATTTTTTTTTTTCACCTTTCAGCTTCTGCCATTTGGCCTTCTACCTTCTAATTCCATAAGATTTTTTTTTAGAAAAAAATTTATATTATGCAATAAAAAACAAAAGAGAGGCCAACAAAAAATGATAATCGTTATTTATATACTTGTGCAAATCAATAAAAAATAATTTTCATATTCTAGTGAATCATCTATTTATCTAGCATTGTTATTCATTATTTATATTTACCACCTACAAAAAATCTAGTAATATATTTTTCGTATAACAGGGGATAACATACACAAAACCAATAAATTTTTATTACCCGACACAGATTTCATGGCATGAAACAACTCGAGGGTGAAATGTTCAAACTTCAATTAAGAGTCATTCAGACATCTGATTTTAGTAAACTTATAGTCAAACTGACCGACTCAACGAGACGGAAAGGGTGATACCAAAATTAGTCAAGTCAGAGTCACATCAAACTCATATCAAGCCATTAAAACAACTTTTATATATTGTCATGCATATTAAGAATGTCAAACGAATGTCGGATCTGGTGAACTTATGGGTGAATGAGCGTATCAATAAGACGAATCTAACGAGCCCACTATTACTCAATTTTGACATCATTAAGACACAAAACATCCATCAAATAATGTTTAATCTAAGGAATCTCCATGGACCCTCCTATTAGAGTAGTTCAAATTTCATCATAAGTTGCAGTGGAAACTCTATTTAGAGAGCTTAACCCATCTCTCAAGGGGGAAGAGAGCTTGAGGCATGAGTAAGGTTTGAAGTTTTGATAAAGCACTGAAGTGCAGCCGACAATCGTACCACCACTTGTCGCACGCTTCGATCACCATCAGCTACCGCCCACTTTTTATGGTAAGTCATCTGTGCATCGACTTTGTAGCTCGTAAGATTGTATATTATTTTCCACATGTGAAATAAATGAACTGTACTTGTAATCTTCAGTTTATAGTGAATTTTCTTCAACTGAGTCGTACGTCGTGATTTTTCTCTTTACGAGTTCTCAACATAAAAACTTATCGTGTTTGTAATTGTTTTTCTTTTCATAAGTATGTGTTGAATTTTCATACAACACTAAGACATTAATCAATTAATTTATCATCGCGAATCATCTAGTACATATAAATAATAACAATTAAAAAAATAAGGGCAATGACATAAAGACGATGAGTTGAAACTTGTTATTTACAAATCAATCACCCTCTTTCATTCATTTTTTTAAACATGGTAAAACTCTATCCCATGTTTTTTATTTTTATCAAAATTATTAATAATTTTATTGCCCCTATGCATAAATATTGATGCGTGCTAGAAAATTCGTGGCGGTAGAGTAACTGATTATCATCTTAGCTTTGTTCGAGAATTCAGCACACACACAGATGAAAAAGAAGTAAGCAGCGACGACTCCAGAAGTTTTTACATGAAAAATCCGTAAAGGGAAAAACCACGGGGCCTGACATAGTTTTAGAAATCCACTATTGATTAATGATTACAAAAATCCCTTGTCCCACAGACTGGAAAAGTGTAACTATATTTTTTAGATTACAGCGTCAACTAACAGAGTCTGGTTGGTGATCGGCGATGACTGGTCGTGATCAACGGTGACGGTTAACAGTAGCTGACGGCGATTGACAGCTGTAGACGACGGTCGGTGATGGTTGATGGCGATCAGCGGTGGTCGACAAAGGTTAACAAAGGCTGGTGGTGGTTGACAGCGGCTGGTAGTGGTCGACGACGATCGGGATGGTGCTGGATTTCAACTCATTCTTGCAGCTTCCACTCTGAAGTCTCTAGTCCTCATTTCATTTGAGGGGTAGAGCTCTATTTATAGTGTTTTGGGTGCAATTAATACAGTCATTTTGATCGGACGGTCCAGAGGACTTCCCTCAATCATACAACGTTTATGGGACATTTGATGGTCTCAACGATGTCGGAATTGAGCGATTTTAGGCTCGTTTTATTCGTCTTGTTGAGATGTTCGATTTGAGTATATGCTTGCTAGTGTCAACATTTGTTTGACATTCCAAATATGTCTGAAAATCTTCCCAATGTGGTTAAATAACTTGATCTGAACTTGATTTGACTAAGATTGGACAAATTTTTATATCGTTAGGTCTGCTTCATCAAACCGGTCAGTTTGACTATAAGTTTGCTGAAATCGGAGCTCTCGATGAATTTTTATTAATATTTGATTATTTTTTTTGCTTAAAATATCTATCGGGATCTGTGTTATGTCTCGAGATTTGTGCCGGATGATGAAAATTTATTGGTGACTTATCAAATATATTGATTTAATAATTTAAAAGTTTTTTGGATGGTTAGTTAATAAAAAAATTAAAAATAAATAAATAAGAAAAGGATAATACAATATTTTCGTAAATTTTAGACGCTTGGACTCCTTTACCTAATTGCCCCTAGGAGTGTGATAGAATCGAAGTGATGTCCTGCTCCCCTTCTTCCTGCTCACTCCTCTGCAACTCCCTTGCCTTAACTTCAATCTTCCACTCCAAAGATTCGCTTTATCCACCAAACCAACCCAGACTCCCTTCCAAGAGAATCTTCATCTTCGTATCCTTAAACCTAGATAGTCCCCGGACTTGCAGGAAGACCTTTGAAGCCACTAAATCCATCTCTGCCGGCGGCGGAAGTCCTCCTGGAGAACCACCAACCGGAGGCAGCGGAGATGGAGGGGAGGAAGATGACTATAACAAGGAGGTGGAGGAGGAGTTCGGGCCGGTTTTGAAATTCGAGGAAGTAATCCGGGAGGCCGATGCTCGAGTGGCGAGCCTCCCTTCTGACATGCTTGATGCTGCGAAGTCCATTGGTATCCGAAAGCTTCTACTTCTTCGATACCTAGACTTGCAGGTATAATATCTTTCTTTTTGTTTCGTTCTTAAAATGCGATGCTGATTAGAAGGCCTTCATTGATTTTCCTTATTTTGAGAGTCAAGGCCTCGCCATGGCCACTGGGAGCTGCGATGAGGTCGTGCTCGCTGCTCCGTAACCGGATGCTTGCTGACCCCTCTTTTCTCTTCAAAGTCGGCGCAGAGGTAAAACATTACTGATTTTGGTTTATGGATTCTATCTTTGGAGTTGTAGTTTTGTGTTGATGATTACGTCATTGGACAATGCAGGTGGTTATAGACGCATGCTGCGGTACCTTTGCGGAGATTCAAAAGAGGGGGGTGGATTTCTGGCCGGAGTTTGAGTTGTACGCCGCTGATCTTTTGGTAGGGGTGGTGGTGGATATTGCTTTGGTGGGTCTTTTGGCACCATATGTGAGATTTGGAAAGCCTTCTTCCTCAACTGGGATTTTTGGGGACATTTCACGTGCTTGTGCTTCTCTGCCTAGCAGGTACGTTGCGTATTTTTTCTGGCTATTTAACATAAATGGGGATATAAAGCATGTACTACTCTTTGTCCTTATATTTCTAGTTACGAATCTGAGTGTGAGCAGAATTATGACAATTCGAAAGTTCTTTTTATATGAGATATCATAGTTGCTATTTAGTGTGTAGATGGCATATAAATTTATATAGTGACGGTACAAACATGATGTTCATTTATTTAAGCATGTCATCAACATGGAAATCTAGGTACTGTTTAAGTTCTGATGTTTTGTGTTGAATCTTGTTTTGTCCGTGAAATCACACCTAAGGACGGAGCCAGGGAAGGAAGAAGGGGCAAGCTGGAGAGAAGGGAGTGATGGACTTACTATATTGAATTTTAAGTGTAACAGTTTAACGAGAAAGAAGGCCTCCATTTTACATTAATTCCTCCCCTTTATATAGGGGTATTTTTCTCATAAAATTTACAGGGCTTATGACTATCCTAGGATCCCTTGGGGTTCCTTAACTTCTTGAAAATTATCATTTACTGCCTCGGGTGTATATATTATATTATCTCTTGCATCAAATCTTTTGTCGGTGTCGTATTTGACATTTTGTTCTCTGTGCACTTCGTCAAGTCACCTCTAATATCTAGTTGGTTTCCCACACTTAACCTGCTCTGCCAGTACTTGCCTTGTGACGAGTAGGTTGCGATCTCATGGGTTGTCTAAAGCCATAAGGAGTGTCTTTCGAAAGCTCACTAGACCAATGACATGGGAGCTCTCAAATTACAAGACTCCATGGTCTCGATTGCGAGAGAGATGCAATATTACAAAATTTGGGGATTCCATGATTTTGTGACGATCTAGATTTTGGTAATTCTTTGATATCGCAGAATTGGTAGCTTCCACAATCGTAAGTGAGTTAGACCACACAATCCAGTCCTATTTCCAATTTTAGTAAAAGTGTTTTTCTTTTCTAGTTTTTTCCTATTTTTTTCTTCTAATTTAGTTTTTTTCTTGCAGGAGCTATTTATATGTTCTCATTTTGTTGGTTTAGGGGACTTTTGGCTATTGTTATTGTGTTTGGTGGTTTTATTCTTTGTTTTATACTCTCAAATGTGTTTATCCTTTTTCGTTTGCAAATTTTGTGTCTATTTCTTGCTTAGGAACAAACGATGGATCATCCTCGTAGCATGCATCTCGTCAGACAACCGCTGAGCTTTGCTTTTCACCCTCCAAACACCGTTGGGCACCCATATTATCATTATCTCGCTATTCCATCACCACACCCCACTAAATCACCCTTTTAAATACTTTTGAGGAGCCATAGAATGATATTATCTGGTATCAGAATTCAACAAACATTAGATTTTTTGATGTTTTATTTTTCTTATCCTAAACCAAAATTCACAAAAGAAAAAAAAATCTATTACATTTTATCTATTTTATGACAATTCCGAAGCCTAAACCAAAATTTTTAAAAGTCAACTTTTCTACCTTCACCAAAAATTTGCTTAGAGAACTACCCCAAAATTTTAAACTTCAACCTTTTATGTAAAATCCTACTCCTATCAAAATCTTGATCAAGTGAAGATAACACAGTGTCGTCTAGGAGAAATCTGGAAAGAGGTGTCCAAGAGCTTATTACAGAATATACGCAACGAGAAATCTTTTAACTATAACAAAGATTTTGCCTCCTTTGAAAAGAGACAACCCGGGGAGTTCATCCTTAGCCATAACAATGACTTGCCGATCAAGACGAAGAAGTGAATCACCTATACTAGGCAGTTTCCAGTTATGCAGAACTAATATCTTGACAATTTAACATGAAATATCAGAGGAGAAGTAGAGTAAAGGTAGATTTATCGGATTTTGACGGTCGCATGAAGTCAAAGGAATTCATCAAGTGACTATTGATAGTGGAGTGTGTTTTTGAGTACATGAACGCCCCATCTGACATAATTATAAAGATAGCCACCATTAAGTAAAAAATGAATGCGTTTCTGTTTTGGAAAAAAATTAAAGCATCTACGCAAGTGTGAGAGAGAGTAAAATGCTGGTCCAAGATGAAAAGAAAGTCGCGGTGCAAGTATCTACTAGCATATTACATACATGATATATTTTTGAAACTTCACTATTTATAACAACAATATCTCTCAGTAGAGTACATTGCTAAGTTCTAACAACTTATATTTAAACGTGAATTGGCTTAGCCGAGAATACCATGTGCAATAGATTGAGGAATTGAGACTGTCCATTAGCAACGTGGTACAAGTATAACTCTACTGGATATAACAGGTTGTCCAGACTTTAGCCTTTAAAGTGGAGAGAGGCAACGCAACAATATCAGGCCCATACTACCCGTCAGGCAGAGTTCAACCCCATATAATACAAGAGTATACTTAGTTGAGCATCTAAGTCGACCCCGCATGAGAGAAAGTGGAGACTGCTAGTACTCCCAAATCCATCACAGCCAAGAAATGTTTCAAGTGTCACATTTTTTGCCACATTGCGTATGAGTATTGAAATAGAAGGGAGATCTTTTTGATTAGATGTCACGACTGACAATTTACCTCCTGTGTGGTTGCCAATGAGAGTGGTTTAAGATTTTATTCTAGGGTCAGTTCCTCCAAACTAACTTGTTTAGGGAGAAGCATGTTACATATTTGATTGCTCCAAACTTGATTTGTGAGAATACACATCATTGTCTAGTTCTAGCTTTGATTGTGCCAACAAAGAATGGTGACTTATTACTATGTGAACAGTCTTTGAAATGAAATATGCGTTTTAGAGCTGTATGCACTGAATGTGAGCATAAATTTTGTGGTTGGGCTGCATCAAACACATCAAGCGATGCCTTTGTTTTGGTAGTCGTAGATCAATTTCAGAAGCCTACAGAGAGGGCGAAGCATCTCCTACCCAGGAAAAATCACGCGGGAGCGCCTGTATTACAGGATGCTGCTGTCACAATCGTGACAGGGCTACACTATTGCAGAATTCGGCGATCCTGCGGTTCCATGACAATTTGAAACATGATAATTCTGCGATATCGCTGAATTGATAGCTTCCACAAATGCAGACGAGCCAGGATGCACAATCCCGTCTTGTTTTCAATTTCAGCAAGTGTTTTCCTTTTTTATCTTTTCTTATTTCTTTCCTATGATTGGGGGTTTTTCCTAGCTGAAACTATTTATATATTGTCATTTCGCTGGTTTAGGGGATTTATGGCTAGCTTTGTGTTAGGAGATTTTGTTCTTTGTTTTGTGCTCGCCAGAGTACTGTATTCTCCTCCTTTGGCAAGTGGTATGTTTGTATCTTGCTCAGGAACTTGTTGTGGATCCTCCCCGTCACCTATATCTCAACGTTTCGCCATTTATCCCTCTGTTTTCAGCTGGGACAGCTGCTAAACGTGCTTATCCCCCTCCAAATGCCGTCGAACACCCATATATCATTTCCTTGCTGTCCATAATCACACCCATGCTAAATTCCATTCATAAACACTTTCTTGAAGCCGTAAAACATTATCAATCATCCTTGGTTAAGAGGAATTCAGGTTTTTATTTGGCATCTAAGTTTGCCCATAATTTGGTGCTTGCCAGCCAGTTCAGTTGATAAAGATTTTCAAAATTATTGCCAAAGTTTAGGGATCAAATTTTGCCACGGCTACTTTTTTTTTCTTTACTTTTATCCCCACGTGTTAGATCCAAAGAAGCTGCATACTCTGTATTTCTCTGGTTCTATAGAAGTCAGCTTTTTCTAGGTGAGTGTTTTAGTTTATATTAACTTCTTTATTCTCGTGATCATGCTGTAGTGCTTGATTTACAAGAAACTAAAGTAATATTTTTTGAGGCAGCGTTTTTGAAGCTGAAAGGGCTGGGAGCAGATTTTCGATCAAGCAGCGTATTGGAACATACTTTTATAAGGTATCTCAATATTATCTCTTGTAAATTTAAACATGCAAAATTATCCTATTTAGATAATTTTTAACTTGTCTAAGAAGCCTTTAGTTTCTTTTATTTCCAATATATACAATTTACAGGGAGTTCTATATGGCTCAGTGGGTTTTGTCTGTGGACTTTTTGGCCAAGGCATTGCTAATTTGGTCATGAATGCCAAAAGGTGAGCTCTTCATTGCTAGCATTTTGTGCTTACATGGTTTGATCTCTCTCTTTAATGCTTTTGATGCTCAAATTGTTATATGATGCATTTTTTAAAAGTTCTTGATGTTTAATGAGGCATTTTAAGGAATTTCAACTCTATATCACGCCCAAAGACACTAAAAAAGATCCCTGAGATGCAGTTTATTTTTATTTGAAGCATTGTGATTCTTGCTGTTATTGTAATCAATATGCGTCTTTTAGTTTATTTTAATGCCTATACACCATTTTAAGAAGTCCAATTCACTTCTGATTTAGCTTATGACGCCAACATTAACTCTTTATGCCATTGTATTAGTTATGAAGATACTTAACGAAACATATTCAAAGTATTATCTGTCTATATGTGATAGGTTTAAGCATTTTAGGTTTATCGTCTAAGTAAATAGGGATATTGAGTAGGATATTGATTTTCAGAATTGAAGTTGTGCGGCTAAAAGGTGAGAAGTGCATTCTAAGTACTATATGATATCTGAATTTCATTGAGGCATGATTCACATTGTTGGGCTTTTTATTTTATGAAGCACATCGAGAAATTGATGTTAGGAAGCTGATTTTTGAGGCAATTTCGAAATAGAGTTTTTAAAATAGCTTTTTTTCCTGGCAACGTGTTTGAAAAATGGCATAATAATTTTCATCCAGATTAGACGTTCCTTTAAATAAATTTTGTATTGCTATAATGCAGACAAAAATCTGAAATAAATGAGTTCTCAAAAGTAAATTTTATGACATTACAATTAGGTTTGATATGTTCTATGAATTCCAGTTTTGGGGTGAAGAAGTTTGTGATCAAGTTGGTGTGGTAGAAAGTGAAGACTTTTGTGATAAACACGTTGATGAGGTATAACTAAAGTGATAAAGATGGATTTGAGGCAAAATTAGAAGTGATTGATTGATAACAACAATATATGAGATAGAAGTAGCATTCTTGTAGATGAGTTGGTGAAAGATGGACTTGGTTTAGACTAGTACATGGAAGATTAAAAAATGTACGGACAAGTTGGTTGGATAAAATTTATGTTAAAGGCTTATAAAGTAAGGGTATATCTATGAGAAAATACATAGAATTATTGTAAAAGTATTTGCTTAAAACAGGTTATAACATTTCATATGGCTCGGTAGGTCTAAAGACGAGCAAGGTTTGATAGAATTGACCTAAAATAGCTAAGTGTTGACCTCATTTTAGTGAGGTCTTAGGCTATTCCTCCTAGGCCCTAGGATCTAGCCTTAAGAGTTCGTGCACGAGCCATCCTAGCGGACTAGTCATGGAGCCCACCTCCCATGGAACTTCGAACCACTGCAGACTCGTTTTCGTAAGACCTCGCATGAGTAGTCCCAAGCACTCGACTCTTTGTTGCGAAGGCTAGGATAACATGTAGAGAGCTCGAAAATGAGTTCCCATAAGGCGAACGCGCCTAGGTGAACCTTAATGACGTTAGAATTCGCGCACACCAATTTGACACTTTTTTGGCCCGACCGTCGGCGAACTTGTCCGGACGATCCTCGGATGACGAAACGGACCACACGGATGCGTCCGGGACGTCGACTTTAGCTAGGAAGCATACCCATATTGCTGTGGTTCCGAGAGCGCGGGAACGACACGAAAATCGATGCATTTTTCTTAAATTTTGGCGGGACGTGAATTCGGGCTCGACTCAGGTTTAGTCGGGTCCAAGCCGAGCTGCACACCCTAACCCATTTGATTTTAAAATTTAAATTTTGAATTTCAAATAAACCAATTAATTTGACATTAATTAGGGTATATTTGAAATTAATCTTTTCCAAATAATCATCCTCTCTGTATGGAAAGTAATAAATTTGGCGCTCAACGACGGAAGGGCGCGGCTATAGGATCGAGCGGGAGCTTTATTCCAGGGAACGGACATAGCAGTTGTTGGCCTCCTCGCTCCCTCGCGCAGAAAAACCCTCGCCCGTCTCCCTGCTCTGAATCCCGCTCGCCCCCTCGACAGAGCTGCTTTCCGCTCGCTCCTCCCTCACGCCCCGCTCGACCTCGCGCAGAAGCTTCTTTCGATCGGCTGGATCCCGCCTCCCGCACCGAAGCTGCAGAGCCTCTCCCACTCGACGCTCCCGTCTCCCGCACTCTCTGTTCGCATCCTCCCTCCGCACGACAAAAAAAACCCCTCGCCACCTTCCTCTCCGACTCGCTTCTTATTCCTGCTCGAAGCCCCGCCGCCTGAAGGCCCTCACGCGGAACAACCCCTCTCGCCTTCTTCCTTGCGCACGAGACCGAGGGTCACCCGCTCGATTCGCTCGAGCCCGCCTCGCGCATCGAGCTCGCTCCCGCTCGCGTCTCCTGCTGCACCGCACGAAACCGTTCGCACGCCCTGCACTCCTTCCACTCGATCGAAACTCCAACTGCACGCTTCTTCCTCGTTCGATCGTAGGATTCCGAAGATCGACAAACGATAAAGAATCGCTTTCCTTCTCCAGCCGTCTCAAAACGAGTTCCGATTTTTTTTTTTTTTTTTTTTCTTGCTTATTTTGTTCTCCTCGACACATGCGGTCGGTTTTATTATGAATAATAACTATTTAAATTGCTTGTGATTGGATCATAATCTTCATTTGTTTTATAACTATTGGCATGCATATAAAACGAGCTTCTTTTCCGTTGTTAAGAACAGTGCAAAACTCCATTTCGGTTTCGCATCAAATATTTTGTGAAAGAAGGGTTTTCGTTGAGGTTTCAACCGCGAATTTATTCTCCTTTGCTTCTATCTATTCTGTTTGTGCATCAAATAGGAGCTCTGCGAGATGAAAACACCCTTCTATCACCTCTTACATCTGCTTCACTTTTTGTACCCCTTGCTTAGTAATAACGAGGTTTCACAATTCTTTTGGGTTTGAGCGTATGATTGTTGTTTTCACCTTGGAAGATTTACATAGATACCACTCAATTCTTCTATATTTACATATCTAACATCTATATTTCAAATTTTACATATGTACTGACCTTGCCTATGCATGAAATCGTTGTATTTCACTTTTTAAAGTTAAAATGGTGGTAACTTCGATTCTATATAAAGATTTGATTGATATAAATGAAAGAAAAGCAAAGTTTAGTTGTTAGAAATGTAAATACATAAGAATTGAGTGGTATGTATGTGAATCTTCTTTCAATTAAAATGTTACCGCTTTTGAAACGGATTTACATGCAAATTTTTGGCTCAGATTTGTCTTGATTTGAAGAGTTTAAAATATTGTTTTAAGCGCTTTTTTTTAGGCCACGTGATTTCACGGTTTTGGGAGGATTGAGTGCTTACTTTGAATCACTATGAATTCATTGTTTTGAGACTTAATATTATTATACGGGGGTTTTAAAATTAATGTTTTTTTTTTTTGGAGTGCTTTTGCATGCTGATTTGAGGGCTAGTTTTGTGCCTTTGTTCGGGCCATGTAGGCGATTGTTTGGAGCTACCTAAATGTTTGCATAGTGCTTGTAGTTAGTAGTTCGATTCTTTGTGAGAAGGCTGCTGAAAGTCTTTGTTAAGTCTTGTCTAGTGTTTGGGGTGGTTGTTAAGTGCGAAAACTGATGTTAGGAGCTTGGAAAAGCTATTAATTCGCTGTGGTAAGCTTCCTTGTTTAGGATGGGAGAGCTTTGAAAGGTCTTTGTTCGGGCTTTAGAGTTTGCTAGTTGCTTTAGGAGGTTTAGAAAGCGAGCTGCTTGCTTGTGTGAGAAGGTGATAAGTCTTTGTTTGGGATTTTTAAAGCTGCTTGTGAGATTGTTTAGGCTTAGGCTTGTTGTTTGAGAGTCTTTGTCTAGCCCTTAGAAAGAGCTGTTTAGTCTGTTTGAAGCTGCTTTGGAAGTCTTTGTTAAGTCTTGTCTAGTGTTTGGGATGGTCGTTAGGTGCAGAATCTGCTTGTTAGGAGCTTAGAAAGTGCTTGTCCAAATTTGTTGTGAGTGCTGTTTGGGCCAATTATGTGCTGTCTAGTGGCTTCGATTGCTTGTTTGGATCATTTGAGAGCTTTAGGAGAGTTGGGAGAAGAGTCTGATGGCTCGTTTGGAATATTTGAAAGCCACATAATTCTTGTAGGAAGGCTTAGGAGTGCTTATAGTTCGTTGTCCGGAACCTTCTTATTCGTTGTTTGAAGGCTTTAAACTTGCTGCTTTGAGCCATAAGAAGCCTTAGGACTGTTGTTTGGAGTGTTTAATCACTGCCCCGAGTCGTAGGAGGTCATAGAGTCATCGCGTAGGCTTGATAGCTGCTGCCCGGCAATACTTTGACGCACCATTTGAACTTTTTTTTTTTTTTTTTTTATAGCCTGACTCACTTGCTTTTCCCGTTTTTTTGGCTTTACTAGTTTTCGGAAGTGGGTCGGCATCCTTTGGTTTCTTGTTTTATTTTTCTTTTAAAACGGTTAAGTCAAAAAAAAAAAATGGGGAATTCCTGATTTAACATGAGGAAGAGTAAAACACTTTTAGTCACTTCGAGCATGAGTTAGGACGTAAGCCTCCTAAACCTCAGGTGCACACCTAGGTGAAATCTCCTTTACCGACCCACGAGCATAAACTTCCTAAACCTGTAGGAGTACACCCTAGGTGAAAGTCATGCACCTAATCCACAACGCATAGGCTTCACTAGACCTCAGGAGCACGCACTAGGTGATTCACTCACTTAACCTTCACTGCGAGCTCCTGAGACCTCAGGAGCACAGCCTGGCGAGCCCATCTACCTAAACTTCGAATGCATAGTGAGCCTAGGCACCGACCCTAATTCACAGACCATTCGAAGACACTAGACCGGAAGAATGCTCAGAGGCTTGGTCGCGTTCATTAATTAAATCGAATAATGGAATTCACGAAATGAGCTAACCAAATATTGAAACCCGTCTGCACGGGACTTGAGTTTGAACATTACGCTCAAATCCTCACAGCGATTAGGGACATTTGTTTTGCCGCATATGGATCGTCGGACTGGTGTGAGTCGAGGTCTAGGTGGCGAGGCGATGATAATAATGCTTTATGTGTCTTATACGAGGGATACGAGGGATAATTAGAATAGTATCTCTACTCATCGAGGACTCTCCATAGGGAGAGGAAAGGGCCAGGTAATCTTATTCGCCGACTCTTGGTTAGATTGTTTCACAGGTGATCTTAGGTCGTTAGTAGTCACAACGCGATTAGAGTGATTAGCATGTGGACTCTATTATTTTTACAAAATATTTAAAAAAAAAAAATAAATAAATAAAACAAAAATTTCTTTTCTTCGTTAAAGGAACTCGCATAAAACTTAAACAACTTTTGCGTGAAAATCGAAAGAATTTTTCTTATAAAATATATAAAGGTCCGTAGTTAGTCGACTTGGATTGGGTTAAGACTACCCTCCTTAGATCGTCGGGTCGATAACTCTTATTCGAAGTCGGATAGCACGTGATCCAGACTTCGAGCCTCCACCTTTTCCGATGTCTTATACTCGATCTTGATCTTCCATACGTGACTACAGAGTTTTATTCGTGATTCTACGACTCGTTTTTCGATTTTCGTCTTTGAGTTTTCTTTTCTTTACTTAATTCTGCGCTAGAGTTTATTTAAATATCCTGCAAATGATATCATGCTTTGCAATACAAATCATACTGACGATAGCGGATGCTTGAGTACGCATTTACGTTTTAAGTCTTGCGATTTCGTTTGTCTACTTTCTTGCACTTTACTTTCCGTAGACTTTTATTGCACGATAATTTACTTTGTCTGCATGCAAGCCGAAAACAACAACAAACGCGAAACGTTGGGACACACTTGACAAACTTGTATGAACCTCAGACCTTCAGGGCTACACTACTTAACGAAGGCTTGGAGCATACTGCCGTGGGTGGCACGATGAGGAGCGAGGAGCGAACCGCGAGTGGAGGTCGTCGTCGTTCTTCGACAATCTCGTTCCTGGTTTAAATAACAACACATAGGGCATCGAGGTAGCTTGCCAGGCGCGGCGCAGAACCCTCGCTCTCCTTTAGGCTTCGTGCGATCGTGTTGCGCGGCGTAAGTCCTAACTCGCTTTGGGTTCGAGGTTGTCGTACGGTACGACGTAAGCCCTCATATCTCTCGTAAGTTATTTGCATAATTGGGTATTATGCGAGTGTAAGTCCGAAATAATAAAATTGGCGAGGATTAAACATTTAATTAACACGCGTCTCCAAAACGCGACACATCATGGGATAGTTGGGAAGTCGGCTGGGGCTTGCGCTCGGATACGTGACATCCCCTACCTTTTCTTTCCTTTGGACTCGCAGTAAATAACTGTTCATTTGAGTCACTCCACTTGTTTTTCCACGTCCTACGTAGTAACCTAAACCGCTCGAATCTTGAAGACGAAGCCACCGATCATTATCGAGAGTTTTCTTAAGTGACACGCGTCATTTGAGATGTAATTAAGCTATGAGAGCTGCATACTATAGGGAACTGGAACATGGAGTAAAATAAACGCCTGCCGATCTTTCTATTAGGTAGGGAAGCTTATCGATCACACATAAAGGTTCAGTAGAACCAAACGGATGTCGTGAGTCACTTGGTTCGTATGATTGGGTCTACATCGCTAGGGATACATTAATCTTTCGAGAAAGTGTATCATTTGCGACATCGAGCACGATTATGCAAACTACCTGGACAAATGAGATCCAGGGCGGTCTCGTTTTCCAAAATTAAAATACATTATTTTCAAAGCTATTTTCAAAATCATATACATTTTTATATTAAACTAAATCACTAAAACTTATATTCTTTTAAAGCAAGAAATGTTGGCCGACAAATTCTGGCGACTCCGCTGGGGACTAGTTCCTCTCTCCATTTTGATCAGGTGGTTTTGTCTTCATACATCGGCGGTGTGTTCATGTCTCTCGTGGGCAGGACTGGCTGATTCTTCGTTGACATCTTGTGCCCATTTCTTCCTGAGCCGGTATAGTCGACTGCTTTTAGTTGAGAACCGCGTGTTTAATCGTCGCTAAGCGAGTGGTTCGGGAATCCATAGGGTTAGTAGGGTGGACCCCGATAGGTGTGGTAGGTTAGAATAGGAGTACGTTCGGTGTGGAATGAGTCCTTTCTAATTTTGGACTCGGGTCCTTTACCTCTTGGTCGCTTCACCTCCTCCCCAAGTTTGACTTGTTCTTTTTACAAATCACGTGAAATTATCTCCCCGAAAATTTCCTCGGTAATATCAAACTTTGTGACTTCATACCAAAACGAACATTCACGAGTAAAACAGCAACGAAAACAAATTTAATTCAAAATCATTTGGATAAGTTTCGGAAGAAACGCCCAGTTTGACAATTTCGTCAACTTTTGTACTTGCAATAAATTAATTTTGTTTTACCCAGAAATTGAGTGTGGGATTCCTCTAACGCCCAACAACTTTTTTCAACTGACAGGAAAGAAAGATGTCGTCCCCAACTTTGACATTCTCGTGCGACTTGCTTACCAGCGGGGATGCCCGCCAGGTGGGGTCCAAGATTAAATTTGGATCCGGTTTTGACGAATTTGTAGGAACACTCGGAAAGACCCCGTTCTTCGTGAAGAAAGTCGGCGGCCGGATGTCCGAGGAGCCGTCCGTCGAATTCAACATGAGCTCGTGACCGAGACTTCCCTTCCCTCAGAAGGCGAAGGTCACTACTACCCCGCATGAAGTTCTTCGCTCTCATTCTCGCTAAAGCTTCATCTACTCCCCTTGGACTTACTCGCTACCACGCCTTCGTCTCCGCCGATGTCGAAAGGAAAGGGAATCTTATATGAGGACAAGTCGACTCATGCCCTTACCCCGTTACCATCTCGTGTTTGAGATTGGATCTAGTTCGAAGTCCGGTAAGCTTACCCGAGACGCAACGAAGGAATAGAAATCGCAAGATCTTAAAGGCCAAATGGGCGAACACCTTGAAAAGCTTGTTCCGACCGCGAGAGATTCCTCAACAAGAAGAAGCTGGATGGCTGAGACCGCACCTCTCCTTAGAGGAAGCGGGTTTCACCCATTGTCCGCCGCTCTTGAGAAGAGAGTGCTCACAAGGTTCTGTCGCTAAATTACCGCCCTCGCCTCGTCGTCAGGTTGAAAAGAGAAAGAGGCCTGAGCCTCTTCCTCACGTTCGTTGGGTGTTTGAAAAGTTGGCTCGAGAGGAGCGTTGCTCCGTTGCTGAGATAATAAGAAGGATGGGGTGTGCTGTGTCGCCCCGAGTCCGAGCAGAAATTTTGAAAAAGGATGAAACCGCTAGCCAGTTTCATGGATCTACTCGGGGAGGAAGAGCACGCGAGTCTCGTATTCCCGTTAAGCTTCGCCACGGGAAAACGTGTAGATGCGGGTGCTAACCATACGATTACTGCCGCAGCCTTCACGCGAACACACGCAGACGCCGGCCGATTCGGTCTCGGCGGGTCCGAGAACACGGTTGCCACCACGAGGGGAGATTCCCGCAAAGGATCACTGGTTACTTGCATCCGGACCGCGTATTAGGGACCACGATTTATCCAGGGAGAGCCGAGGCCCCCAAAGAGACGTATAATCTCGGGCCTTGGTTCGAAGGAGAAGTTGCGGAGTCCTGAGGTCGCCGGACCAGGTGCCTCGACGAGATCAGAGTCGTCTCCCGCTAAAGGATTTCGAGTGCGATGCTCCAATCATTAGTGTTCGGCCACATTGAAATCGAGTGTTGATGGAAGGTGTACAACAACGATCCGAGTCGATCTCGAGATCATTAAGGGAAGTTAACTGAGGAAAGATTAGAGAAGCTCGGGCGGACATCGTCGAATCGTCGAAAGAACAAAGTGGAAGCATCGATGATGAAGAACACGATTTGTCATTTCATATGGATGAAGATTTTGCGGGAGATCTTTATGGTTGAGACTAGAGCCTCGCGTCATCGCGCGGTGCTCCTTTGCCTGCGAGGAGAACGCCGAGGATGAGTCGCAAGGGCCATCAGACGGAGGGATGAGCTTATCATCCGCATGGAGAAAAGGATGGAGGAGATGGCGGCCGTTATAGCCTCATTTCGGAATCGACCTCAATCTCGAGGAAGCGGCCTCTCCGAGAAATAACCGAGCCGAGACCATTCATGTCGCGAGATGAAATAAATGGTTCGGCCCAAAACACTATACCGGGAAAGGACATCAAACAAATGGTTGAACAACGGGTAAAGGAGGCCTTAGCCCGATCCGAAGGAGGAGCATTGATTCCGAAGGGTAGACCATATCCGGAGGAATTCGATGCGAGTGCCTACCCGAAGGGCTTCGTGCCACCTACCTTCGAAACGTTCGATGGAACAGGAAGCCTCGTCGGCATGTTGCACACTTCGGACAAGTTCGCTGCAACGCGGGGGTAGTGAAGCCTATTATTTCGCCGGTTTGTGAGCGATCTCCGGGGTTGCATTCGATCGGTATGCGAGTTACCGAATGGGTCGATAAAGACATTCACGAAGCTGGAGAACATGTTCGTTAAGAGGTTTCTTTGGAGACCGACATCATATCACTGTGGGTGATCTTGTAGTAGAAAGACAAAGCCGACGAAACTCTCAGTGGAGTACATTCTACGGTGGAGGAATCTAAGTATGAAATGCGAGCCGCGATTGCGGGAACAACATGCGATTGAGATCTTACTCAAGAGCGATTCGTGGTCGAATGAGCACTTTCTACTCAAAGGATTTCTGATCAAAACTTTTGAAAAGCTACTTAGTAAAGCTGCTCAGCTTGCAAGAGAGGCTAAGCAACTCGGATTCTGGAGAAAGTCGATAGCCAAAGCCGTAGAAGACATTCGAGAAGAGATCTGGAACAGTGGCAGCAGTTGACAAAGGTAGCTGACAATGCAGATTCGGAGTTGAGCAACCTCCGACGGACATATGCAGCGTCAACAACACACCCAACGAGTTGGCAACAAGACAACCGGCGAGTACCATCGACCGACGAAGTACCGGCAAGGAACTTACCGCACGAGACAGAGGCGGGGGTCCGACCATGGGCGACGGAGCTGAACGAGTTTACTCCTTCGAGGATGAGGCGAGTGGGAAAGATGTTCGAAATTTGATCAGAAGCCCGAGTTCGAGTTGCGGAGCCAAAGAAACCGGATGAGGTCGATAAGACGGATCACCCAGCATCTTGCCCATACCACGGAATGCTCGGACACACGATAGAGGATTGCTTCGGTTTGAAGGTTGGCTTGAGAGGAACTACGAGCGCGGGAATATCACGATTCCAAACGAATATTTGAAAGAACACGAAAAGGTTCGGTCGATGTGATTTCGGCGGGCCGCATAGTTTCGATCGACCGCATGTAACGAAGCTAGACGGAACTACGATGCGGGCTAGATCATCTCGGAAAACTCCGGAGCGGATACATGCGGCCTACACACAAGACCTCCGCTCGTAGCTACAGTCCGCACGGCCGAGATCGTCGAGCACACCAGAAAGTCATCATCGCGGGAGATACGGGATGAAAGTGTCGAAGATGTAAAGGATGATAGCGCGAAGAGTAGACGAGTGGCTGCTTTTTCACGGTTGGTTGCTTCGGATTCGAGGGAGAGATTCCTCGAACCATTCACGGGTATGATTTCTGTCCTCCGGGATCACGTAATGCGAGAATTCTAATTTTGACTACGTTTTTACTATTTCGATGATTGCATAACTAACAACCGATCTAATACGAATTTCAATTTCCTCGACGATCCTCAAATCGTACAAAATTCGATGAACTTATTAACATGATCAAAGAAGATATTAACAACACAGAATACGACAGTTCGGATAGTGAAGCGCCCGTTTTTGAGTTTCAAGGAACGCCAGTTACGATTGAATTAGAATTGTCAGATTCGGAGACAACACTGAAAGAGCTAACCAGCACTCCAGAAGACAAGCCCCTGGGTCCAACTCAAATGACAGAAGAAATAACGGAGGTGTATTTGAGAAGAGGAAAGGTGTTACCCCAAACAACGGGTTCAGCAGTAAAGGAAAAACATACACCTGCCTCGCGGAACCAAGCCCAGTTAACGGAAGAAACACATTTTCGAGAGGAATCGGGGAGCTCGAATAACAAAGTGGAGTATAACGTTCTAGCCCATCTACGAAAGTTGCCAGCCAAACTAAGCATTCTCGACGCCCCGATACCGTCGAAAAGAGATGAGAGAGGCCTGCGGATTAAGGCTTTGCTCGACCCGAGAGATTTGTAGCATCGAGTGGCCACGACGGCTCGTGAGACGAGGTTTGTTCGTTAAAGGAACGATGCAGTATCACTTTCACGGATGATGACTTGTTGCTTGGGACGGCCGAGGCCACAACCGACCCCTATATATTTCCGTGAACATCGACGGATTCACACTCTCCGGGGTATCGGTTGATCCGGGAGCATCGATTAACATAATGAATCCGCGGACGTTAGCCTACTTAGACATCGATACCCGTGGGCTTTCTACCGACAAAATGATGTTAAGAGGCTTCAACCAAAAAGGAGAAAGGGCTCTCGGATCGATAACACCGTCACCGAGAATCGGTGAACTAAGTACGACCGCAAAATTCCACATCATAGATTCAGAGACTTCGTTCGATGCCCTGCCGGGTCGACCACGGATCCATGAGTACAAAATGGTTCCATCTTCCCTACACCGGTGCATAAATTACTATGAAGGAGGTCGAGAACGGTGCATCGAGGAGATCTACAACCTTTTGCAATACATGAGATAGGCCTTCATGAAGATGTCGCCTCCTACGCGCCACCGAAGAAGACAGGCTTTCTCGCGAAACATCATTTCAAAGAAATTTGAAGAGTCAAAGGGATTGCAAGAACGAGACCAGCCAGCTCCGATTCAGCGATCTCCCATCACTCCTTTACAGCGAGATGGTGGCATCTCTTTTAGCCCCCGTTTTCGAGGATCGAGGCCGGGGACGAGGGCGAGGAAGAGTTAACAAGATTGTTGAACGGAGAGATCCGGTCATCAACATTGAATTGGAAGACAGACTCGAGGAAGAAAAGATGACAAAAATAGCGAGGACAAGAAATCAAAAGATACCTCGATTCGAGATTTCCTTGGAAGAAGAAAGAAAAAGAATATGAATCAATGTATGACCGGATCAACCACTATGTACAAGCCATAGCCTTAACCCCGATTCATTCCGATAAAGTTGAGGGGTTGGAGGTTAGGAAGTACAAAGTGTTGGCATGAGCCGATAAAATTTCTACGTGGTTCTTCTTCTTCAGGTTCGAAAACAATGTAAAATTGGAAGAAGATACTTTTAATGAATTAATGGAATCGCTCTTGATTGTTACTCTCCTTATGTGCAAAGATTAATTCAACGTGGTTTTGTACCTGGTAAATTATCAAAAGAAAGGATGCACCTCTTCGAGGAACTATGGAATAATAAAAATCGAGCCTCTAAATCGAAAGAGGGCGTTGGATTCGGCACTGTAGGAGCCGGTCACATGACACCGAATTTTGCTTGGTCGTTCTCAATGGTTAGAGGAAAATTGCCTTGAAGTGGAAGAGAACTCGAAGAAACTCGAATAGAGGATGCCCGCGGGAGTTTGAGGAGGAAATCAAATCTACGAGTTGATGAATTGAAGGAGATCGATCTAGTGGACCGAAGATGCCCCAGAACTACTTCTCATTAGCTCACTACTTAAGCGAAGAGAGTCTTCGGATCTAATTGAACTACTGTCGAGTTCGAGAGATTGTTTCGCATGGAGCTACGATGAGATGCCCGAGGTTAGACACGGAGGTCGCGGTCCGCGAGCTTGGAGTAGACCCGACCATGACCGGTTAAGCGAAGCTCCCCGAAGGATGCGTCTTGAAATAGAGCAACGAGTCGTCTACGAAGTGAAGAAGTTAATAGATGCGAATTTTGTAAGAGAAGAACAATACCCAACATGGTTGGCTAATATTAGTGCTGGTTAGAAAGAAGAATGGACAAATTCGAATTTGTGTCGATTTCGAGTAGATTTAAACGAGAGCATTGCCGAAGGACGAATTCCCATTACCCATCCGGAACTAATGGTGGACATTGCATCTTCACACGAAATTTTCTCATTCATGGACCGGATCTTCGGGATATAATCGGATTAAGATGGCGCCGAAGACGCGACACTTTGTCGCTTTCGAACACCGATCGGAATTTATGCATACACAGTAATGCCATTCGGGTTGAAGAATCTCTGGACGCGGCATACTCGACAGTAGCTATGACAAGGATATTCGATGACCTCATCCATAACCAAGGATTGAATGCTTACGTGGATGATTTGGTCATGACGAGCAAACGAAGGAAGACCACTTGTACGATTTGAGGATCGTCTTTGAACGGTTGCGACAATTTAATCGTTAAAATGAACTCACTGCAGTGCGCCTTCGGTGTCGCCTCGGGAAAATTTTTAAGATTGTTGTCCGAGCAAGCGGAATTGAAATTGATCAGGAGAAGATTAAAAGCCATCTTGGAAATGCCACCCCCTAAAACCTTAAAGCAATTACGATCCTTTCGAAAGTAATGCGCATATCTACGACGCTTTATATCTATACTGTCGGCAGCACGGTGTCGACCCTTTTCTGCGTTAATAAAGAAAGATGCCAAGTTTACTTGGGATGAAAAATGTCAGCAGACGCTCGAAAGTATTAAACAATCTTAATGACACCTCCCGTTTCAGCAGCCCGGTCTCGAGTCGACCAGTTGATGCTTTATACGCGAGCTCTGACGACTCACTCCGAGCCACCTGCTAGCTCGAAGTCGATGAAGAGGGTAAAGAAAACGCTCTTTATTACCTTAGTGCGTCAGTTCTAATACCTGACGGAGGTGAAGTATCCTCCGATTGAGAAGTATTGTCTACGCTTTAATTTTCGCTGCTCAAAAGCTTGAACACTTTATATGCTAGCTCATAAGGTCGACCTAATCTCGAAAGTTAATCCGTTGCAATATCGATGACCGTAGGCCGACTCTGGTCAGATTGGCGCGATGGTCGATGATGCGTTGCGGTCGATATAACTTTCGTACCTCTTCGCGCCGTCGAAGGACAAATTTTAGCGGACTTTCTCGCAAGCACACCCGTTGCCACTTGGTTCTCCCCTCGACGATGACTTGCACGACGAACAAGTAATGAACGTAGGACATCCCGATGCTCGACGTTGGGTGATGTACTTCGACGGAGCTTCGTCAGCCAGGGAGAGATAAAGATTCGCAAACAATAATTCCCGCGGAGCGAGAATTGGCTCTAATTTTCATTACACCGGATCGAGGGATGTTAAGATACTCTTACCACTCGGCCGAGGCGTGTACGAAATAACGAGGCGAGAATATGAGGCCTAATAACGGGGTTAGGTTTAGCAATTTTAATGGAAATAACGGTACCTCGCTGTTTACGAGATTCTCGACTTGTTATCCAGATAGGTATCGGACGATGACAAGATCTTGAAACCCAGGCCCGAACAGTACCACCGCTATACGATGAAGTTGTTAGAACGGATTCCGAATGTGACATTGTATAGAATTCCCAGAGGTGACAATTCTCGTACGAGATGCTTTAGCGAATTGGCTAAGGAGTTTGCATGCCCGTAGGAAGACTGCTATCGACGTTACGATACGGGGATGTCGAGTCACATCTCGAATCGACATGGATACCGTGCATAAGCAGGGGAAGTGAGAACACGATTCTTCGCGATGGCCGAAGATGAGAATGATTGGCGTCGACGGTTTGTCGAATACTTGCGGCACGGGACATTGCCGGAAGACGGATCGATAGCACATCGGATTAAGAGGAGGGCATTGTCACGCGCACTAGTTGACGATGTGTTATACAAAAGATCCTTTGACCATATGTGGTTAAGATGTCTAAGCGAGGCGAAGCGCGAGTATTGTCAGGAAGTACATGCGGGACTATGTGGTGCCCACCGATCAGAATCGAAAATGAAAATGAAGATCGAGAGAATGGGGTATTATTGGCCATCAATGATGGATGAGCGCATGGAATTTGCCGGAAAGTCCGTCGGTGTCGGGTGCGCGGAGTGGTCTTACATCGCGACCATGAGATGTGCTTGCACCCGACAATTGCGTCGTGGCCGTTCGAGTGTTGGGGCACGGATATAGTGGGTCCGATAGACCCTCCGTCATCTAAAAGGACAGGTTCATACTAGCGACGACGAGACTACTTTTCAAAATGGGCGAGAGCGATCTTGGATTGAAGAAATCCTTGTGCTTGTCAGTATTCTTGATTTCAAAGCCGAATTAATACCGTTTTGGTGTTC